>OU343218.1:253186108-253334907 GCA_910596185.1 Chrysanthemum makinoi
AATGGATGGTCAAACTATATATACTAAAACACATGTTATTAATAATTATGCTTCCATTTTCACATATTTATTTCTACTGCAATTTAAAACTGATAGCAATGAGAAGCATATATTTTTACCAAAAGCAAAGCGATACAAATTCTTGCAGTGGTCACTTGATTCTACAGTTTAAAATTACTGAATTGCCATTAAGGTCAACAGCATTATGCACGATCACTCAGTGACCAAAGTAAAGTTATTGTTAAATACATAGTACAACAGTAATTCAAAGAGATGACATACAAACATCATAATTCAGAAGCTTATATGCGACTGCACAATTCAAAAGGTCTCAGCTCCACCCCAAACTCCTATATATGCATCACAAATTGTTTTAGAGCAAGAAATGTTATAGAGTAAGGCATTTTGCAAAAATTGATTAAATAAAAAAAATATAAAATATCGTACTTTCATTATCTAACTTCATTTTCCGATATAAACATGTCTTCTTCTCTTCTTCTTCTTCTTGTTCTTCTTCAAGACCAAACTCTCTCTTGCATCCGCCAATAGCATTGAACCACTTGACTTTTCTTGTTGACAACATGAGATATCCCATCACCAATCCGACTAATGTTCCACATCCATATCCCAACGTCACCACTTCCCACGTAAATCCACTTTCCTCCTCTTGATCTTCGCGTACTTCAAGCTGCGGTTTGTGTGTATACTCACTGCACTTTTTTGGCAGCGGAAACCCACAAAGTCCCATATTCCCTTCAAATGAGCTCTCATCAAATGTGTTGAACTGCGTTCCATCAGGTATACACCCTACAAGACGGTTATGAGAGAGACTTAAGACTTCGAGAGTCTTGATTCCTGCAAGACTTTCAGGGATCTCTCCTGAGAGTTGGTTCCAAGAGAGGTCTAACGACTCGATCTCTGTGAGATTCCCCAAAGCATGTGGAATTGGACCAATGAGGCTGTTGTGGGACAAGTTGAGCACTATTAGCGAATTAAGACCACCTATGACGTTTGGAATCTGTCCTTCAAATGTGTTATTGGACACATCAATAATTGTGTAGTCAACCGAAATTTTCGGAAAATCTTGATTCACCCCTTTCACCACCAACAACGAATGAGTAATACTTTTGACCCATGTCTATGTATTCCGATGCTGTGCTGCTTTTAACAACATTCTTCATGGAATTGAAATTTTGAAAATATTTTACAGGGAGTTGCCCCACAAACCCATTGTGAGATAAATCTAGAACTCGAAGACGTGGAAAGGGGGATTCAACAGTTGAAGAGGCTTGAATGCGTCCATGAAATTTGTTTGATTTGAGGACAAGAACCTGCAAATTTGGAAGGCCTTCTAACCAACTAGGGAATGTACCATTTAAGTGGTTATTTCCAAGATCAAGCACACTCAGGCCTGAGCATTTAGATAAGGAAATGGCACTCTCCTCTTAATGATTTCCATTCAAATTAAGCCCTTCTAAACTTCCACAATCCCCATATACATTTGTAATTGTTCCTTGAAAGCTATTATTCTGCACATCTATGAATTCAAGAGATGAGGTGTTTCCTAAGCATTGTGGAATCAATCCACCAAAGCGATTATTGGACATGTCCAAATCCAGTAGCTGACTCATGTTGCAAATTGATGGAGGGAATGGTCCCTGAATCAAGTTGGATTGCAGATACAGTTCATATAGTCCATACCATTGGAATTGTGGCAAGCCTGTTATGAAGTTATATGACAGATTTAAATAAACCAACTCATTGCCTCCTATCTCCCCTGCCCAATGAGGAATTTGGCCCTGGATTTGGTTGCTAGAGAGATCTAACAATACAAGTTGTTTCATGGCTCGTAATGAATTCGGAAACACCTTTAGCTTGCAAGAGGCCAATCCTAAGAATCCAAAAGCAGGGTTGACATAATGATTGGTATTCTTTGTTGTAACAGTGAAACTGTTGTATGAGAGATCGAGAAGTTCAAGGTTTGTGAGGCTTGATAACAATGTATCCAACTCCCATTCACCACGAAAATTATTATCAGAAAGGTGTAGAAAAGTGAGGTTGGTGAGTTTTTGAAATGTTTGCATATCAATTTGGCCAGCTAACTGATTGCCATTGAGGTATAACTTTTTTAATGATGGAAGAGCAAATGACTCAAACGGTAAATTTCCACTGAACATGTTAACACTTAGACGGAGAAATTCTAAAGAGGGGGAAGTAAACAGCCAAGATGGCAATGTCCCATTAAGATTGTTACTTTGTAGATCAAGAAAGGTAAGGTGTGTCACGTTAACTCGGATTTCCGATGGAATATCGCCTGTGAAATGGTTATCTGATAAATCAAGTGTTTTCAAAGATTGAAGATTGAAAATGTAATGAGGTAATTTTCCTTTCAATCCAGTGTAGAAAAGATTTAGTAATTTCAAAGAAGAAGAGATGTTAAGTCTATCAGGTAAAACCGAAGAGATATTAACAAATACAAGTGAAAGTTCTTCCAAGTTAGTAAATTTCAAACATATATTGTGAAAACATCTGGTCTAAGCTTCAAATCAGGGGTATGAGAGAGATCAAAGTTATAAGAGAGATCAAGAGAGACCAATTTATGAAGGAGTGTGATATCCGGTGGGACTTGGCCAGAAAACCCAGAACCAGATAGGTTGAGATGTGTTAGACTATTTGAAAACCTTCCAATTTCAGGTGGAATTTGGGAACCAGTAAAATTGTTGAAAGCGAGATTGAGTGTTTGGAGGTGAGGAAGTTTGAAGAGATAACTGTTAGAATGGATTGTACCTTTCAGCATTCCGCAACTAACGTCGAGACCGATAACGTCACCACTGGAGTAGTCGCAAGTAACTCCATTCCAATTACAGCAATCTGTACTTGTATTCCAGCTCATCATTATTTGATGATAATCAGATCCTAGCCAATCATGACAGTGATCATCTAGGTAATCGTTTGTGTAATTGATGGATCTAAGGTTATGTTTAAAGAGAAGCAAAGCTTCACTCTGTTTTTTAGGGCATTTATTATTGAAAGAAGTGGAAGAAGAAGCAAAGGTGGTGATAAAAAGAAAAGAAAAAGATACTCAACAATTTTGAATCAGTCATTGTGTTTTAATTGCTATAAACTTTCATCCTTGCTACACACATATATATATATACTAACACTGCAGGTTTCACAAGAATATGATCCAAATATGTTTGTGGTCTTAGTTTCATTTCTAGCCGTATCACTTGGGTTGCACACGTCTATCAAAATTGATAGTCTCTAAACTTTAATTTCTTGTCGATTTATGCACAATTCTAACTTTTGATAGCGATGAAAAAGAATCTTTGAATGAAAATATGTGGTTCACAGTAATCTTTAGACACTAAATGAAAACGATTTTTGGATGATTCATTAGACCGAAGACTAAATCAATGCAGTGAAGAGATGTCTAAGAAAGATAGATTGGGATGTAACTGTTTGGGGACCAACAACTTTGAAGTATAGGAGGTTTTAAGAAGACTTCAAAGTAAACTCATCTTGGTCTACAAGTCCTTTGTCAGTACTTTCATCTGGTGGTCCTTCTTCATTCTTGATCTTTCTCCCTCCACCTCTTGATTGTGCTTGATGGTTGTTCAATGATCTCTATAAACCGGGTATGATTTTCATAGAACGTGGACACATATAAGGCTCAACTCGTGCAGTAATTGGATCATCACGGTGCCTTACTCACTGTGTGATCATTACATGATTCTTCATTGGTCATTTATACATATGTATGTCTTAGTCTTATAATAAAATGAAAGGAAATGTAAAATTGGCCTTATTGAAAAAGTTACCGGGGTTCTTGATGAACAGATAAGTTTTCATGTGTTTATTTTTGTTATTTGAACACATTGTTTTGCTTCCATTGTTGCAATCGAATTATGAATTAGCTAAGGGACGTGGATTAAACGATAAAAGTAGTCTAGTGTGTTTCTTTTAGGATGTTCAATGGTGAAGCATACTTATAGGTGATGTCTTAAAACGAGAATTAACTAAACTAAATGAGGAATTTAAAATAGTGACATACTGATATCTAAAATTCTTATGCTTGGACATAAAATATGTAAAAGATAGCAGAGATGCAGTTGGATCTCTGCATGCATTTTCTTTAGCGGGTTACGCATTAGAAGTTAGGTTATAATATTTATTTCAAGGTGAGGCATCTAAAAATTTCAAGCAGTGTTCGTGTTGGACAGTTTAAGTCATTGCCTTTAGCTTCAAGATGCGAGCCACTTATAACCTCTTAGGCAAATGTCACATGGCGTTTAGACAAGATACGGCGTGCACTCAAGCTCAAATCAACTTTTCAAGTTCTGATTCAAGTTGGTCAACAAGCAGTTTGAAGTGATTTATGTTCTAAGTTTACAAGTTAGGTCTTCAATGGGATCTTCTTCATGTCCAATCAGACCATTACCTTAATTTTTCTTGACAAAAATATATACAAAAATTGATACCAAAATGTCAATCTACTGGACAAACAAAGTAGGTACCAAGCCTTTTTAAAAATGTTTTCTGTTCTGCACTTCTATTACGCCTTCATTTGATCTCAGTTCAATACTTGATACTTGAGCCGTATTCTATCTTGCATCTCAATTCTCTCATGTAATCCCTAATTGGGAATTGCCTTCTTGTGGCCTCTACTTGTTTGCTTCAGTTTATCTTCTCTGTTCTTGAGTCTGTGCTTTACTTTTGAGTTTGGACAAGGCGAAATTGAAGTCAAGTAGTAAGAATCACTGAATAAACTCAGTAAAGTTTATTAATAGTAACTGTTCATGAGCATGTTCATGGGCCTAGTTTGAATGTTTGTAATATGTTATAATTTTGTGCTAATATATCTTCACAGTTTCACAAAAAAAAAAGTTTATTAATAGTAATGGATATAAGAGTTTCTTTTTATTAAGCTAAATCTTATGTCAATACTATGTAACTTAATTTGGATGTTGTCTCGTCCTATTATAATTCTTTGTTATGATTTGCTCTTTAAGAAGTCTGGCTAGCTACAGATGAGATGCTACACCTATAAAAAGAAAACCACAAAATCATCCACAAAATGAGGTGTCACTCCATGATTGGTGTATTTTTCTATAGTTTCTGTCTCTTCTTTTTGATTAAGCTAATCAAGGAGTGACACCTCATTTTGTGGATGGTTTTGTGGATTTCTTTTTGTGGGTGTAGCATACTCATATGAACCATCTTATATCACCTACAGTAACAATCATTTACGAAATATATATGTATCAGGTTGTTGTCGGTAAATTATAATTATGCCTATTAAGTCTGTCGGGTTTACATAGCTAATAATATCAAATCGAGTGAGTAACTGCACAGAATTGAACTTGAACTATAACTCAACCATTACCACCACTGAACTTGTGGTCATCGCTTCCATCGCCGTTATAACGATGGCAACCCATGTAAGTACCACCTTAATCACCACTGATGTATCGATTATGATAATCTAATTCATTACAAGACCGAGCTTCATTGACTCTAACGTTACGTTTGTCAAGACTCCGACTATTCATCCCCTTACCAACTCAAACAAAATATAAGCCCTCATACAAATATAATATTCCATTGATGTTTATCTTTATTTATGTTTGTTATAAAGATATACAGTAGTTAGGAATTTGTGCCAAATGAAATAGTTGAAGAGGTTTCAAAAGTGCATACTGATGAGGTTTCTTGTCCCACATCACTGGGTTAGCTAAAGTGGCAGAGGCTGGGAGGTGTATAAAATAAGATGTTGGGATAATGTCTAAAGCATCTTTGCGCTTGGGGCAATGACGCAGCTAATGAGGTAATAACCGAGGCGCGTCAATTGCTGGTTGAAAACTATTTCCAAACCCCCTCCTTGGCCATGGGTCTCCCTTGGCCATCGAGAATTTTTGGAAGGGCTCCTTTTTAAGGGTGAAGCCCTACAATCTCTAGTTAAAATTTTACAACTCAATGAAATGTTTAACCTTTGTAGTCTGTCAATTGATATAGTTTAGGCATTTTAGTTGTATGCTTTTATCTACTAAAAAAAGTTGACAATCTCTAATATTAACAGGGTTTGGCTGTGTTTTTATTGAGTCATTGGTTTAAAAACAGAGTTTTACCTCCTCTTGCAAACCTTTTGGTTATCTTGGTCCACTGTTGTCTCAGATCTTAAGATATCAATTTGAGAGAATCTATAACCAAAACAAAGTCAACTCCCATGACCCAACTAGCGCTTTAGTTCATGTTCATTGTGAATCTATACTTTAAAAAAAAGTGACTTGCCTTGGTTCGTGAATACAAACGAATTAGTTTCGGTCTAATTCTGTAAGAGCCCCAATTTGGCCCTGTAAATTCTGTTGGTTTAATGGACAAAATATTAATAGATGTGTGTTAGGATCGAACTCGAGACCACGGGATTGCACAATTTACGTATGAGAATTAAAGTTTAATAATTATATATAAAATGTTATATTTAGTTATTATTTACACGAAACGTATAACGAACGTTAAGTAATTAAACGTAATGAACTAACGGTCGTTAAATGTTAAAGGAAATGACTAAATATGAAATTAGATGTCAAGAAGGTTCTAGAAACCTTATGGGTTTCCTAAACAAATCGTTTGGGGGTTACCATAACCCAATCCTACCCTAACTTGGACTCTAAGTTTCTACAAGTATAAATACAAGGCTTAGGGTCATTGTTATTTACTCTTGTACACCTAAACCTAAAAACCTAAACTTGTTTGTGTGTTTTTTAGTCCATACGATCGGATCTCTATTCCTAGGGATCGATTACTTTTTTTTTCCTTAACAAATGTTTTGTGTTAATTAAACTAGCATTTACTTTAATTCGTTAATAGTACGTGTGTACAAGAACGTGATACAATCACACTATTGATTGTATCTTGGATTGAATTACAAAACGGTAAGGGTAATTCTTATAATCCTATAAACCCTAATTAGGGTTCATCCTAATTGCTAGTTTCTGGATTTGATTCTTGTTCGGCTAGAATCAATAAAGGTACGCATATTCTTATTTATGTTAATTAATTATTCGTTAATCTTTCCTATACGCTTCCGCATGTGTACTTGATGTTTATTGTTTATATTTATGATTATCATGTTATATAATTCCAACAGTGGCATCACGAGTCATTGGTTTTAATGAGTAATTAATTACATAAACGCGTGATAAAACGTATATTGTATGATGTTTGATGTGATTAATCTAGGGTTTTGGTTTTTTTTTGTATGGGTCGATTATTTTTTTTGGGGCGTACCCCTTTAATTTTTTAGTCGACACTTTAAAATTTTTTTAGGGTTTTAAAATTGTTTGCTAACCTTATCGAAACATAGAATTAATATATTTGTTACGTGATTAATTCATGAATAATATGTTATGTGACATGGAATTTTGATATGCGATCTTGTGACTATTTGTATAATTATTATGATATATCCATGATATTACATACATGTTTGTCATGGATAGTTGCTTTGATATTGTTTAATTGTTAAGATATATTTATCACATGTTTATTTATGATAAATCTTGAATTGGGGAAGACTCCAATTATATACATTAATGAATCAGTTATGTGCAATTTGGTATATTATTAATTATGGGTTTACGTAATCGATTCGTCGATGTATGTGGCTCACTTTCAATTGAGAGAGTGAAAACCCTAATTAATATATACATTAATTAACCTAGACATTGATTATTAATAGGTTTTATCGAATAAGTTGCATGTGGCTACTTGTTTACACGTATTAATTGTTAGTTATGTGAGCATTGTTTATTAGTTGTTTATTTTTTATTTGTTTACTTGTTTGTTTATTATGTATGACAGTTTTAAGCAAAGGGTAATTTTGAATAAAAAATAATACGGACTAAACAATAGTGAAATTTGATTTGTCTTTGAAGAGTTAAGTTTTCAATAGTTTAATTGATTGATGATTTTGGTACAATGGTTAGAACGGCTCACCCACTAGAACAAACTATAAAAGGGTTAATAAAGAAGTGCACACAGTCACACTGAAAGGATGTCTAAGGTTATGCTTTTGCGCTTACCTGGTCCTCTGCCCCCTGTGAGTTCGATTGGAGCTACTTAGTAAGCCATAAATGTACAAACTCATCTTAAGGGCGAATTAGTTTTAATTCCATGAGCCACTTCGGTGGCAGTTACCCGAAACACTAAGTGTTTACACTTATGCAAAAGTACGGTATAATGGACGATAATTAACGCTAAATTCCTTGATTGGTGAACCCAATACCTCAAATCAAAACTTTGACAATTTGATCTTTATGAATTGGTAATAAAAAGTTTTTTATTAAATTTATGCTACAAGATGAATGCATGACATCTTTGTACATATTTGATTTGACCACATAAAATCAAAACTAGTACCCTTTATAAATTAAGTTATATGCCATCTAATTAAAATGAACACTTGAAGTTGCAATTTACGTCATGACAGTACTTGGCTAGATTGTGATGGAGAGGTAAATCTCTATGTAAGTCAGACCTTACATGAACAAATTTGCAGTTATTTAAGTTAGACACTTAAGTTGAGTAGGAAGTGAGAACTGGACTCAAGGCATAAGATGGGATAAAACATGTTTATATTTGCAATAGCGTTGGAAAATATAAATCCCATAATGATCTAGGAATTGGAAAAGGTTTGCCAATTATTGTTCGACAGATTACCCTATTATATGCTTTCGTTACTAGCAGATCAACTGATGTAATGGGACTATGATAATTTGGATCCTAGTTTTCGAGAAAATTCTATGGTTATATGAATATTACCTTGGGTATTTTATTTTCTTGAAAAGTTTAATTATCGAAAATACTAAAATTGAATTTTGCTAATTCTTTAAATGTATTAATGCAACATTAAACCGTAAACGAAGGTTATTCCTGTATTGGTAAATTGATCTACACCTGTAAGGGTTTTTTGGTAGAGTCAACTTTATTAAAAGAATAAACCTAGTCCTCTTTTTATAAGAAAGAGTGAGATTCAATCCTATTCCTTTTCATGAATGAAGAAAGGTATGATAGGACAATTAGAATTGTCTAAATTCTAAATACATAACTCGTAAGCAAATTTTAATAGTTAAGAAAATTGCATATTTCTGAGTTATTAAATTAGAAGCTAGACTAATTACTGTATGATTGGTAAAAGACAAACTAGCATATTTTATCTAGTTTTTGTTTTAACCATTTGAAAGTACTACTTACAATTGTTGGAATAGTAGAATTATTAAGAAAGAAATTGCATGCCCAAATTTTCAAGTTAATAGCATTGATGGATAGTTCATCATCTACATAGTAGAATACACTCTTTTAGTACATAAGTAATTGTTATGTATGGACTTTCTCAAAGGTTTAGGGAAGTAAATAGAACACTATTTTCTTTCACTGGTTAATGAAACACTTACAATGTTGTCAAATCCAGTAGGAGTATTGTTCTTATTACTGAATAAGAAATTAATGTAATGATCTCTAATTCAGTGGGAGTTACAAGCTTTGTCATCTTGGTAGTAACCCCGATTATCTCTAGAATGTCTTAAGATAATTACTTTCCACTTGTAGACACTTATGTTTTCAAGGATAGTCATGTACATTTCCTTATTAGACAATGAAGTGGTTCTACATCTACTAGTTATGCTAATATCAATGATAAAATCATATTAGTCACATAAACAAACATATGTCGTGTTGTTTATATGCTACATGATGTTGTTCCATGCACAAGTGGGAGAAATCTATATTGTGTGCAAGGTACAACATATATGTATATGATTTAACGGATTCTCTTGACTACAAGGTAAGAGACTAACGTTCTAATATAACTTGAACATATCTAATTCAAGAAACACTTGGTGTTGCAACTTACGTCATGTCAGAACTTTGCGAGATTGCAACAACAAAGTAAATCTCCAAGTGAAGTCAGACCTTGCATGGACATATTTGCAGTTTTTAAATTAGACAAGTATTTAGAACATGTGTCAAAATAATATATAAGACTACTTCAAATTAGATATTTATGTATTATTAGAATGACATAAATGAAGTAATCTAATACTACTTCAATTTGTTTATTTATGTATTTTGAAATGACATAAATGAAAAATAATGTAGTCCTACATTATTGTGAAGTAAATAAATTAACTTGAAATTACTATTGAAACCAACAGTTGTGTTCATAATTACTTTAGTTAAAAATGTTTATGATTCATTGTAAAGACATAAACATAAAGTCTTTTAAGATTTATAATAAAGTAAGATGTTAACTTGTTATGTTTTTTAATTAAGACATATACAAGAAGTCATTGAGTTGATTAATTATTTATAACGTATAATGGGATTATAACAGTTTATGTTTTCTTGATGAGACATGGATATGAAGTGACTTGGTTAAAAGGTACTTGTGTTATAAAGCATGCAATTGGCTTGGAAAGTCTATTATACCATTAAGTTGACTTAGTTGGTAAATAGGTAAGCCAAAAGGAATATGTTTATCTTATATATTGTTAGATTGTCTTACAATATTAATTCTAATGAATACCATGTTCAGTTAGGAGAATCAAACTCTATTTGATTTGTTTGATTCAAGATAACTATAACTTCTTTCTTAAAAAGTAACAAGGTTAGAAAATTGAGTATGGATTGAATATACTCAATATGACTCCAACCTAGAAGATTAATAAAACACCATTTTATTATGGAATGTGATGAATCACATTAAGTTTTAAAAATTGAAGATTCTGAATTTGTTAAACTACTTATGTATAGGTTATTAACAAACTAAAGTCAGGAATTATTAATGCGTATTTGTAATGTCCCAAAAAGAGAACAATGTAGTTTTGTTCTAATTGCTAAGTATATATAGATAGTCTATATATTGCAAAAGGCAAGTGGGAGTTTTTTATCTTGAAAGATAAAATTACAAGATACATAATCTTCTTAAACACACTAGTAAATATCATGATGAGGTTAGACATGTAAATGATAGACCTCATGATGATGGAATTTTCATTCATAGATCTGCAAGGATATCTCAGATATTTGACTTATATGATGAGAAATATGAGTTACAGGATTATAGTAAGCCTGATAATCATTATGATGGATTACCAAATATTGAATTGGGTAAATTACTCATACTATGAATGTTAAAGATGTTGTCCATAAAGATAATCAATTTTGGAAATTTGGTTTATCTTAATAGTTAGACTAGAGAATGGAAATAAGTTTCTTCAAAGAGATGAAAAACTCTAGTGGTTTGAATTTCTATGTAGAAATCATATGGACAATATTGTACACATATTTAATGCATGTTTTATGACAAGATTATTAATCATACTTAAGCAATTAAATATGATTGAATATTCTTTCCTAGACACATTAAATATATAAAGATGATAATTGTCATACTTATTTTCAATAATATGAAATATGACAATGGAATATCAAAACTCTTTCTTGAGAAATTACTTGAGCGAGGACGGTATGTAATCGAAAGGTTTTTTGAATTCATATAATCTTTGGAAGTGTACGAAGTGCAATAATTCATGAATGAATAAATGCATGCATCTATGAAATTATTCTTATGTTTAATTATTAAATCCTAGTTTCGATTTATAATTGAAATAAGATAAATTTTAAGTATTCCTGAAAGCTAGTGGGAGTATTATGTTAAGGTTTTAAATCTTGTATGTTGTATAACATATAGGAAGTAACATTCCTTGAAAGCTAAATGTTAAGTCTTAGATTGGAATGAAACTTCACTTGTAAGATTTAAGAATTAAAACGTACAACATTGGAATATATGTTTATTATTAATAAACATGTGCAGTAAAGTAAATGATTCTAATAAAACATGATATATCGTTTGGGAAATGGATAAATATCTTTTGACAAGATAGAATATGAATGAAATCTAAGTTTGACATGTAGATTCATCATGTACATCATGTAGTGTATTCAAATTGTTGTATCATTCTTGAATGATAGATGATTTGAAAACATTGATATCTAATTAAAAGTTATTAGATAACTTGTGTAATGAATATTCTAAAAGAATTACATCCTCAGCCTGGAATTGCTCCTAGATTCTATGGATGAACAGTATGTCAATTGTTGTGCAAATTATCATCGGCTTCAAACTTAAAAGTTTGGAAAGCATCAAACATTACACAATAGATATTATAGTTTACGGAGTTTTAATGATACTGGTTTAATTGAGATGACACTCAATACTAGTCATGGTAGGATTTCATCCTTGTTAATGGCCATGTGAACTAGTTGTGCTACTAAGAGTACAGTTGCGTTATACATTAAAAGAATAAGAATACTTTAAACTTTAAAATGTTTGAAAGTTTAAATTATCATAAAATTGGTGATAGAGGATGTCACACACTTTATGAATTATTATGTGGATTGGTGAATGCACACATACAAGAACTTCACTAATTGAATTCTTGAAATAAGTATTCTCAAAATTACGATAGATCAAGTTGTTTGATTTATGCTTTGTCAACAAGTATGATTGTCATTACTTGAGGCATAATTCATCAACTGGAATTTTCATGCATTGATCTAATTTAGTATTTGGATAAGAGGTGTTAAACAATTATTATAATAAATCAAATACTTTGTATGTTTGATTTTATAATATATTGTACCATATATTTGCATGTTTAATCCGTGAATAAATTTATTTATTCTAAATCGTCCGTTGTCAATTAATGATATGGGAGTATCGTTAAATTAAGACAAATCTAAGTGATTTGGTAGAATATACTTAAAAGTATATTGATGAGAAAGCATACCAATTTCAGATGATATGCAATGAATTGAATATAAGACTTATCCCAACTACATGATTTTACTTTATGGATATTGTTATTAAGTAAATCATGAATAGTTATCCTCATACTTGAGATACTAGATAAGTGTCATGAATGTAGTGCACTTCTGTGGAACAACTTAACGTTATACGTAACTGGTAGTCATAAGGGTTGTTTTCAGAAGTGTTGCAAAGTTTGTGGGTTAGTCTCGTAGTCAAGATAGAATTTGTTCCTTCAAATTTATTTGGAGTTTAATACTGTTGGGCCCCTCGTAGGGTTGACAAGATGTTTGCATAGCCATGCCCAAGATCTCCCCTGAATATGTTCAGAAGATTTGGTAATCTTGCTCAATCACTTATAACGAGAAACAGAATGGTTGAATAAAGAATGACTTAATTCCATATCTTTATTTAACATGGTATTAGAAACAAAAGGATAATAATAATGAGAAATCATTAAAAGGTTTTCCAGGAGCCTTGCTCGAGTTGTACTAGAGGCATCGAAGTGTTGCTAGACGCTAACCGATGTGATCACACTATTAAGATATGTCCAAGTGGGAGCTGTTGGTTTAATGGACAAAATATTAATAGATGTGTGTTAGGATCGAACTCGAGACCACGGGATTGCACACTTTACGTATGAGAATTAAAGTTTAATAATTAAATATAAAATGTTATATTTAGTTTTTATTTACACAAAACGTATAACGAACGTTAAGTAATTAAACGTAATGAACTAACGGTCGTTAAATGTTAAAGGAAAAGACTAAATATGAAATTAGATGTCAAGAAGGTTCTAGAAACCTTATGGGTTTCCTAAACAAATCGTTTGGGGGTTACCATAACCCAATCCTACCCTAACTTGGACTCTAAGTTTCTACAAGTATAAATACAAGGCTTATGGTCATTGTTATTTACTCTTGTACACCTAAACCTAAAAAACATAAACTTGTTTGTGTGTTTTTTTTTAGTCCATATGATCGAATCTCTACTCCTAGGGATCGATTACTTTTGTTTTTCCTTAAAAAATATTTTGTGTTAATTAAACTAGCATTTACTTAAATTCGTTAATAGTACGTGTGTACAAGAACGTGGTACAATCACACTATTGATTGTATCTTGGATTGAATTACAAAACGGTAAGGGGTAATTCTTATAATCCTATAAACCCTAATTAGGGTTCATCCTAATTGCTAGTTTGTGGATTTGATTCTTGTTCGGCTAGAATCAATAAAGGTACGCATATTCTTGTTTATGTTAATTAATTATTCGTTAATATTTCCTATATGCTTCCGCATGTGTACTTGATATTTATTGTTTATATTTATGTTTGTCATGTTATATAATTCCAACAAATTCATGACCGACTGAAATGATTGAGTTCGTCTCACAATGCGACTTGATTAGACTCAAAAGATCGAGTCTGGCCCGTTCCATGATGTGATTTGAGACCGAAGCCACTTTTAGACCAAATTATGAGAGCACCAAACTACCAATATCATGTGAATACCAAACGGCTGTTTTAGTTAATGATGGTTCAATGTGCATTCATGTTCGATGCAAACCCTCTATCTGGTTATATATAGGTCAAATAAACACTCACGCAAAGAACTTTTTAGCACTATATGAAACATTATCAATTCTGCACATTCAATAATTAAGAGGTACATGAATCATTACTTGATGACAACAATTCTAACAATGCAACACCATCTTATGCGAATGCAATTAAAATTACCTCCATATTTCTTAACAATAACCAGTTTGAAAAAAAGAAATCAGATCACAACTTCCATCTCATAAATATAAACTCAAACTAGACAACCTTAACTCATAACATGTTAACAATCCAAATATAAGTTTGAAATCAAATCATAATCTTTTTCTATAATCTCTAATTCTAACTTACTCTATTGGGTCACAGGGTGCAAAACAGGGCCAAAAGACGAGCCATCCTTAGCCCTCAACTCATCAATGTAACTCCTAACCTCTTTAGCAATCATCTTTCTCATAACATCCACAAGACACGTGTCCTCAATCTCCTTTTCTACCTCATCACCTCCTTTCTTCTTCTCCCCATCGCCAGGTGGTAACAGCGTCAAAAGCGTCATCCCATCACAGCTGCTGACGTCACTCACACTCACACACCTCCTCCTTTTATTCTTCAAACCCAAACTCTCATCATCATTATCATCAGACTGAGTCGACTCACTCTCAGAAGACTGAGTTAGAGTCAGCCCACGTCGCCTGAGAGTCGAGTTCCAGTGATTCTTAATCGCGTTGTCCGTACGACCAGGAAAGAGCTTGGAAATGACGGACCACTTGTTTCCGTGGATGAGGTGTGCACGGAGGATGACGTCATCTTCATGAGGAGTGAAAGGACGGTGTTGGACGTTGGGGCTAAGCTGGTTACACCAACGGAGACGACATGACTTGCCGGATCTTCCGGGTATACTTGACCCGATCACAGACCAGTTTCTTGCACCTTGTGTTTCCACTAACTGTATCAGCTTAGCGTCTTCTTCTGGGGTCCATGACCCTTTCTTATTCAATAAGTTAACGTCGTCGTTTGATGCTGATGACGACATTTTTTTTTCTTCTTTAAGATGGAAATGAAATGTGGAGATATGAAATGGTTTGGTTGTTAATAAGAAGGTGGGAAGTTAGGTTTAACCATTTTTGATATGTGAAGATGGAATGGAAATGGAGTGGTTAGAGTGGAAGGTGTCATAACAAGGTTTAAGTTCGTCGTCGCGCCACCTCAGCGCCACATCAGCATCCTATTTTCCCACAACTAACCACAACAAACCCCCTCCTCACTCATAACAAACCTCAACCTCTTCATTTGAGACCCACCACTACCACTTTATTTTTTTTATTCAATTTTCATATAAACTAAATTTATTTCATTAATAATTAAAATACATTAACAACACAATAATAATAAGAAAAAAAAAATATGATACGTAAAAAAAATGATATGAGAAAAAAAAAAATACAACACATACTAATAATAAGAAACCTAAACATTTTACTAGTCATTTTTTATAAAAATTATAAATAACATTTTTTATAATTTTTTTTAAAAAAAAAATAACAATTAAAACTTATACAACAATATATGAAAACATACCACATTATCACCCCAATATTAGTCCAACCCAGCCCAAAAGAAAAAAAAAAAAAAAAAAAAAGGTTGTCTTCTTCATCTTTTCTGCACACACACATTAACACACACACACACACACACATTAATACACAACCCACCATTTATTCTTCTTCACTTCCATAACTCACACACACAAACACACGCTGCACACACACACTTACACACACTTGAAAATCAAAAAAGGAAAAAAGAAGAAAAAATGAAACCGTGTCCCACTTTTGTCAGAAAATTCACTCGTCGTCAGGATGGCGAGGAGCTCCACGGCGACGGACGGCGAAGGACCCCGGTGTGGCGGCGGCCGACGACGAGGTGCCAGCTAGGCTCACGGCGAGCCACGATATTCCCACACCGTCCGCTCTTAGTTGGTATGAGGAATCATAAACTGCTCGTGCAACTTTTATATATTTGTGTGTAACTAATTTGTAACGACATCAGTTGTTCGGTTACAACCTCTTTTTACCTTTTTTTTTCTTGATTTAGCTAGTATAACCGTTTAATTAAATTTTAATACCAACACACATTAAACTTACAAAACTAAAATCCTGACATTATAAATTTTGTAGACGTAACTCCATCTTCAACTTTCTCCAACAAACACTTATTTTCAACCATAATTTATGTTTGATTTTTTTTTAAATGATTGATCAATGTCCTTTATATTTGAAGGAATACTATTCATCCTCCAAATACTTTTTAAACATTTTTTTTTCTTTTTCTAATTAGTTTTGCTATATAATCTATTAGATGCATTCCAAACTTTGCACTAGATACTCTATATATTTGGAGTACATGGTTGGAGATGAATAATATATGGGGGGATGAATGTTGTTGAAAGACGCTTTTATCTCTTTCAAATTTAAATTACATGTTTGAAGATGGCCTAACACACGTGTTTTAATAGTTGTTATATTGCTTAGCAAAACTGATTAACATCCAAACGAAATATTAAACTTTCAATACTTTTCTGTTCTAAGATAACTACTTTTTGAAAGAAAAAAAAAACGGTTTAGAAAAACATGAGTATTACTATTATCGTTTCATTACGGAATAACACTTTTAACACTAACTAATTAAACATTATTTCTTTTAAAGTTTGTAATAATGCAAAATAAACTTAATATAGTAATCTAGATCTAATTTGTACAAATAAAACAATTAATTTATATATCCTAGAAATAAAAATGAACAATTATTTTAAAAGGGGCGAGTACCATTTTAGTAATAAAATGCAATGTATTTATGTTAGATTAGAGGTGGCAAAATGGTTGGGTCGGGTAAGGTTGGGTCTTGGGCCTTAGATGGGTATGAGTTTAAATGGGTCACTTAGAAGGATGGGTCTAGATGGGTATGAGTCGGGTCAGATCGTTTTTTTTTTTTTTTTTTTTTTTTTTTTTTTTTTTTTTTTTTTTTCGTTCTTTTTTTATGTTTTCGCCCGTTTTCGTCTGTTTTTTACGTTTTCTTCCGTTTTGTTACGTTTGCGTCCTTTTTTATTCGTTTTCATCTTTTTTTACGTTTTCGTTCGTTTTTTTTACGTTTAAGTCCTTTTCTTTTACGTTTTTGTCCGTTTTCGTCTTTTTTTTACGTTTTCGTTTGTTTTATACGTTTTCGCCCGTTTAAGTCCTTTTTTTACGTTTTCGTCTGTTTTTTTTTACGTTTTCGTCAATTTTTTTTTACGTTTTCGTCCGTTTTTAGATGATAGTGAGCAAATAGTGAGCTTCGATATTTGCTTATAATCCGACCACCTATGCTAAAAGTAGACTTCGAAGCCACTGTAGTAATTGGGAAACTTAATATATCGCGAGCCATAATTGCCAATTCAGGATACCTTACTTGGTTTTCTTTCCAGAATTGTAAAACATCGATCTTCTGATTTTTATCAAGTCTAGGCTCATCTACATACTGATCTAGTTGCGAATTTTGTACCTTTGGCTACTTATATTGACTCTGAAACGTCTCAAACCCTGCTAAATCATCTTTTATGTCATCACTCAAATTCGCGCCTCTTGAACTTGGTCCTTTAGTCGAATCATGCATTACATTCGCTCGAATCTCATATGCACCGTAAATCTTACGCAACCCATACTCAACACGTGCTACTTTGTCTATTAACTCTTGACCCTCCACACCAAGCTCTGATAAGTAAAACTCGACAATATTTAACTTATAACGTGGATCCAAAATGGCCCCAAATGACAAGACCATGCTATATGTTTCCCAATATTTATCAAATTTTGTTTTCATATCTTGTGCCATTCCACTAATCATATCATCAGGATTCCACAAATGACGTTGAATAACCTTTTGAATCTTATAGACATTGTGAAAATAAATATTGGATGTACAATATAAAGTTCCTTAAAATAGCTAGGTAATGTCACAAAAGGCCTAAAAACTTGGCAATTTCTTCTATCCTTGTCCATTCCTCCGGCGTTGGACATGTCTTAAAATTTGTATCCACTGATTTCAATAGAGCATATGCACGACGATACACCAATGCACAATCAAGCATCAAATATGTGTAACTCCATCTTGTAACTACATCTTGTCGCACATGTTTACCACATTGTAGTTTGAGTTGTGCAATGCATTCAACAAACTTTAATTTTCTGGCTGCACTTCCTCTCACATATTTCATCGATTCTCGCACCTTTTCAATGGCTTCTTCAATGACTTTCAAGCCGGATTGTACAATTAAGTTTAATACATGTTCACAACAACGTACATGTATAAATTCTCCCTCACAAAGTAACGCATCATTTATACTCAGCTCATCTTTCAAACAATCTACTAAACCGTTATTATTCATTGCGTTATCTAATGTGATAGTAAACACTTTCTTTTCAATTCCCCATTCTCTTAAAAAACTAATCACAGATGCCGCCAAAAGAGATCCCGTGTGAGGAGGGGGGATAACCCTAAAGTTCAAGACCTTTTTCCTTAAAACCCAAGTTTCGTCAATATAATGAGCAATCAATGTCATGTAACCGTCGCTAGTAATTGAAGTCCACAAATCCGATGTTAAACAAATTCTACCTTTTATTTTCTCCAACTCCTTTCTAACCTTAAGTTTTTCTCTTTCATAGATATTTAAGACTAACTTCTTTATTGTGTTTCTACATATTGGTTTTGCATCCGGGTGTAAAAATTTGTGCAAGTCTGTTGTTCCCTCGTGCTCAACATAACTAAATGAATAGTTATGCTTAATAATAGAAACTGCCACTTTCTCTTTATATTTAGCTTGATCTAAGCAAATACGTTTCGGTTGTGGGGCATCCCATTCCTCCTTGTTGGACAAGTCCACCTTAAAACAACTATTTATATGACACCGCATATTAGATGTTCCATGTACTTTTAACACATAATTACAAGAATTACAAGCCGCCCTTTCAACCCCATCAGCTTCTAGTGGTATTGTGGTAAAATATTGCCACACCCTTAAATATAAATTACTCGTTGTTAATGAACTAACATCTTCTAAATTATCACCCGCATGCATATTTTGTTGTTTAGCGTATAGATCCGGGTGCACCTACACTTGATTACTATATAGTTTTGTAAGCTTCATTTCTTAACATTCATTGGTATATAAAGTGCGTTTTACAAGTTCATGTAACTGCAGTCGTGTTCTCTCAATCTCAAATGTATTTGCATTTTCTCGTATCATCCCTAACGAGTGTGGGAATGGCCCTCTTGCTATGCTTGCTTGTTCACCTTGGTTGTTCTTCTTCGTTGTGGAAAATGTGATCTCCTTTCGAGAAGACGGCATAAAACAAAAGTACTGAAGATCACCGTGTAACCTTGTCTTTGTTTAATAGTAAACATGTTTCAAAGATTAATTTTTTTGCTAACACTAAAATTTGTTTTAGTTTACCTCTATTGGGACGTTTTGTTCATTCATGTAGTCTTGATTAATGGAAGCTTATAGTAAATGTAGTATATTAGAAAGTTTAAGGATGCTTATGTAATAAACTAAAGCCGAAGGGCTAAACATGTATATTAGTTAGTTAATAACCGAATGGCGGTTACAAAGTTAGTTATTGTTAGTTAAAGTCGGTTATGGTTGAACCATTGTGATGGTTCATGAATCGACATAGTACCATTTCGTTTAGTATAAGTAGGACAAAAAACCAGGAAACAAATGTTGTATTTCATATTAGCAATTTCATAATAAAGTTTATAGTTTATACATTATAAAGAAGTGTTATTGTTCGTGAATTACCAACAGTGGTATCAAAAGCGTGTGTTCGATTCAGGGAGAAAAAGAAATCGATCAGAAGGGGACTGTTTTTGATTCATATACAGAAACAGTGGAAGAAATGGGGTAGTTCAAGATCAACAGCAGATTAGAAGCAGGTTTGATTGTCAAAAGTGGTGAAGCGGACAATAGTTGTCATTAGCAGGAAGCGGACGTGACAATCATTTGCTAGACGGATTTGGATTTCAACAACAAGGCGGGTTTGATCACATACCCAGATATCAAAGAAACCAATTATCAAGATTGGAAAAGGAAGGAAGAAAAAGACAATGACAGGCGACATATCAAATAAAAATAAGAACAAAGTTACGAAGGATAGTGGAACATCAATGACGTTCCAATACCCGGTTCTCAATTCAACGAATTACACGATTTGGGCAGTAAAGATTAAAGCGTTATTCAATGTCCATGGAATCTGGGAAGCAGTTGAACCAACAACGGACGCTACAATTGATAAAAAGAAAAACAACATGGCAATTGCAATGTTACACCAATCAATTCCAGAAAATATGGTTTTGCAAGTTGCAAATCTTACTTCGGTAGAAGAAATTTGGGAAGCGTTAAAGGTTTGACACGTGGGAGTTGAAAGGGTTAAGGAAGCACGAGTTCAGACACTCGAGTCAGAGTTTGAATCGTTAAAAATGGGTGCAAATGAAGCACTAGATGTCTATGCGGGAAAGATTAGTGAGATTGTTTCACAAGCAAGCAATCTTGGACATACTTTGGATGAAAAAAGACAAGTTCGAAAACTTCTAGGATCGGTGCCAGAAAAGTTTATTCAAATAGTAGCGGCGATTGAGCAATTTGCGGATTTGAATAAAATGTCATTTCAAGAAGCCGTGGGGAGATTAAAAGCTTTCGAAGAACGGACGAAAAAGGCAGTCAAGGAAGAAGACGGGTCCAGTAGCCTATTCTTCTACAAAGTAGATGAAAAGGAGAAGACCAAGGAACACAAGTGTGAATATTGCGGTTGTGATGCAAGACAGAAAGACTTTGGACGTGGCCAAGGACGAGGTTGGGGGTCCGGGAGAAGTCAAGGCGATGGTCGAGCACAACGGGACAAGAGCAACGTGAAGTGCTTCAAATGCAATGAACTTGGGCATTTTAGCAATGAATGTCCAAAGTGGGAAAATAAAAAAGATGAGGCAAATCTGGTTGAGTACGAGGATGACGAGCCAACGTTATTATACACCAGTTGCAAAGATGAAGACGAAGACCTCATTTAAACTATATTTAGTTTAAGGGGGAGTATTGAAGATATAAACTAAATATAGTATATTAGAAAGTTTAAGGATGCTTATGTAATAAACTAAAGCCGAAGGGCTAAACATGTGTATTAGTTAGTTAATAACCGAATGGCGGTTACAAAGTTACTTATTGTTAGTTAAAGTCGGTTATGGTTGAACCGTTGAACCATTGTGATGGTTCATGAATCGACATAGTACCATTTCGTTTAGTATAAGTAGGACAAAAAACCAGGAAACAAATGTTGTATTTCATATTAGCAATTTCATAATAAAGTTTATAGTTTATACATTATAAAGAAGTGTTATTGTTCGTGAATTACCAACATCTTCCTCATTTTGTTTTTTGAGAGCTTAAAGGATGACATCCTTTTGTATTTTCACATTTTGATTTGTCATAAAAAAATACTTGGGAAGTTACGCCAAAAAAAGCAGTAGAAGTGGCTTTCAAGAGTGCAAGTTCATGAAGATGGAAATCCTACATTGGTGTTTTATCCACAGTGTAAGAGGCTGAGAGGAATATAAAATACGGATAATCGATTATAAATGTACTTAACTAACCAAAATATTCTGTGTATGTATGGTCATCCATATAGTTAGCTAATTTGCTGAGTTTTCTCAGGCTAGTACGGGTTCGAAAGAAGGGGTTAGAGAAGCCCAAGGATACTCATACACTGCTACTTAAGATTTGAACATATTACCCAAAATTGCAGGTATCTTAAAAATCAAACTGTGGCAATTTCTACAGGACATAAGGAGCAGTTAGTATGGTATATGTTCATGTTTCTATTGCCATGAAATGCTATCAAACCCATATTAATGTTGGAATTATATAACATGACAATCAAATAAATAATCACAAAACATCAAAGTATTCAAGCGGAAGCGTATAGGATTTATTAACGAATAATTAATTAACATAAAAGAATATGCGTACCTTTTCTTGATTCTAGCCGAACAAGAATCAAATCCACAAACTAGCAATTAGGATGAACCCTAATTAGGGTTTATAGGATTATGTGAATTACCCCTTACCGTTTTGTAATTCAATCCAAGATAATAACAAAAGTATGTTATTACTATGTTCTTGTACACACGTACTAAACCGAATTAAAGTAATGCTAGTTTTATCAAACAAAATAACTTGGTTTGTGGAAAAGTAATAGATCAACACCCAAAGGTGATGTACGATCGGTTATGACAAGAAAACACACAAAACAATTTTTAGGGTTTAGCTAATGAGCACAAGAGATGGAAAAATAAAACCCCTAGCCTTGTTTATATACCCAACTAAACTTGGTGAACAAGTTGGTTTCATTTCCTTGTTTTGATCCTTGGCCAATCGGTTTGGTATCCCTAAAGGGATTCCGGAACCTTCCCAACTTTTGCAATTAAGTCCTTTTCCAAATACCTTTAACGCCCGTTAGTCCATTACATTAATTACTTAACGTTCGTTAGTTATTTCGTTTAATAAATAAATAAATACAACATTTATATTTAATTATTTAACTTTAAATTCTCATACGTAAAGTGTGCAATCCCATAGTCTCGAGTTCGATCCTAACTCACGTCTACTAATTTATATCCATAAAACCAACAGCTCCCACTTGGATATATCTTAATAGAGTGATCACATTCGGTTAGCGTCTAGCAACACTTCGATGCCTCTAGTACAACTCGAGCAAGGCTCCTGGAAAACCTTTTAATGATTTCTCATTATTATTATCCTTTTGTTTCTAATACTATGTTAAATAAAGATATGGAATTAAGTCATTCTTTATCCAACTATTCTGTTTCTCGTTATAAGTGATTGAGCAAGATTACCAAATCTTCTGAACATATTCAGGGGAGAACTTTGGGCGTGGCCACGCAAACATCTTGTCAACCCTACGAGGGGCCCAGCAGTATTAAACTCCAAAATAAATTTGAAGGAACAAATTCTATCTTGACTACGAGAATAACCCACAAACTTTGCAACACTTCAGGAAACAACCCTTATGACTACCAGTTACGTATAGCGTTAAGTTGTTCCACAGAAGTGCACTACATTCATGACACTTATCTGGTATCTCAAGTCTGAGGATAACTATTCATAATTTACTTAACAACAATATCCATAAAGTAAATTATGTAGTTGGGATAAGTCCTATATTCAATTCATTGAATATCATCTGAAATTGGTATGCATTCTCATCAATATACTTTCAAGTATATTCTACCATATCTCTCAGATTTGTCTTAATTTAATGATACTCCCATATCATTAATTGACAACGGACGATTTAGAATAAATAAATTTATTCATGGATTAAACATGCAAATATAGGATACAATATATTATAAAATCAAACATACCAAGTATTTGATTTATTATAACAATTGTTTAACATCCTTTATCCAAATACCAAATAGATCAATGCATGAAAATTCCAGTTGATGAATTATGCCTCAAGTAATGACAATCATACTTGTTGACAAGGCATAAATCAACCAACTTGATCTATCATAATTTTGAGAATACTTATTTCAAGAATTCAATTAATGAAGTCCTTGTATGTGTGCATTCACCAATTCACATAATAATTCATAAAGTGTGTGACATCCTCTTTCACCAATTTATGACAATTTAAATTTTCAAACATTTTAAAATTTAAAGTATTCTTATTCTTTTAATGTATAATGCAACTGTGCTTTTAGTAGCACAACTAGTTCACATGGCCATTAACAAGGATGAAATCTTACAATGACTAGTATTGAGTGTCATCTCAATTAAACCAGCATCATTATATACAAACAACAATGTGCTCTTTAAAACTCCGTAAACTTTAATATCTTATTGTGTAATGTTTGATGCTTTCCTAACTTTCAAGTTTTAAAGCTGATGACAATTTGCACAACATTTGACATATTGTTCATCCATAGAATCTATGAGCAATTCCAGGCTGAGGATGTAATTCTTTTAGAATATTCATTACACAAGTTATCTAATAACTTTTAGTTAGATATCAATATTGTCAAGTCACTTCTTATTCAAGAATGATACAACAATTTTAATATACACAACATGATGTACATGATGAATCTACAGGTCAACCTTAGATTTCATTCATGTTCTATTTTGTCAAAAGATATTTATCAATTTCCCAAATGATATATCATGTTTTATTAGAATCATTTATTTTACTGCACATGTTTATAAACAATAAACATATATTCCAAAGTTGTATGTTTTAATTCTTAAATCTTACAAGTGAAGTTTCATTCCAATCTAAGACTTAACATTTAGCTTACAAGGAATGTTACTTACTATATGTTATACAACATATAAGATTTAAGAAACTTAACATAATACTCCCACTAGCTTTCAGGAATACTTAAATTTATCGTATTTTAATTATAAATCGAAAATGGGATTTAATAATCAAACATAAGAATAATTTCATAGATGCATGCATTTATCCATTCATGAATTATTTGCACTTCGTACACTTTCAAAGATTATATGAATTCAAAAAACCTTTCAATTACTTACCGTCCTCGCTCAAGTAATTTCTCAAGAAAGATTTTTGATATTCCATTGTCATATTTCATATTAATGAAATCCAGTATGACAATTATCATCTTTATATATTTAATGTGTCTTGAAAAGAATATTCAATCATAATTAATTGCTTAAGTATGATTAATAATCTTGTCAAAAAACATGCATTAAATATGTGTACAATTTTGTCCATATGATTTCTACATAGAAATTCAAACCACTAGGGTTTTTCATCTCTTTGAAGAAACTCATTTCCATTCTCTAGTCTAACTATTAAGATAAACCAAATTTCCAAAATTGATTATCTTTATGGACAGCATCTTTAACATTCATAGTATGAGTAATTTTCCCAATTCAATATTTGGTAATCCATCATAATGATTATCAGGTTTACTATAATCCTGTAACTCATATTTCTCAGCATATAAGTCAAATATCTGAGATATCCTTGCAGATTTATGAATGAAAATTCCATCATCATGAGGTCTATCAATTACATGTCTAACCTCATCATGATATTTACTAGTGTGTTTTAGAAGATTATGTATCTTGTAATTTTGTCTTTCAAGATAAAAAATTCCCACTTGCCTTTTGTAATATATAGACTATCTATATATACTTAGCAATTAGAGCAAAACTATATTGTTATCTATTTGGGACATTACAAATACACATTGATAATTCTTGACATTAGTTTGTTAATAACCTATTCATAAGTAGTTTAACAAATTCAGAATCTTCAACTTTAAAACTTAATGTGATTCATCACATTCCATAATGAAATGGTGTTTTATTAATCTTCTAGGTTGGAGTCATATTGAGTATATTCAATCCATACTCAATATTCTAACTTTGTTACCTTTTAAGAAAAAAATTATGGTTATCTTGAATCAAACAAATCAAATAAAGTTTGATCCTCCTAACTGAACATACCATCAACTTGTGGTATTCATTAGAATTTAATATTGTAAGACAATCTAACAATATATAAGATAAACATATTCCTTTTGGCTTACCTATTTACCAACTAAGTCAACTTAATGGTATAATAGACTTTCCAAGCCAATTACATGCTTTATAACACAAGTACCTTTTAACAAAGTTACTTCATATCCATGTCTCAACAAGAAACATAAACTGTTATAATCCCATTATACGTTATAAATCATTGATCAATTCAATGACTTCTTGTATATGTCTTAATTAAAAAACATAACAAATTAACGTCTTACTTTATTATAAGTCTTAAAAGACTTTATGTTTATGTCTTTACAATGAATCATAAACATGTTTAACTAAAGTAATTATGAACACAACTCTTGATTTCAATAGTAATTTCAAGTTAATTTATTTTACTTCACAATAATGTAGGACTACATTATTTTTCATTTATGTCATTCCAAAATACATAAATAAACAAATTGAAGTAGGATTAGATTACTTTATTTAATTTTATGTCATTCTAATAATACATAAATATTTAATTTGAAGTAGTCTTATATATCATTTTGACACATATTCTAAATACTTGTCTAATTTAGAAACTGTAAATATGTCCATGCAAGGTCTGACTTTACATAGAGATTTACTTTGTTGTTGCAATCTCGCCAAGTTCTCACATGACGTAAATTGTAACACCAAGTGTTTCTTGAATTAGATATGTACAAGTTATATTAGAACGTTAGTCTCTTACCTTGTAGTCAAGAGAATCCATTAAATCATATACCTATATGTTGTACCTTGCACACAATATAGATTTCTCCCACTTGTGCATGGAACAACATCATGTAGCAGATAAACAACATGACATATGTTTGTTTATGTGACTAATATGATTGTGTCATTGATATTAGCATAACTAGTAGATGTAGAACCACTTCATTGTTTAATAAGGAAACGTACATGACTATCCTTGAAAACATAAGTGTCTACAAGTGGAAAGTAATTATCTTAAGACATTCTAGAGATAATCTGGGTTACTACCAAGATGACAAAGCTTGTAACTCCCACTGAATTAGAGATCTTACATTAATTCCTTATTCAGTAATAAGAACACAACACTCCCACTGGATTTGACAACATTGTAAGTGTTTCATTAACCAGTGAAAGAAAATAGCGTTCTATTATACTTCCCTACACCTTTGAGAAAGTCCATACATAACAATTACTTATGTACTTAAAAGAATGTATTCTACTATGTAGATGATGAATTTTATCCATCAATGCTATTAACTTGAAAAATTGGGCATGCAATTTCTTTCTTAATAGTTCTACTATTCCAACAATTGTAAGTAGTACTTTTAGATGGTCAAAGCACAACAACTAGAAAAAATATGCTAGTTTGTCTTTTACCAATAATACAGTAATTAGTCTAGCTTCTAATTTAATAACTCAGAAATATACAATTTTCTTAACTATTAAAATTTGCTTACGAGTTATGTATTTAGAATTTAGACAATTCTAATTGTCCTATCATACCTTTCTTCATTCATGAAAAGGGATAGGGTTGAATCTCACTCTTTCGCGTGAAAAGAGGACTAGGTTTATTCTTTTAGTAACGTTGACTCTACTAAAACCCTTACAGGTGTAGATCAATTTTACCAATACAGGAATAACCTACGTTTACGGTTTAATGTTGCATTAATACATTTAAAGAATTAGCAAAATTCAATTTTAGTATTTTCGATAATTAAACTTTTCAAGAAAATAAAATACCCAAGGTAATATTCATATAACCATAGAATTTTCTCGAAAACTAGGATCCAAATTATCATAGTTCCATTACATCAGTTGATCTGCTAGTAACGAAAGCACATAATAGGGTAATCTGTCGAACATTAATTGGCAAACAATTTCCAATTCCTAGATCATTATGGGATTTATATTTTCCAACGTTATTGCAAATATAAACATGTTTCATCCCATCTTATGCCATTGAGTCCAAGTCTCACTTCCTACTCAACTTAAGTGTCTAACTTAAAGAACTGCAAATATGTCCATGTAAGGTCTCACTTTACATAGAGATTTACCTCTCCATCACAATCTAGCCAAGTACTCTCATGACATAAATTGCAACTTCAAGTGTTCCTTTTAATTAGATGGCATATAACTTAATTTAAAAGGGTACTAGTTTTGATTTTATGTGGTCAAATCAAATATGTACAAAGATGTCATGCATTCATCTTGTAACATAAATTTAATAAATTTTTTTTTTATTACCAATTCATAAAGATCAAATTATCAAAGTTTTGATTGAGGTATTGGGTTCACCAATCAAGGAATTTAGCGTTAATTATCATCCATTATACCGTACTTTTGCATAAGTGTAAACACTTAGTGTTTCGGATAATTACCACCGAAGTGGCGCATGGAATTAAAACTAATTCGCCCTTAAGATGAGCTTGTACTTTTATGGCTTACTAAGTAGCTCCACTCGAACTTACAGCAGAGGACCAGGTAAGCGCAAAAGCATAACCTTAGACATCCTTTCAGTGTGACTGTGCGCACTTCTTAAATAACCCCTTTATAGTTCATTCTATAGTTCATTCTAATTATTTAACTTTAAATTCTCATACGTAAAGTGTGCAATCCCATAGTCTCGAGTTCGATCCTAACTCACGTCTACTAATTTATATCCATAAAACCAACAATTAATTAATACACCAAAACAGTTGATAGTGAATGATACCAAAATGTTGAGGTGCATTCAGTTGTCAAATATGGAAACGATAAAAAAGGAGTACCAAAGCCTTCTTCCAAAATTGTCCATTGTCTGAGTTGCTGCCCTAGTTACTACAAGAAAACATTACTGAATTGCCATTAAGGTCAAATTAGGAATTTGGCTATGAATTTTTTTTGCTAGAGAGATCTAACTCTTCAAGTTATTTCATGGCTCGAAATGAATTTGGAAACACCTTTAGTTTGCAAGAGGCCTTTGTCGCAACAGAAAAACCACTGTAAGAGAGATCGAGAGATTCAAGGTTTATGAGGCTTGTTAACAATGTATCCAACAATGTAATTCTTAATTTATAAAATGTTAGTGTTTATGAGGTTTATGAGATTCAAGGTTTCTGAGGCTTGTTAACTTTCGCTATATATTCCATTTCAGTTTAGTAACTATAAATTCAGCATTGCTTAACAAACGTGATCACAACCTTCAAAGAAGTTTAAGAACATAATCAAATAAGGATGAAATCCCATGCTTAGCCATATGTGTGTCGTACAAGTAGTGGCAATTTCGACCCACTTATGTAAAGATCTGTGGAATAACCTGTCAGACTTGTGAGTTGTGGCCTTGTGGGTGCGTTTTGATTTTTTACACGGACTTTTTACATTCAAAGTATCTCTAATAATGACCATATACTACAATTGATATCTCATCGAATCATTTTTAAAATTTTAAAGTCTTGTTCAGAAAGCTCACTTTTGGAATCATACACACTTTCAGCAATTGCATTAACATGTAGATGTTCGAATAGTAGAAAAGCCCGTTTAGTGCATTTTTTCATTACTTCTTATGCATGTGGGGACACAAAGAAACTTAAAAAATTTCATTGCTACCAATGCATGTGTTAATTACTGCCCATAAGGCATAAGCATCAAGCAGTTGGCCTCTCTACAACATTACAGGTATAACATGAGTGTATTATGTACAAGGAGAATCACAACAACCAGATGACATTAGCGGAACCTAAATTCTATCATCAAAAATGTTAATTTTATATAAAAACTTGTTAATTTTTTTCAACAATTGATTAACTAGAATGGCATGTGAAAAGCACACGACTGGAGTTCTTATCTAACTAATAAATTATTCTTGGTGTTAATGGGCAGCATAGCCATGCTACAAGTTATGTCTTATGTAATACTTTGGCTAAAGGTAAGTATCCCAGCCTCATCAATGTCAGATTCAAATATTGTCTACTACTGCTTCCAATCTAGGTAAAACAAAAGAAACAAAAACAGATCAAGGAGTAGCCAAATTTATCAGTTTATACATAAAATTTGCCACAAAGAATGATCCTTGTCTTGCAAACTTATAGTTTTGGTGAAACGTATTCTTGCTGAAATATAAATGGGTGTATGACCATCAAAATAATAGAAACATGACGATTTATATTGAAGGTTGAGCCACACATATACACGATTACCTAAGGGTAAAACATTAGACTTTTCGGGTCAAGTTTATACCAAATTAGTAATAAATAGACTCGGCTATTACTTTTAATTTCCACAACTGTTTCTCACCTTTGGTTTTAGAAATAGGCATATAACAAATATTATATTATGAAATTGAATTTAGTAATCCTAAAAAAGTGGAGAGAGGGGGGGTTGGTAAAAAGTAATGGTTCAACCCGTGACCCAAACTCATTTTGACCCATTACTTGACCTGTCCCGCCATTTTGAGACCGCTAGTTTTATTGTCATTGCCTGAGTCATCTTGTGCCCCTTCTAAGGTTTTGGATACACTGTGTATATCGTGTTACAGATATATCTTCACAGCCTATGACAATGTTTTATACAATTTGCATCACAAACCATGAAACTTGGATTTTTCTGATATTATTAATGACCATACACAACTTAGGCTGTTTGATAGGTCAGAAACTGTGCTATATAGAGTACCATCAGGTCATCAACTAAACTGTCAACTAATTTCTTAATTATCTCACAACTGCTGTAACAGACAAGCAAATAATGTACACTCATCTTCCGTAAATCAGAACAAAAGGCCAATAAAATTAGATGGCAAAAAGATGTAACCATGTGTTATTTACTCGGACACACATATCGTTTGTCTTCAAGGCTGGCAATACAACACAATATCCTAAGTGAACTATAACAGCGGTGACTTGTTTATAGAGCCAAAGCTGTACGGAACTGTAGTATCCACAAGGCTACTTGCATTATGAAATATCGGGCTTCAAGTGAAATCGCGTCCAGCTAAACATATAGCAAGCTAGAGAGAGACTTTGCATGTGACAACTTTTTCTCAAACAGTGCCTCAGAATATCCTCTTCCGATAATAATGGAAGATTCCACAGTCCACATATGGTCTTTTTATCTGTCGATAAGTAATAGCAAAACTTTAAATTCTACCAATTATAGATATTATGTGGATCCTGAAAAGACATACCGTTCATTATTGACTGAACGCAAGCAATCATTAATCTTTAACATTTAAAGGATGACAAGTAGCAGTTTATGCAGAAATTCAGTGATTTGAAGAAGATATAGGGAAGCACACATCTGCGAAACAACAGCAGGGTCATTGGCATTGTCTTGTATGGCCTTATACAATGTAACTTAACCACAAGTTCTAAGTGATCACTGACAGTGCAAAACACAAGAACGCAATGGATGGCCAAAGTATATATAGTAAAACACATGTTATTAATAATTATGCTTTCATTTTCACATATTTATTTTACCAAAAGCAAAACGATACAAATTATTACAGTGGTCACTTGATTATACAGTTTACACAGATACACTGTTTCTGCAATGGTTGTATAATCATCAAAATAACAACAAAATTACTAAATTGTCATTAAGGTCAACAACATTATACGCGATCACACAGTGACCAAAGTAAATTTATTGTTAAATACATACTACAATAATTCAAAGAGACAACACACAAACATCATAATTCAGAAGCTTATATACGGCAGCTTGACTTAAATGGTCCCAGCTCCACCCCAAACTCCTATATCTGCATCACAAAATTGTTTTAGAGCAAGAAAAGTTATAGAGTAAGGCATTTTACAAAAATTGATCAAATAAGAAAACATGTGAAATATCGTACCTTTCATTATCTAACGTCATTTCCCAATAAAAACATGTCTTCTCTTCTTCTTCTTCAAGACCAAACACTCTGTTGCATCAGCAATTGCATTGAACCACTTGACTTTTCTTGTTGACAACATGAGATATCCCATCACCATTCCGACTAATGTTCTGAAAGGTGTATGGATAATTATTAATATTAGTATGACCGGATTCGAACTCGAGACTTCGGGATTGCACACATTACGTATGAGAGTTGATGTTAATAATTAATATATAAAATGTTATTATTAATTATTAGTCACAAAATAAAACATAACGATAGTTAATATTTAACGGGGTTTTGACTAACGGTCGTTAAATGTAAACTATGAGGACTAGAGATGAAATTAGTGGGCAAGAAAAGTCTAGAACCCCTCTTGGGTTGGGTGGCCGGTCGTGGCTTCTCAAAAGCCCAAGGGAGGCTTTTCTTGGTCACCAAGTTTTGAGAATGTATATATACAAACCCTTGTATTCATTATTCTCCTAACCTTGGATCACCAATATACCTAATTTCTCCTCTTCTTCCCTCTTTCTTTTGTGGCCGGTCGAACACCCCTCACCATAAGGGTTTCGATTTTGCTTAACTAAAGAAACAAGTGTTTGGTTTTATTTGTGATTCAAGGAACTAGCTTTTCACATCAAATCGCTAATAGTACGTGTGTACAAGAACGAAGGACAAGCACGCTTGAGCTTGTAAATCTTGGTGGTCGACTTTTGTGTTGGGTCGATTTGTATAAACCCTTAATTAGGGTTTTGGGTTTTGGTTCTTGTTAAATCATCGTTTGATTCTTGAATTGCTAAAAGGTACGCACTTTCTTGTTTGGTTAATTATTTACATATATTATTCCTATTGTCTTCCGCTGCATGATTTGATGATGTTATTTGTTTTATATATAATTGTTATGAGTATAAAATCCCAACAGTGGCATCACGAGCCGTTAATATGATGTAATTAATTACCGAAACACATAAAAATTGGATCTTTATGATTATATGCATGCTTTTTATGGTTTCTAGGGTTTTGAATTCGAAACCCTAATTTTTTAATGTATGGGTCGATTACCCTTATTTTATTTAATTAGGTTTTAATTTTGTAAAACTTGTAGAAACCCTATGATTGCATGCTTATTTTATGTGGTTAATTAATGAATAATTGTTATGTGTCATGTAATATGCGTATCTTGGTTGATAATTGTTATGCGGAATCCATGGTGGAACATGCATGTTTTGCCATGGAGTATTGTTTTTTGTTTATTGATTAATTGTTAAGTGATACACACATGTTTTATTTATTTAATAATTATTCAATTGGGGAAGACCTCAATTATAACTAATAAAAATTCGTTACGTGCTAATTGGTATACTATTAACTTTGGCTTACGCAATCGACTTGTCGATGTATGTGGCTCATCTTCTCCATCGAGATGAAAGCACAAGTTAATGTATGCATTTATTTACGCCTAAAATTGTTTATTAGAGTTTATTGAAATAATTATGCATGTGGCTAATTGTTTTTACATATGTTAAAATTGTTTAGTTATATGTTTATATTATTTGAGTGTGTTTAATTTTTATTAAAATGCTTTTTTGTTTATATATTGTTTGACATGTTAGTAAGCAAAAAGGGTTTTTTATGAATAGAAAATTAAATGGACTAAATAATGGCGAAACTGATTTGTTATCTAAGTATTATTCTTGAACTTTTAATCGATTGATGCGACTGTACTAAATGGTTAGAACGGCTCACCCACTAGAACAAACTAAAAAGGGGTTAAAAGAAGTGCGCACAGTCACACTGAAAGGATGTCTAAGGTTATGCTTCAGCGCTTACCTGGTCCTCTGCCCCCTGTGAGTTCGATTGGAGCTACCTAGTATAACCATTCTATGTACGAAGCATCTTAGTGCAAAGTTGTAAGTTTCTCAACGCATCGATTAAAACTTTGTAGAATTTAATCTTAGCAATTAAAATCTTATGTAAGGTTTTCGAAAATATTTTGTTATAAAGTTGTATGCATGCTTCTTTATACATAAGTTTTGATTACACGTCAAAATTGTACCCTTTAAATTTAGGTTTATGCCATCTAATGATATGAAACACTTGAAGTTGTAATTTAGTTATGTGAGACCTTGATCTAGATTACAATGACAAGGTGAATTATTTTGTTGTGTGAGACCTCAGCTTTATGATTTGCAGTTTCTAAGTTAGACAACTTAATTAAGTTAGTTAGTGAGACCTATGACTTAAGGCATAAGATGGGATAAAACATGCTTACATTTTGCATTAATTGTTTTGGCAAAATTGTAAATCCCATAATTTCTAGGAATTGCAAACTTGTTTGTCAATTATTGTTCTTCGACAATTACCTATTCTATACTTTCATCACTAGCAGATCAACTGATGTGGTGAAACTATGATAATGAGGGTCCTAGATTCAAGGAAAATTCTATGGTTAATATGAATATTAACTTAAGGGTATTTTATTTTCTTGAAAGATTTAATTATCGAAAATACTAAAAATTGAATTTTGTTAATTCTTTTGATTGTATTAATGCAACATTAAACCGTAAACGTAGTTTGGGCTTTGGTAAATTGCTCTAGTTCTTTTTTCAAACAATTGTTTGATCAAGAAAAATTTACTAAAAGACAAACATAAACTCTTTTCCATGGAAGAAGAGTGAGACTCAATCCTATTCCTTTTCATGATTGAGAAAGGTATGTTAGGAATATTAGAATTGTCTGCATTCTAATATAACTCATAGCAACTTTAATAGTTAAGAAAATTTCACACCATGTTTTTCTTAAGAGATTTCATTACCCTCTGTTGGTGATTGAATTCTTATATGACATTTTGGTCAACTAGAAAACATGTTTGACATTTTATGAGTTATTAAATTAGAAGCTAGACTAATTACCGAAAAATTGGTAAAAGACAAACTAGTATATTTTATCTAGTTGTTTTGTTTTGACTAATTGAAGGTGCTACACATCATTATGGCGATGGTAGACCCATTGAGGAAGAAATCACATGCTCAATTTTTCAAGTTAATAGCATTGATGGATGACCCATCATTTACAGAGTAGAATACACTCTTTTAGTACCTAAGTAATTGTTACGAATGGTCTTACAAAGGGGTAGTAACGTAATAGCACGCTATTTTCACTGGTTAATGAAACACTTACAATGTTGTCAAATCCAGTGGGAGTATTGTGGTGTATTACTGAATAAGACATTATTGTAACGTTGTCTAATTTAGTGGGAGTTACAAGATTTATTATCTTAGTAGATTTTCTTGAAATAATACATTACGTTCAAAAATGTAGACATTCATATTCTCAAGGATAGTCATGAACGATTCCTTGATAATTCAGTGGTCCTACATCTACTTGTAATGCTTATATATATATCTATGACACTATCATATTGTTCACATAAACAAAATGCAAGTCGTGTTGTTTGTGTGCTATATGGTGTTGTTCTATGCACAAGTGGGAGAAGCATTTATTGTGTGCAAAGGAACAACACATACAAATATGATTAATGGATTCTCTTGATCGTAAGGTAAGAGATTAACGTTCTAATAAGATTGTCTTGCTTAAAGAACATGTGTCAAGATTATAACATAGACTACTTTTATGTCTTATGTCATTCAAAATATAGAAACACTTGAAGTTACATTTTAGGTTAAGTGAGATCTTGGCTAGATTGTAATCTCAAGGTAAATCTCCACTTGTCGTGGGATCGGGCATGGATGCTTTTGCAGTTTCTTAAGTTGGACACTTCATGGAATGACATAATTAAATAAAGTAATACTATCTTAAATATTTATGTATTTTTAAGATGACATAAATAGATAGAGTAGTATATTAAACTTGAAAATAAATTAATTGAAACCATGATGTGGTGTTCATAATTACTTTAAATTATAAATGTTTATGTGTTTCTTTGTAAAGTCATAAACATGAAGTCTTTTCATTATTACAAGACATATAATATAAAGTAATACGTTAACTTGTTATGTCTTCTTATTAAGACATAAAGTCATTGGCAAATGACTTATAACGTATAATGAGATTATAACTGTTTATGTTTTCTTGTTGAGACATGGACATGAAGTGACTTGATTAAAAGTACTTGAGTTATAAAGCATGCAATTGGCCTGGAATTTTATTTTACCATTAAGATGATTTAATTGGTAAATAGGTAAGCCAAAAGGAATATGTTTATCTTACATATTGTTAGATTGTCTTACAATATTAATTCTAATGAAATACTATAGGTATAAAACATTTGTTGTATTGTTTGATTCAAGATAACTATATCTTCTTTTCTTCCAAAATTTATCAAGGTTAGAAAATTGAGTATTGATTGGATATACTTAATAAACTCAAACCTAGAAGATTAATAAGACACCATTTTAGTATGGAATGTGATGAATCACATTGAGTCTTATATTGAAGTTTTGAATTGTTAAAACTACTTATGGAGTAGGTTATTAATGAACAAGATTTACGAACTGTCAATGTGTTTTGTAATATCCCAAAAGAAAACAATTTGGTGTTGTTCTGCTTGCTGAAGTATTTGTAGATAGTCTTTAAATTACAAAAGCAAGTGGGAGTTTTGTTTAGATCTTGAAGAGATTAAATTACAATTACAAAACACATAATCTTCTAAAATACACTAGTGAATATCATGATGAGGTCATATATGATATACCTCAAAATGATGGAATTCTCATTCATAGATCCGCAAGAATATCTCAGATATTTGATATGATGAGAAATATGATTTACAGGATCATGGTAAACCTATTAATCATAATGATATATTACCTAATATTGAATTGTGGTAAATTATTCATACTATGAATGTTAAGATGCTGTCCAAAGAGATAATCAACTTTGTAAACTTGGTTTATCTTAATAAAGATGAGTTTCTTCAAAGGAAGGAAAACCCTAGCGGTTTAAATTCTTTGTGTAGAAATCATATGGACAAAATTGTACATGTGTTTAATGCATGGCTTGTGACAAGATTATTAATCACACTTAAGCGATTAACTGTGATTGAATATTCTTTCCTTGGCATATTAAATATATAATGATTATGATTGTCATGCTTAATTTCATTTATATGAAATATGACAATGAATATCAAAGACTCTTTGTTGTGTGATTACTTTTGCGAGGACGATAAGTAATACAAAGGAGTTTTATGAATTCACATAATCTTTGGAAATGTACAAAAGGCAAGAATCCATTAATGGATATATGCATGCATCTAGGAAAGGATTCTTATGTTTAACTATTAAATCCAAGTTTTGGTTTAAAAATTAAAATAAGATAATTTCTAAGTATTCCTGAAAGCTAGTGGGAGTATTATGTTTATTTTCTTTAAAATCTTATATGATGTGGGTAGTAACATTCCATCTAAGATAAAATGTTAAGTTCTGGTTTGGAATGGAACTTCACTTGAAAGATTTAGAAAATAAGACATACAACCTTGGAAAATATGTTTATAAACATGTGCGGTAAATAAATGAGTCTAAAAGAACATGATATATCATTTGGAAAATGGATATGTAGAACATGAATTAAATCCTTGTTTAACATAAGGATTTTTCATGTACATCATGTTATTGTTGTATCATGCTTGATTGCAAGATGATTTGACAACATTGATATCTAATGAAGTTATTAGATAACTAGTGTAATGAATATTCTAATAGAATATGTTTGAATCTAGAATTACATTCCTGAGCCTGGAGTTGCTCTCAAAATTCTATGGATGAGCAATACATCAATTGTTGCGTAATTGTCATAGCCAACAAACTTGAAAGTTTGGAAGGCATCAAACATTACACTATAGATATTGAAGTTTACGGAGATTTTAAAGAGCATATTGTTGTTTGTATACAATGATGCTGGTTTAATTGAGATGACACTCAATACTAGTCATGGGAGGATTTCATCCTTGTAGATGGCCATGTGAACTAGTTGTGCTTAACCAAGAGCATAGTTGCATTATACAATAAAGAATTAGAATGCTTTAAACTTTAAAATTGTTTGAAAGTTTGATTGTCATAAATTGCTGGTTGAGGATGTCACACACTATATGAAATATTATGTGGCAATATCAAAATATTTTGAATGCACACATACAAGAAATTCACTAGGTGAATTCTTAAGATAAGTATTCTCAAAATTCCAATAGATCAAAGTTAGTTGAAATTATGCCTTGTCAACAAGTATGATTGTCATTACTTGAGACATAATTCATTAACCAGTATTATCATGCATTGATCTATTTAGTATTTGGATAAGGGATGTTTTGAACAAATATTATTTAAATGAAATAAAATATTGGTTATGTTTATTTTTCATTTTCTTAATATTATATCCTGTATTTGCATGTTTAATCCGTGAATAACTTATGTTATTCTAAATAGTCCGTTGTCGATTAATGATGTGGGATTGTCATTGAATTAAGACAAATCTGAGTTTTGGTAGAATATACTTTTAAAAGTATATTGATGCGTGGGACATACCAGATTCACATGATATTCAATGAATTGAATATAGGACTCATCCCAATTTTACATGATGATACTTTATGGATCTTTGTCATTAAGTATATCATGAAGTGTTTATCCTCAGACTTGAGATACCAGATAACTGTTATGAATGTAGTGCACTTGTGTAAGATAGTTTAACGCTATCCGTAACTGGTAGTTATAAGGGCTATTTTCGGAAGTGTTACAAAGTTCATGAGTTATGTTTGTAGTCAAGAGAATTTGTTCATTTGAATTTGTTTCAAAGCATAATACTATATTTGGGCCCCTCGTAGGATTGGCAAGATGTTTGTAAGGCCTTAGCCAAGATCTATCTGGAATACGTTCAGATGATTTGGTAATCTTGTTCAATCGAATACAACGAGAAACAGAATATTAACTTATGAAATGACTTGATCCATATTCATAGTTAATGTAGTATTGGTAACAAAAGGATAAGTAAAAATGATGAATCATTAAATGGTTTTTTCCAGGAGACCATACTCGATTCGATCTGGGGGCATTGGCGTGTGAAAGCTAGACTAACCAATGTCATTACTATATTAAGTAATATCCAAGTGGGAGCTGAAAGGTTTATGGATAATTATTAATATTAGTATGACCGGATTCGAACTCGAGACTTCGGGATTGCACACATTACGTATGAGAGTTAATGTTAATAATTAATATATAAAATGTTATTATTAATTATTAGTCACAAAATAAAACATAACGATAGTTAATATTTAACGGGGTTTTGACTAACGGTCGTTAAATGTAAACTATGAGGACTAGAGATGAAATTAGTGGGCAAGAAAAGTCTAGAACCCCTCTTGGGTTGGGTGGCCAGTCGTGGCTTCTCAAAAGCCCAAGGGAGGCTTTTCTTGGTCACCAAGTTTTGAGAATGTATATATACAAACCCTTGTATTCATTATTCTCCTAACCTTGGATCACCAATATACCTAATTTCTCCTCTTCTTCCCTCTTTCTTTTGTGGCCGGTCGAACACCCCTCACCATAAGGGTTTCGATTTTGCTTAACTAAAGAAACAAGTGTTTGGTTTTATTTGTGATTCAAGGAACTAGCTTTTCACATCAAATCGCTAATAGTACGTGTGTACAAGAACGAAGGACAAGCACGCTTGAGCTTGTAAATCTTGGTGGTCGACTTTTGTGTTGGGTCGATTTGTATAAACCCTTAATTAGGGTTTTGGGTTTTGGTTCTTGTTAAATCATCGTTTGATTCTTGAATTGCTAAAAGGTACGCACTTTCTTGTTTGGTTAATTATTTACATATATTATTCCTATTGTCTTCCGCTGCATGCTTTGATGATGTTATTTGTTTTATATATAATTGTTATGAGTATAAAATCCCAACATGTTCCACATCCATATCCCAACATCACCACTTCCCACGTAAACCCACTTTCTTCATCGTTTTCAAGTTGTGGTCCATGTGAATGCTCACCACACTTTTTTGGCAGCGGAGTCCCACAGAGTTTTGGATTCCCACCAAAACAGTTCCCTTCAAATGTACTGAACTGAGGTCCTTCGGGTATACGACCCACAAGATCATTTTGCGAGAGATTTAACACTTCATGGGTCTTGATGTCTGCAAGGCTTTGAGGAATCTCTCCTGAGAGTTGGTTCCAAGATAGGTCGAACGACTTAATCTCTATGAGATTCCCCAGAGAATGTGGAATTGAACCCTTAAGGCAATTGTGGGATAAGTTGAGCACTATTAGTGAATTAAGACCACCAATAACATCTGGGATCTCTCCTTCAAATGTGTTATCTGATAGATCAATAATTGTGTAATCAACCGAAATTTGTGGAAAAATTTGATTCACCCCTTTCACCGCAACAACGAATGAGTAATACTTTCCACCTACACCCATCTGTATATACGTTGGTGTTGTGCTGCTTTTAACAACATTCTTCATGGAATTGAAACTTTGAAAATATTTTGTAGGGAGTTGACCTACAAACCCATTATGAGATAAATCCAGAACTCGAAGGCTTGGAAAGAGGGATTCAACAGTTGAAGAGGGTTGAATGCGTCCATGAAAGTTGTTTGATTTAAGGACAAGAACCTGCAAATTTGGAAGGCCTTCTAACCAACTAGGGAATGTACCATTTAAGTAGTTATTTCCAAGATCAAGCACATTAAGGCCTGAGCATTTAGACAAGGAACTTGGCACCTCTCCTCTTAATTGATTTCCATTCAAACTAAGCCCTTGTAAACTTCCACAATCCCTGTATACGTTTGGAATTGTTCCTTCAAAGCTATTATTCCGCATATCTATCATTTCAAATGATGAGGTGTTTCCAAAGCATTGTGGAATCGATCCACCAAAGGTATTATTGGACATGTCCAAATACTGTAGCTGGCTCATGTTGCAAATTGATGGAGGGAATGGTCCCTGAATCAAGTTGGACTGCAGATACAGTTCATATAGTTCATACCATTGAAATTGTGGCAAGCCTTTAATGAAGTTATATGAGAGATTTAAATAAACCAACTCATTGCCTCCTATCTCCCCTGCCCAATGAGGAATTTGGCCATGGATTTCGTTGCTAGAGAGATCTAACCACCAAAGTTGTTCCATGGCTCGAAATGAATTCGGAAACACCTTTAGCTTGCAAGAGGCCAATCCTAAGAATCCAAAACTAGGGTTGACATAATGATTGGAATTCTTTGTTGTAACAGAGAAACTGCTGTAAGAGAGATCTAACCATTCAAGGTTTGTGAGGCTTGATAAGAATGTATCCAACTCCCATTCACCACTAAAGTTATTATATGAAAGGCTTAGTCTAGTGAGGTTGGTGAGTTTTTGAAATGTTTGCATATCAATATGCCCATCTAACTGATTGCCACTGAGGTGTAACTCATAGATGGTAATCCCGACGAATATCCGAGCCGAATAGAAGACTTTGGTCTAATGCATAAGAGAAAAAAAACCGGTGCCTACGTGAACGATGTTGCTGCTTCCAATCACGTAAGTTACAACACATTTCTGGTGCTTATCTGCTTGCTATCTGTTTTTAATGCTTATACTTGTCATTGACTTACATTTTGTTGGTTTTTCTAAGCTTTGGTAGTAATTTATATAGTTTTCATAAATTTGTTTTTAAAAATCCAAAAACATTAGCATAATCTGTCATAACTTAGCTTTAATGTTTGTTGTTACTTGAATCTGTTTAATTATGCTTATTATAGTCTAAATAAGTTAGTAATAACCTGTTTTAATAGTTTCATAGCTTATTTCAATCTTTTGCTTCATAAAAATCTCAAAACTGTCTTGAAGGAGTGTTTGGTTTATTGTTAATCTTAATGTCAAAAACAGTTTTTAGTCATGAGCATCCTTAGTTTTAGATAGTTTTGGTATACAAAAGTTCATTAGAGTCTAGCAGTTAAAAGGTTTTCAAGTTTTAAAAGTCCTTTGGCGGTTGTTTTTATCCGTGCTTTTTTAACCAAAACTCTCCCAAAGTAATGTTTCATCAGTTTTCCAAAGCATTTTAATTCATTTTTATTTGTTATAAAAATTAGTAAAGATTAAAAATAGCAATTTTACTAGCTCTTTTAACTTACCTCAAAAGGAAAAAAAAATCAAAAAAATCTTTTTCATAGTCTACTGATTGCTCAAAGTTGGTGGTTTTGATGCTTTTCTGTCCTGCACATCAGTTAGTTATCTTCCAAGTAAGCCTTTAATCAGTTAATTTTCTGCTTATTCTCTACTGCTTATTGCTTGATTCTTTGTTCTAATTATAGCCTCTAGTTTAGTGCTTATCTGCTTGTCATTTTGTAGACATTAGGAGCTTGTTCAATACCCTTTTCTGCCCCCCTAAGGCTGCTGTAACAGCAGCTCTCTTTTAGAGCTTATCACTTTCAAGTTTTAGCTTATTTGATATTTTCAAGTTATTTTTAGATTTGATATAGTTAGAGTAATTTAGATTTCCTTGAATCTCCCCTAGCTTATTATAAGTTTCATAAGTTCCCTTTAGCTTAGCTTACTTCTTTTGTTCCCTTTTAGGAGTGTTTGGTAATATCTGTTCTTGAGCCCATGGTTATTTCTGTTTATTGATTTGCTGTGTAATCTGCTTATTAATGTTTAGGATTGGCTAGGAAGTTAGTTAGAATTGCTTAATGAGAATGAACAAATAGTATAACTCACTGAATGAGAATGAACAAGTTATGTGCAAGTAAAAAGATAGTGGGACTGTCATGGTTTTTATAAACATGTTCGTTGGTCCGTGTTAGCCTTAGATAGTGGGACTGTCATGGTTTTGCATCTGCTAGTCCTTGTTTTTGCTTGTATTTGTTCTATATCTGCTAGTCCTTGTGTTTATGCCTATACTTATACTCGTTATCATGTCTTTAAGCATCCACATGCGTATATTCTTTTGTATATAATCTTTATTTTTTTTAACTACACAGAAAGCACTCGAAGACGCCAAAAAGAGCACCCAAGAGAGCGGGGAGAATGTGCCCGAAATAGAGATATTGGCAAAGGTTTTAGGAACAAGGAGTGGGCACACCCGTTCAGTGGGGCGAAAGCTTAAAGGGGCTTCAAGTATCTCTTCGGCTACATCTTCGTCTTCAAGCTACTATGGTGCTTCAAAGACATATACACAAGAGGAAGTGAATAAGCTATTCTTCGAGCAAGGTAAAAGTATGAAAAAAGCTATTCGTAAAAAAGTTGCAGCCTCCTTTAACAAGAAACTTGAAAACATGTTGACACAATTGGCCGATAAAGGTATAAATTTGGATAAAGATAACGTGGTTGGCGAAGAGGATGAAGAATACGAAGAAAGCGATGATGAAGGAATTGAGGATGTAGATGAGATGGAGGGTGAAAGTGAAGGAATTGATGAGAACGATCATGATCAGTAGGTGTTGTGTTTTCGTAAAACAATTTAGGTTATAACTATTGTGGTTTGGTGTTTGATGAATATGGATCGTGTTGAAACGAATTAGGATGTGTTGACACTCTTTTTGTTAATCTATATTATGTTGATATTTGGGATTGTTTGTATGTTACGGATCGAGAAAAACATCTGGAAAAAGTGCAGGTTTGCTGCTAAAACAGCAGCTGTAATGCAGAAATAAGCATTGCTTTTAGTCACGACATGTCGTGACTAAAACGTATAATGATTTTCCAAAAAAGACTTATAGCCACGACTAGGTCGTGTCTAAAAGTTTTTAATTAAAGAAGCATTATACTTTTAGTCACGACATGTCGTGACTAATAGTATTTTAATATATTAATGCTGATTTTTTTGCCACGAAAGGTCGTGGCTAAAGGTTCTAACATTAAAATATGAATATACTTTTAGCCACGATATAGTTGTGACTAAAAGATTTAATAATATTTTAATAGGTTTTTTATTATATCTTTTCAAACTTTATAGTGACGCATGGTCGTGTCTAAAACCTGTTGACTTTCGTGGCTAAAAACGTTCGTGACTACAAGTATGAGCCGTTCGTGACAATAGGTCTTTAGCCACGGGGATTTAGCCACGCCGATTTAGCAACGTTTTTTGGCGGCAAAAGGTATATAGCCACGATATAGTGACTTTTAGCCACGACTTTTGGTCGTGACTAAAAGTGTCGATTCTTGTAGTGACTCATTACTCATGTATTTTGGTGTACATAAACAGGGACGGAGTTAGGAACAAGCATGACCGAGTGCACAAATTTTTTTTAATCATAATATAATAGAGTTTAAGATGTTAATTAAATAAGACTAAAAACACATTTCAATTGACCGATGTCATTTAAGATGTATTTGGGAAAAATCGATGTTTTTTTTTTTTAAAAATTAACACTAAATCGTAAAAATCCATAGGTGTCACGGGCACCCACGGGACCCCCTGGCTCCGTCCCTGTACATAAAGGTTAAATCAGTTTGAATAAAATAAACCTATGCATATATAGCTAGCATGTTCCTTCTTTCTATATCTTGAAACCAAAAGAACCATGAATATCACCTTAGACCAAACCTCATAATACTAATTATTTGGTATTACCGATGATTGGCAGTGTGTAATCTAGCTTGTTGTTCACTACTAGTGTTCTTTTAGCTCGAAATAGTATAGCGCCTTATTTCCATATTTAGAAACAAACCAACTATGAAAACCATAGTAGACCAACATCATGAATATATTTGGTGTGACTAAGATATTGGACCAAAGAAAGATTCGAGTTACAATGTACAACTGTTCATGCTTGATGTTTCCTTGATCACTCCCATAGAGTCTTAAGAGAAGAAATGGTCCATGCAAACCATTTATCGACCAAACATCGCCATATGATTTGGTATGACTCCGATCATATATGGACCAATGGTCACTGGTGATGATTTGTGTTGCTGCATACGCCATATAGTCTTATAAACTTTTTTATATTTATTTACAGAGATTATTATGCCAAATTAACATCAACATTTTAAAGTAATGCGACTCCAGTTGCGATCAAGCGCACACAATTTTGTTGCTCACGGCACAACAATTAGCGAGTTACAAATTTGTGTAAACATGTAATCCTAATTCATATCATTTGTCCATAAACTATCAATGTCCCAAAATGTAATGTCTATAATCTATACACTGACACAATAGATAAATACATATTTTCAGAAAAGTATATGCATGTTTGTCTTCGAAAATGAAAAATCGAGTTTGCTGGCTTGAAGAACCAATAATTCCATAATAGTTATTGTAAATTAGCTTCATTTGAAGATCATGCCCAAAAAAGAAAAAAGAAAGTTAGATACAATTATACAAACACACTTTTCAAACTCAAACGTGAAACTATGCTTGAACTGGGCTTTGGACCTTTTTAAGTTTGCTAAGTTAATGGGCTTGAAATCACCAAAACGTTTATGGGCTGAACTGATAAAATAATCATTTTGGTTTATCACAAAATTAGTTGTAAGGAATAAGGATGTTCAAAAAGGTTAGAAAATACAATTTTTTGAATTATTACAAATAGTATTGAAAGGCTATGTATGAGTCATAAATTGTGCTTTTAAAGTCAATATTATGAATAAAATCTACCATATTTGATGATGTGACATTTACACAACAAAGATGGACTATTATTCTGTGATTGTCGAGCAATAAAAAACTTTATAGCTATCATGATTAGAATGTGAAATATTTCATGTTCGGATCATGATTAACTTTAATAATCGTCAACATCTCTTAGGTAAGGCTTTAACCAGACTGTGTATATGTAACAACAAACTCAATCTATGTGTATTAATCGATCAGAATACTATAAGCTATAGTTAAAAGAGTTTGATGGACGAAGATAATAAATAGTTGGGAACGATAATGAAAATATTTCAATTATATCGTAGACATTTTAATAAAAGACTCATCATCCTCTAAAAGACCTGCCTTAAAGACAATAATATAAAATTTACCTTGGTTCATGATAGGATATACAAAAATGAGAAATAAGATAAAAATAAACTTCTCAAAAAGCTTTGCATACAAATTTGTTATTCGTGTTGGTTTGTGGGAGTTATAAACACACGTAAACGACTAGAAGTGTGTGAGCCGATGGGGGCACACACGATAAACACGAGTATACGTGTTGAACGTATTTTATACTTGAATAATAAATATACCCGATATGCAATGATTTGACCTGTCTTTAACCCTTATACTTAACCCGAATTACATAGAGGATCCAAGCCCATTGCTAGTCAATTGATGGGGCGTTTGGTCTATGATAATATGGGCTAGTAGAGTTTGAATGGAATGGGGTTTGATGATTACCTGGAGGACAAGTTTGAGGCCCAAGAGTGTCATGTCTTGGAAGACTATATATACTTGACCATGGGTCTTAAAACCTCACGTATCACATTCTTATTCTCTGCTATTTAAAAAAAACGATTCACTTTATTTTATCAAGTAAACTAATCAGATTTATAATGAAGATTGGTTTAGCTTGAGTTGACTAAACTTAAACCTTAAACTTGCATTCTTTATTCAAGTGTTTTAAGGTTCTAGTGTTGCTACATCTTGGTGTTGTTTCCTTGTTGAATTTAACAGCCAAGATTAAAGGATTCGTTTGTATTGTTCTCGAGTAGAAAATAGCAGTTGGGGATATCGGACAGAACCTGTTTGGTTCTCGGGTTGCTACGTTCTCGGGCACAAGTATAGAAAGTGTTCTTGGGTTACTTTGGTACGAGTTATTCAAGTTATTCAAAGGTTGATTGGGTTATTATTACGTTCTCGACTAGCGTTTTAATCGAACGTATCTGTTAATCGGGTTTGTGTGTGATACTCTTCGAGGTATCTATTTTAGATACTTAAGGTTTCGTTTTGGTTTCTTGTTCCGTTACTAGAGATCAATTACCAAGCAAGGTTAGCTTTTCTATATACATTTTTATTAATTAATTGATATATTAGTTATTGTTTATTATTACGTGTTAATCTAATTGCGATAACTAGATCCTTATCCGCTGCGTACTCGTAGAGGTTACTGGTTAACTTGTTCTAAAATCCCAACAGTGGCATCACGAGTCAATTCGTTTTTGCGATTATGGGTTACATGTTTCTGATATTAATAAACATGTTTTAAAAGGGCTGCATGAAACCTAGTTATGTTATTTTGTTTTATTTTATTTTGACAACTACATGCAATACTTGTCAATTTTTAATAAATAATAATTAGTCACATACAAATTAATATTATATTGATAATTAGAATTAATTTGTTAATTAGAATTTAATTTACATGTGAATTATAATTACCTTGTTAATTAAAATTAAATTGTTAATTAAGAATTACATGTTAAATTAAAATTACTTGCTAATTAGAATTAAAAGTTAATTTGTATTCATTAATTGTTAATTAGAATTATTGTGATAATTAGAATTACATATTGATTTAAATACATATAATGCGTAATTACTTGTTAATTGAGATTGCCATGCTTTATGTGTTTTTCCGGCCACAAGACCCACTCAATTGCTTTTCTAAGTGATGTATGGGGCGATCTAGGTATTACATCCTTGTGACAGTCTTATGGTTCTCCGTTTGGGGAAGACTCGCAAGGGAACTCGGAACAATATGTGGTTATTCATATTGATGTTTATGCTTGTATGTTTGTGATTCCTATATGTGCATTATTACTTGCTTTGACGCCTAATTGTATGCAATATGGAATAATACATATCGTAACCATAACATTAATATTGGTCTTTATTTACACGCCTAAATACCATGCTCATTGTGACCTGTTATTTGTTTCGTGAAAAATTGTTTTTGTAAAATAAAGTGACCTAATATATGAAACACGTTTTCAAGAATTTAAAAACTAGACGCTATGGACACTTGGGATGTACGGCTCACCCACTAGAACAAACTAGAAAGGGGGTTTAAAGAAGTGAGCACAGTCTCATTGAAAGGATGTCTAAGGTTATGCTTCAGCGCTTACCTGGTCCTCTGCCTCCCTGTGCGTTTGATTGGAGCTACCGTGAACCATGATGATCACTACAGTGTCATTACCAAAGTTTTTAAAATTAGTGTTACAAAGTTGTTTTGCATGCTTCTTTGTACATGACTTTTACCACATTTATATGTGCATACCTATTTGTTAATATTAAGTCTATGCCACCCAACTATGGACACGTGCACTTGGATTGACTTCTCTGGTCAGACCTAAGGGCCTTTCCAACCCATGGTAATTATTTCTCACTGGTCAGACCTCTGGTTATTTTTACACGTTCATACTTGGTCGACTTATATCGAGTTAACCTGGTCAGACCTCGGACCCGAGGCATGAGATGAGAACTAAACATGCTTTTGACATTATTACTTGATACTAATGCCTTAAACAGTCTCATAAATCTAAGAGTTGCATTTTGCAATTAACGCTCGTCGCTTACCTCTTGTCCTATTTTTTACACACTGGTCAGACCCATGGTAATTAAGTGGGGTTGCAAGATGGATCTTAGTCTTAATTAGTAATTAATTGGGTAGTTAATTCTTTTAAGATTGTAATTATCGAAAGTACTAGATTTGAACTTTTTATGTTCTGATTAATTGTGTTATTGCAACATAATTCGTAAACAAAGTTGTTTTTCTTTGAAAGACAAACTTAGTCTCTTTTCCTAGTAAGAAGAGTGTGACTTATACCTATCTTTTCTCCTTAGTTGACAAACTAAGATAGGATTCCTAAATTGATAAAATCTTATATGATCTTTCATTACCCTTTTCGTGGTCTAGAGTTAATTGAAAGATAGAATATTTTGTGTAACTGGAAACATTGTGTTTAGAGCTACCAAAATAAATAACATCTTGCACTTATCACGATGTATGAGTTTAAACCGCAAAGAGTGAAGGAATTACTAGCATATTTGCTAGGTAATCTTCTTGGACTCTTATTATTCCTAAAGTGCTAATTACCCTTGGTGCTATGTAGACGATAAAGGAGGAATTGCATGCTAAAGATTCAAGTTAATTGAATGAAAGAATGGCTATTCCATTATCTACATAAGTAGAACTTCATATACTCTGCTCAATACCTAAGTACATGCTACTCGTAGGCATTTGAAGAGAATAGGAAAGTATATAAAACTGCTATATGCTTTCTACTGGAAATGTAACACTTACAATGTTGACAAATCCAGTGGGAGCAGTTGCATTTTATTACTGAAATATCATTCATGTAATGTTGTCAATTTCAGTGGGAGCTACGGGATTTATTTCCTGTTAGTCACCCATATCATTTCAAACTAGTTTTGAAATAATCCATTACTTTCCGAATATGAACAACCATTTCTTAAAGGAAAATTGCATTTTATTTTATAAGATAACACGTTGCCTTCCTGCTGTCTCTTCCTGAATTGTTATCTATAGGATAATAATCCACAATTCCTTATTACAGGATATGGTTCTAAACTACTTATGGTATATATGACATTAATCATATCGTTTGAACAATCAATCACGTGTTGTTTGTTTTCATAATATGATGTTGTACCTTATACAAGTGGGAGAAATCTCAAAGTGTGTGCAAGGAACAACAATATTATTGGTATCTCTTGACCGAAAGGTAAAGAAAACTAATAATTCTACTAGGACTTAAATACATTAGATGTTTAATGCCCTACTACATGTAAAATAAGAATTCTACTAGGACTTAAACACATGAGATGTTTATTGTCCTACTACATTCTAATAATGATTCTACTAGGACTTGAACACACTAGATGTTTGTTTCCCTACTACATTCAAATGTCATAATATAGTGTAAAGATACTTCGAAATTTGACTACATGTTTTAGTTAACATAATTATGGTTATATGATAATGATCATAATTCTGAAGTATAAAATTAACTTGGAATTACTATAGAATTCAAGAGTTTGCGTTCATGATTACTTTTGTTAAGTATAATTATGCTTACATGTTAAGACATTATTATAAAGTCCTTGAATTTTTCAATGACTTATAACATAAAGTATATATATTAAAAGTGTTATGTCTTCTAGTTAACACATAAACATAAGGCTTTTGAATTATTCAAAGACTTATAATGTATTATTGAAATGTTCTATTTTCTTCTTAACACATGAAAATATAATCCTTGAACAGTTCTGTCTTCTTGTGAACACGTGAACATAAGTTTCTTGTATTATTCAATGAATATACATTATAGCATGTACTTGGTTCATAAATACTTTATATGCAATTTGGCTCGACCCAATTGACAAGTATTTGGTCCTAAGAGAATTAAGTTATCCATAGAATTCTGATATAGTTTCACAATTCTAATAACTCATACGATATCACTTCATTATGGTATGTCTAATGTATTGGATCAAACCTTATTCATAAAGTTTGGTTCTCGATAGCTTTAATTGCTTTACCTCCAAAACATATCAAGGTTATAAAATTGCGTGTGTCATGGATACACTCAATAGAGTTCAAACCTAGAAGGTATTCAAGACAACCTATAACTGAAAACCCTAATTCATTAGAGATTTGAGGTTTTACCACTCAAACTAATTGAATCATAAACCCTTTTGGATTTTTGATTTTTCTACATTTCCTAGCTTGAAGATTGTAGTTTTGGTGTTCTTCCTAGCTTGACGAAACACAAAACTATTGCTAGAAATTTTGGTTAAAGAGTGATACTAAATTAGAGTTTTTCTATAAACCCTAATTTGAGTTGTTAGAAGGAATTCCATTATGTCTTGATTTAAGTTCTGAATTTGTTAAAATCTTATGAAGCATTTTGTTAAAAAATCTTGAGATGAGAACTTAAAATGTATTTTTTGTTTCTCCATAAAGAACAACGTATTGTTGCTTAAATACTTAGTATTTTGAGAATTGTCTCTACTTACAAAAGTAAGTGGGAGTATACACATATCTCAAAGTTTTTGAGAACAATATACTTAACCTTCTAAAATGCACTTATTAAAGTCATACTAAGGTTAAACATGAAAATTTCGACCGGAGTATAATGATTACTCTCATTCATAAATCCGAAAGGATGCCTCATCACTTGAGTGATATTTTATATCAATGCTGAGGGATATAAGTTAGAAGATTCTTGTAAATCAGCTAACTAATAAAATATATTATCACATCTTGAATCTGATAAATGTTTTAGAACTATGAATGATAAGATGCAGTCTTTAAAAGGCAAATCAAGTTTTGAGCTTGATTTTAGTTTTGCCTAACAGTTAACCTATAAGGTTGGAATGAGTTTCTTTTGAAGAAAGACTCACAAGGACAAAATTGAATACATATTAATGTTTGGCATTTAATAAGAAGTTTTTAATCATACTTAAACAATTGACTGTGATTAAATTTTCTTATATAATATATGCATTAATTATATAAAGATATTTAATTATCATACATGTGATTTGTATGTTGTATATGACAATTAGATTTTATAACTCTTTCTTTATGATTACCTTTTGTGAGGACGGTGTGTAATCAAAAGGGTTATGAATCTATATTATCTTTATTTAGTATACAAAATTTGAGCAATCCATATTTTGGATTGGATCATGCATCTAAGAGCTGAGATCTTGAATTTAATTACAATATGATTCTGATTGAATTAAGATATCTCTTGAGTACATCTGACATTAAGTGGGAGCATTGTGTTTATCCTTAAAATTTACATGTTGAAGATATCATTCTATTTAAGCTAGATATTGTTCCTTAAGCTTAGAATGAAATTTCACTTGGAATTTAGGGAATAAAACAAACAACCATGGAATAAATGTTTATCTGGAATAAACAAATGCGGAAAATAAGTCTAACACAAATGCAATATATCATTTGAGCAAGTCTTAAAACGATATATGTCACTTGGAATAATTTACATGGATGGAAATCTTGTGTTTTTAAACTAAGGGTTTATCATGTATATATTATATTGTGTATAAGACTAGTTGTTGCTTTTGTACAAGAATAAAATGAGCTGACAACAACAATATCTAATTGAGAGTGTATAGATTATTGTTTTTATAAATGTTTACGAATTATAAAGCATAGTGTTGTATAAGTACAAATGATGCTAGAGGATTATTTATACTAGTTGTAGTAGGATTTTATTATTTATGATAAATCTGCTAACTAGTCATGCTTAACATAGAGCATTGTTGCATTACACATTAAGGAATGAGAATACTTTACACTTTTAGAAACTGTAAAGATGACTGTCAGTATGTCGTTGATTTTTAATACCTCATGCAAGGTAAGACAGCATCTCCATACTATAATTCTTGCAATAGTATGAGCGTATGAGATAAGACACTCATCTTATATTTCAAATCACTCACTATGTGTGAACTTTGAAACCGGTATTCGGAAAGGTTACTCAGATAACTATTTAGTTTTTCTTTTAAAGAAAGGTTGAGAATGTTGGAAACATTAGGGTTCAACTTACTAAATGAGTTTCATGCATATCTGTTTTAGTATTTGGATAATTGGGATTGATAGACAATTTTTACTTTATGATGAATAAAGATACTTGGTATTTGTTATTCATTCATATAATAATTGTTATCATATATTTGCATGTTTAATCCTTGAATAATTTTATTATTCTAAATATGTCCATTGTCGGTTAACAATATGGGAATATTGTTATGTAAGGCAAATTTGAGTGTTGGTTATATTCTAACGAGAATGTGGATTGTTCCCGCCAAACTCATATGTATTCACTAGAGATGCATATTGGATTCCCCAACTTTCAAACATTTACTTTTGGATCCTTGTCATAAGTAAAATATTGAAAATGGTTTGTTATCTTCATCCTTAGACTTGAGATACAAGCAAGTTCTGTTATGTGTGGATATCATTCTTTGTAAGTATACGCAAAACGCTATCTGAACAAGGTAGTTATAAAAGCTATATTTCGGAGTGATGTGAAGCAGCATCCACAACACTTGTAGTCAATAAAGGATTTGTTACTCCACTTGATATGTGCAGAAAGATACCATGGCGCATCTCCAGAATTAATAAGATAATTGTTCGGCCGAACCCAAAGGGTAATGCAAGATGATACTTGATTACATTTGGTATATCTAATTAAATTCAATAACGAGATTCTAAATGGTTAAACTAGATGGAATGATTTGAGATCCATAATCCATGGTTTAACGGAATCTATAACAAAGGATGATTAGAGCAAGACAGTTGTTTCTTTTTTTATTTATTTTTATCTTTATCTCAGACACTTTTAGTTAAAAAGCGAGTGAGAGCGTTTGCTAGGCATTTTCGTCGTTAGTTTTGTGTGCCATTCGACACACCAACTCCCAAGTGGGAGCTGTTGTTTTGTGGGAGTTATAAACACACGTAAACGACTAGAAGTGTGTGAGCCGATGGGGGCACACATGATAAACACGAGTATACGTGTTGAACGTATTTTATACTTGAATAATAAATATACCCGATATGCAATGATTTGACCTGTCTTTAACCCTTATATTTAACCCGAATTACATAGAGGATCCAAGCCCATTGCTAGTCAATTGATGGGGCGTTTGGTCTATGATAATATGGGCTAGTAGAGTTTGAATGGAATGGGGTTTGATGATTACCTGGAGGACAAGTTTGAGGCCCAAGAGTATCATGTCTTGGAAGACTATATATACTTGACCATGGGTCTTAAAACCTCACGTATCACATTCTTATTCTCTGCTATTTAAAAAAAACGATTCACTTTATTTTATCAAGTAAACTAATCAGATTTATAATGAAGATTGGTTTAGCTTGAGTTGACTAAACTTAAACCTTAAACTTGCGTTCTTTATTCAAGTGTTTTAAGGTTCTAGTGTTGCTACATCTTGGTGTTGTTTCCTTGTTGAATTTGACAGCCAAGATTAAAGGATTCGTTTGTATTGTTCTCGAGTAGAAAATAGCAGTTGGGGATATCGGACAGAACCTGTTTGGTTCTCGGGTTGCTACGTTCTCGGGCACAAGTATAGAAAGTGTTCTTGGGTTACTTTGGTACGAGTTATTCAAAGGTTGATTGGGTTATTATTACGTTCTCGACTAGCGTTTTAATCGAACATATATGTTAATCGGGTTTGTGTGTGATACTCTTCGAGGTATCTATTTTAGATACTTAAGGTTTCGTTTTGGTTTCTTGTTCCGTAACTAGAGATCAATTACCAAGCAAGGTTAACTTTTCTATATACCTTTTTATTAATTAATTGATATATTAGTTATTGTTTATTATTACGTGTTAATCTAATTGCGATAACTAGATCCTTATCCGCTGCGTACTCCTAGAGGTTACTGGTTAACTTGTTCTAAAATCCCAACAATTCAATGATGTGCAAGAGTAAAATAATAAAAATACATTCATAGTTCAGTTTAGTAACTATAAATTCAGTATTGGTTAACAAACTTGATCACAACTTTCAAAGAAGTTAAAGAACATAATCAAATAAGGATGAAATCCCATGCTTAGCCATATGTAAAGATCTGTGGAGTAACCTGTGAGACTTGTGAGTTGTGGGTGGGTTTTGGTTTTTTACGCGGACTTTTTTCATTCAAAGTATCTTTAATAATGACCATATACTACAACTACAATTGATTTCTCATCGAATCATTTTTGAATTTTTAAAGTCTTGTTCGGAAAGCTCACTTTTTGAAATCATACACACTTTCAGCAATTGCATTAACACGTATCTGTTCGAATAGTAGAAAAGCCTGTTTACTGCGTTTTTTCATTATTTCTTATGCATGTGGGAACACAAAGAAACTTCAAAATTTCATTGCCACCAATGCATGTGTTAATTACTGCCCATAAGGCATAAGCATCAAGCAGTTGGCCTCTCTACAACATTACAGGTATAACATGAGTGTATTATGTACAAGGAGAATCACAACAACCAGATGACATTAGCGGAACCTAACTTCTATCATCACAAATGTTTATTACTTGTTATTTTTTTTCAAAAATTGATTAATTAGAATAGCATGTGAAAAGCACACGACTGGAGTTCTTATCTAACTAATAAATTATTCTTGGTGTTAATGAGCAGCATAGCCATGCTACAAGTTATGTCTTATGTAATACTTTTGCTAAGGGTAAGTATCCCAGCCTCATTAATGTCAGATTCAAATATTGTCTACTACTGCTTCCAATGTAGGTAATACAAAGTACGCAACAAAAACAGATCAAGGTAGCCAGTTTTATCAGTTTAAGCGTAATATTTGCCACAAAGAATGATCATTGTCTTGCGAACTTATAGTTTTGGTGAAACGTATTCTTGCTGAAATATAAATGGGTGAATGACCATCAAAATAATAGAAAATGACGAATTATATTGAAGGTTCAGCCACACAAATACTTGAATTATAATTTTATCAGTTTTGGTAAAACATTAGATTTTGCAGGTCAAGTTTTGGTAATAAGTAAGGGGAAATGATGCCTACATTACTTTTATTCTGAAATTGAATATAGTAATCCTGAAAAAGGGGAGAGAGGGGGGATTGGTAAAAAGTAACGGTTCAACCCGTGACCCAAACTCATTTTGACCCATTACCTGACCGTCCCGCCATTTTGAGACCGCTAGTCTTATTGTCATTGCCTCAGTCACCTTGTGCCCCTTTTAAGGTTTTGGACACACTGTCAACTAATTTCTTAATTATCTCACAACTACTGTAACAGAAAAGCAAAAAATGTACTCATCTTCCGTAAATCAGAACAAAAGGCCAATAAAATTAGATGGCAAAAAGATGTAACCATGTGTTATGTACTCAGACACACATATCGTTTGTCTTCAAGGCTGGCAATACTACACAATAACTTATAGAGCCAAAGCTGTACAACTAGTGTAGTATCCACAAGGCTACTTGCATTGTGAAATATCGGGCTTCAAGTGAAATCGCCTCCAACCAAACATATGGTCTTTTTATCTGTCGAAAAGTAATGGAAGACTCCACAGTCCAGAGATTGTCTTTTTATCTGTCGATAAGTAATTGCAAAACATTAAATTCTACCAATTATAGATATTATGTGGATCCTGAAAAGACATTCCAGTTCGTTATTGACTGAACGCAAGCAATCAATAATCTTTAACATTTAAAGGATGACAAGCACCAGTTTATGCAGAAATTTTATGATTTGAAGAAAATATAGGGAAGCACACATCTGCGAAACAACAGCAGGGTCACTAGCATTGTCTTGTATCAGGTGATGGGCAGATAAAAGAAATACTTTTACTTTCCTCTAACTTAAACCGTCTATATCGTCCATACAGCCTTTAATATGAGTTTCTACACGAATAGGGTGTTTGGTTGCTGAGAGGTTTTGCGAAAAGGACGTCTTTGCTGATTTTAATGCAGAAAAGTGAGTCTTAAAAGGTTGTTTGGGTGCTGAAACATTTGTGTAGAAAATGATCCTTAATAGGATGTTTGATTGCTGAAATTTGGTGTAGTAAACTGTTTTCAATAAGACAGTTTGGTTTATATGATTTTGTGCAGCAAAGTGACCTTAGAGGGGTCTTTGGCTATTAAAATTCTGTGCAGAAAAGTAATCTTTTAGGCTGTTTGGATTAGCTAATAATGTGCAGAGTTTTGTAGCCACTTTATGCAAGATTTTAGAGTTGCTTTATTCAGAGTTTTGGGATTTTTGGATCAACGATATCAAGGTGTTTTGTGCAAAAATTTATGCCTACCCTTTATGCAGAAATATAGGCCGTTTGCATCAGCTATTTGAGTTATATTTATGCAGAAAATATAGGCCGTTTACATCAGCTATTTGAGTTATTTTTATGCAGAAAATATAGGCCGTTTACATCAGCTATTTGAGTTATTTTTATGCAGAAATATAGACCGTTTACATCAGCTATTTGAGTTATTTTTATGCAGAAAATTGGCCGTTGCTGAAATTTTAGCAGAAAATTGGCTTTTTGCTGCTGATCTTTTATGCGAGAGACAAAGTAACTTTATTACTAATTCCTAACAACACACTAATATTACGTACAACATAATTCAAAGAGACAAAACGCAAACATCAAAATTCAGAAATACCACTACCCAATTCATAAGGTTCCAGCACCACCCAAAATCCTCTACCTGCATCATAAATTGTTTTAGAGCAAGATAATTTATAGAGTAAGGCATTTTGCAAAATTTGATGAAATAAGAAAACATGTGAAACACCCTACCTTCAATGAAATCATTTCCCGATATATATGTGTCTTCTCTTCCTTTTCTTCAAGACCAAACTCTCGGCTGCATCAGCAATTGCATTGAACCACTTGACTTTTCGTGTTGACAACATGAGATATCCCATCACCAATCCGACTAATGTTCCACATCCATATCCCAACGTCACCACTTTCCATGTAAATCCACTCTCCTCCTCGTCATCATATTCTCCATCATCTTCAACTTGTGAGGAAATTTGATGTTCACTTTTGGGCAATGGAAACCCATAGAGACCTGAATTCCCTCCAAAGGAAGTGCCAAATGTGCTGAATTGTGGTCCTTGTGGAATACGTCCCACGAGATGGTTTTGCGAGAGATTTAACACTTCAAGGGTGGTGATGCGTGCAAGACTTTGTGGGATCTCTCCAGAGAGTTGGTTCCAAGATAGGTCTAACGACTCAATCTCTATGAGATTCCCCAGAGCATGTGGAATTGGACCCTTAAGGCAATTGTGGGATAAGTTGAGCACTATTAGTGAATTAAGACCACCAATAACGTCTAGGATCTCTCCTTCAAATGTGTTATCTGATAGATCAATAATTGTGTACTCAACCGAAATTTGTGGAAAATTTTGATTCACCCCTTTCACCGCAACAACGAATGAGTAATACTTTTCACCCATGGACAAATATTCTGGTGTTGTGCTGCTTTTAACAACATTCTTCATGGAATTGAAATTTTGAAAATATTTTGCTGGGAATTGACCTACAAACCCATTATGAGATAAATCAAGAACTCGAAGACTTGGAAAGGGGGATTTAAAAGTTGAAGAGGGTTGAATGCGTCCATGAAAGTTGTTTGATTTGAGGACAAGAGCCTGCAAATTTGGAAGGCCTTCTAACCAACTAGGGAATGTACCATTTAAGTGGTTATTTCAAAGATCAAGCACTCTCAAGCCTGAGCATTTAGACAAGGAACTTGGCACCTCTCCTCTTAAATGATTTCCATTCAAACTAAGCCCTTCTAATCTTCCACAATCCCCGTATACGTTTGGAATTGTTCCTTGAAAGCTATTATTTCTCATATCTATCATTTCAAGAGACGAGGTGATTTTTCCAAAGCATTGTGGAATCAATCCACCAAAGCGATTATTGGACATATCTAAATAATATAGCTTGCTCATGTTGCAAATTGATGGAGGGAATGGTGCCTGAATTAAGTTGGACTGCAGATTCAGATATTCTAGTGCATACCATTGAAATTGTGGCAAGCCTGTTATGAAGTTATGTGAGAGATCTAAAAGAAACAACTCATTGCCTCCTATCTCCCCTGCCCAATGAGGAATTTGGCCATGGATTTCATTGCTAGTGAGATTTAACCATCGAAGTTGTTTCATGGCTCGAAAAGACTTCGGAAACACCTTTAGCTTGCAAGAGGCAAATCCTAATAACCGAAAACCAGGGTTGACATAATGATTGGTATTCTTTGTTGTAACAGAGAAACCGTTGTTTGAGAGATCGAGAACTTTAAGGTTTTTGAGGCTTGATAACAATGTATGCAACTCCCATTCACCACTAAAATTATTAGATGAAAGGCCTAACAAAGTGAGGTTGGTGAGTTTTTGAAATGTTTGCATATCAATATGCCCATCTAACTGATTGTAACTGAGGATTAACCTTTTTAATGATGAATGAGGAAATGACTCAAAAGGTACATTTCCACTGAACATGTTACTCATTAGATTGAGATATTCTAAAGAGGGGGAAGTAAACAGCCAAGATGGCAATGTCCCATTAAGATTTTTAGTTAATTGAGAGAGAATGAAAACCAAAGAATTATTGTATTCAACATAATGAGAAATGAGTACATAGTGAGGTATTTATACAAGAGAAGTAAGAACTAACTGACTGATAAAGCTAAAATACAACTACATTCTATTACAACTAGTTAAACTATTATGAAGTAGTCTGCAAGTCTTGTGTGGTGTAGTCTTCTGAACTGATATGCTTGCTGCAGTATGAGTGTGTAAACCATTGGTATGAGTTGCTGCATTTCCATGAGATGAACCTGTGGAACTGGTTGACTCATTATCCCCCCCACAAATTGGCATTGTGAATGGATCACAAATGCTCAATTTGGAAAGACATCTGTAATGAAGAGGTCTGTGTAGAGCCTTTGTTAAGATATCAGCTGTCTGATCCTTAGAAGGAACAAATGTAGGAAGTATTAGCCCTGCTTTAACCTTATCTCTGACAAAATGGCAATCAATTTCAATGTGTTTTTTTCTGGCATGTTGAATGGGGTTAGAAGCTAGAGCAATAGAGGATACATTGTCACAGAAAAGCTTTATTGGAGTAGAGACAGGAACAAGGAGATCCTTGAGGAGACATTTTATCCATGATAATTCACAAGTAGTGTCTGCTAGAGCCCTGTATTCAGCTTCTGTGGATGATCTAGAAACAACATTTTGTTTCTTTGATTGCCAAGAAATGAGACTGCTACCAAGATAGATGCTGTTGCCAGAAACAGATCTTCTAGAATAGGGACAACTTGCCCAATCACTGTCACAATATGCAGTAAGAGTAGAACTGTTAAGAGTTGGTAGAAATAATCCTTGGCCTGGGCAAAGCTTGATGTATCTAAGAACTCTGATTAGGGCCTTTTGGTGAGGAGTTCTTGGTTCTTGAAGAAACTGACTAAGAGAGTGTGCTGCATAGGCTAAGTCAGGTCTTGTTAAGGTGAGATAGAGAAGTTTACCAACAAAGGTTCTATAAGTGGAAGGATCTGTCAAAGGATCTTCATCTGTCTTATTCAGTTTGATATTGGGATATAATGGTGTAGCTGCAGGTTTAGCATGAAGGAGATTGGCTTCTTTTAAGAGCTCAAGAGCATATTTCCTTTGAGACATAGCCATACCAGTAGAATTTCTGAAACATTCAATGCCAAGATAATAATGTATGGGTCCTAAGTCCTTGATGCTGAAAGTGAGATCAAGCTGGTGTTTGACATGATTGATGAAAGACTTATCATTACCAGTAAGGATGATATCATCTACATACACAAGAAGAGAAGTAGTAGATGTGTTGGTGTGAAGGGTGAAAAGAGAAGTGTCTACATAACTTTGTTTGAACCCCAATTCCTTCAAGTAAGTAGTGAGTTTGTCAAACCACTGTCTGTTGGCCTGCTTCAGGCCATAGAGAGATTTGTTGAGCTTGCAAACAGCAGTTGGTGAGGTTGGTTTAGGATAGCCTTGAGGGATGGTCATGTAAACTTCTTCATGGAGGTCACCATGTAGAAATGCATTGTTGATATCCAGTTGTTCAATGCGCCAACCCTTCTGTACTCCAAGAGTGACTAAGGTCCTTACAGTCACCATTTTGGCCACTGGAGCAAAGGTTTCAGTAAAATCCACTCCTTCCTTTTGATGGTAGCCTTTGGCAACAAGTCTAGCCTTGAACCTTTCCACTGTACCATTAGCTTTGTATTTTATCTTGAAGACCCATTTTGAACCAATAGGAAATTTGCCAGGAGGAAGCTCAGTGACCTCCCAAGTATTGTTTTGTTCAAGGGCACCTATTTCTTTCCTCATTGCCTCAATCCATCTTGGGTCTTTGGATGCCTGGACATAGGTATGTGGTTCCACTAATCTATCTAATGAACAGATGAAATGCTTGTGTGGGGATGTGAGGTTGTTATAATTAATGTATTTGGTTAAGTGATATTTAGAGGTGATGGTATGCATAGAAGATTTATGAGGAAGGGAATGGTGGTAGTCTGTGAATTTTGTTGGTAATTTCTTGGTTCTAGTGGATGTTCTGAGTATGGGAGGTGGTGGAGGAATAGGTGAGTGTGCTGCAGTGGTTGATGAAGAAGAGGAAGATGGTATAGGTGTTGGGATTGGATCTGTGATTGGTGAGTGAGTTGTAGTGGGTGATGTATGTTCAGTGGAAATTGGTAAGGTGTGTGAATTAGAGGAATTGGTGGTATGAGAAGGTGGTGATTGACTTGTGTGTGAGGATGTTGTATTGTTTGATGGGGAAGATGGTTGAGGCTCAGTTTGCATAGGCATGATAGGAGGTGGTTCATTGTAGGTTGGTGGTGAAGTGATATGTGGAGGTGATACAGAAGAGGTGGTGATGGGGTTTTGGTGAAAAGGAAAAATGGTCTCATCAAAGGTGACATTTCTGCTTGTGATGGTTTTCTGAGTTTGTGGATCATAGACAATGTAGCCTTTTTGGTTTGGTGGATAGCCAAGTAAAACAGTTGGGGTTGATCTTGGGGTTGATCCAGGTTAGGAGGTTTGTTGTAAAGAAGTTCATATGGGCTTTTTTCATGTAAGATCCTTGAGGGTAGTCTATTTATGAGGTATGTGGGAGTGAGAATGCAGTAACCCCAAAGGTGTTTTGGAAAATTTGCTTGGAATTGAAGGGATCTTGCCATTTCAAGAAGTTGTTTGTGTTTCCTCTCAACTCTGCCATTTTGTTGGGGTGTGTAGGGACAAGATGTCTGATGAATTATGCCATGTGTTTTTGTGAAGTCATCAAGTGTAGTATTAAGAAATTCTGTCCCATTATCACTTCTTATGGTTTTGATGGATTTTTGAAAATGATTCAGAATGTATTGATGGAATGTTTTGATTGTTGATGCAACATGAAATTTGTTAGGCAAAAGATATGTCCATACAGCTCTTGAAAAATCATCAACAATTGTTAAGAAATATGTACATTTATTCATGATTGGGTGTCTGTATGGACCCCATACATCAAAGTGAACAAGATCAAACATAGATTGAGCATGTGAAATGCTAACAGGAAATGGTAAAACTGAATGTTTGGACAAGGGGCAAATTGTACATTTGTTATCTGAAACTTTAAAAGAAGAAGTAGGTAGACTTTTGATTTTGCTGAGAACTTGAAATGAAGGGTGTCCCAATCTTGCATGCCATAAGTGGTTAATGCTGATGTGTGACAGAATTGTGGATTGTTGAGGTGTAGTTGCAGAAGTGAGAGTGTAGAGTCCTCCACAAAGAGTTCCTGAGGTTTTCTTCCCATTATGGTCCTGGAAGTAGCATGAGTTGTAAGTGAAGGTGATGGATGAGTGAGTAGTTCTTAGGACTGTGCTGATGGAGATGAGATTGTAAGTGAATGATGGTACATATAGGACATTGTGAAGGATAAAATCATTGTGTATGCAAACTGAGCCTATTAGGTGTACCTCTGTGACATGACCATTGGGGAGTAAAACAAGTAAGGGTGGTTGACATTTTCTAACATTAAACATAAGTGAAAGTAGAATGCAGATACTATTAGTGGCACCACTATCTATTATCCAAGAATCCTTAGACTTTGAGACATATGAAGCAATGAAAGAATGTAGGATGGAGAATATACTTGCCATGTATGATGGGACAAGGTTTGGATCAGCATCTTTGTTTTGAAGCATTAGCAGTACTTGATTAAGTTGGTTTTGTAGCATGTCCATTCTGGCATTCACAATGTCACCACTACTTGATTGACCAGAACCTTGTAGATCAGCATCTTCCAATGGAGTTTCTCCCAAAACCATGTTGATGGTAGCTTTGCCCTTAGTGCTCTGTGTAGTTCTCTGATGTGGTGGACTGGTGGTACATATTTGTTATGAAGAGGGTGGCCAAATGGATAACCAACCAATTTGTAGCATTCATTGCTATAATGACCTTCCCTGTTACAGTTTGTGCAAGTAATTCCTTTCCTGAAGTTGCTTCTTCTCTCATTCTGAGTTGGTGTTTGGTTCTGAGTGGTTGTTCTGTTTTGTGAGGAGTAAGTTCTGTTGGGAGTGAATTTTGATTGTGCATAGCCTCTAGTCATGGTGTTAAGAGCAATTGGTGTGGATGTGGGCTGTTTAGGAGTATCTCTTTGAGTTTCTTCTTGTCTTAACATGCTGTAGGCTTTTGCAACTGTGGGTAATGGTTGTAAGAGAAGTATTTGACCCCTGATGTTGGTATAGCTTTCATCAAGTCCCATGAGAAACTGTATGAGTCTCTTTCTGTGATCTCTTTCACCATTTGTCTTACCATTATCACATACACACTTACAACTACAAGCATATGGAGCTTCAAGAGCATCCAATTCATCCCATAAACCTTTAAGCTTATGATAGTAAACCTCAATAGTGCTATTGTTCTGCTTTAACTGAACAATTGCAAGAGTGACTTGGTATATCCTGTGTCCATCCAGCTGTGAGTAATGCTCACTCAATTCAGACCATAATGCAGATGCAGAATGTACAAAACTTAGATTGTTGCTAATTTGATCAGATACAGTGTTCAATATCCAAGAAATTAGCATGTCATTTGCTCTTTCCCAGTGTGGTCTCAAATGTGAATCAAGTGTAGGTTCATCATACTCACCAGTTATAATTTTCAGTTTGTTTCTAGCATTCAAGGCAATTGAAAGAGATCTTTTCCATGTACTGTAGTTTTCAGAACCAATTAACTTCTTTGAGATGACTATCAAACCTGGATGATCATTTTGGTGGAAGTGTAATGGATGGAATGCAGAATAGATGTCATCTTGATCCATTGTGTTAGTACCAGAATTACCAGAACCTTCTGAGTTAACTCCTCCAGTGTTTGAAGGCATCGTTGACTTTTGTAACAAACTTTGACTTTTCTAACTGATTCTTGATCTTGAAGAAATAGAATTGATGAATGATTCTTGATTGAAAACAGAGTTGAGGATGGATGATGATGTTGATTTGTGAAGTTGATATGATTGTTACTGTTTGATTAAGTGGTGGTTGAATGATGGTGATTACAATGATAATGATGTGGAGTTGATGATTATGATGGTTATGGTGTGAATGTTATTGATTATGGTGATTGAATGATGGTTTATGATTGTTTTGATGGTGGTTCTCTGGTGGTTGTGTTTGGAAAATTTTGGCGGGAAAATCTGTTATGGTGGTGAAAGTCTGTTATGGTGGTTATTTATTGCCGAAAGTAGCTCATCGCCACAGTTTGTGGTGGTGATGGCTCTGATACCATTTAGTTAATTGAGAGAGAATGAAGACCAAAGAATTATTGTATTCAACATAATGAGAAATGAGTACATAGTGAGGTATTTATACAAGAGAAGTAAGAACTAACTGACTGATAAAGCTAAAATACAACTACATTCTATTACAACTAGTTAAACTATTATGAAGTAGTCTACAAGTCTTGTGTGGTGTAGTCTCCTGAACTGATATGCTTGCTGCAGTATGAGTGTGTAAACCATTGGTATGAGTTGCTGCATTTCCATGAGATGAACCTGTGGAACTGGTTGACTCATTAAGATTGTTCTCTGATAAATCAAGATGAGTAAGGTGTGTTGCATTAACTGAGATTTCCGAAGGGATATCGCCTGTGAAAGAGTTACCTCTCAAGAAGAGTGTTTCCAAAGAATGAAGATTGAAAAGGTAATGAGGTAATTTTCCTTGCAATCCAGTGTAGTAAAGATTTAGTAATTTCAAAGAAGAAGAGATGTTAAGACTCGTAGGTAAAACCGAAGAGATATTAACACATTCAAGTGAAAGCTCTTCCAAATTAGTAAAATTTCGAAACCTATTGATGAAAACATCTGTTTCAAGCTTCAAATCAGAATCAGTGTTTGAAAAGAGATCAAGAGAGACCAATTTATGAAGGAGTGTAATGTCCGTTGGGACTTGGCCAGAAAACCCAGAATAAGAGACGTTGAGATGTGTGAGACTATTTGAAAACCTTCAATTTCACGTGGAATTTGGGAACCAGTAAAGTTATTGAAAGCAAGATTGAGTGTTTGTAGGTGAGGAAGGTTGAAGAGGGAGCTGTTAGGATTGATGGTACCACTTAACATTCCGCAACTAACGTCGAGACCGATAGCGACACCGGTGGAGTGGTCGCAAGTAACTCCGTTCCAATTACAGCAATCTGTACTTGTGTTCCAATTCATCATTATTTGATGATAATCAGATCCTAGCCACCAATGACAGTAGTCATCCATGACAGAGTTTGTGTACTTTATGGATGAAAGGTTATGTTTAAAGAGAAGCAGAGCTTCACTCTGTTTTTTAGGGCATTTATGAATATCACTGAAAGAAGAAGCAAACGTGGTGATAAAGAAGAAAAGAAAAAAGATACTCAACAATTTTGAATCGCTCATTGTGTTTAATATGTTTTATATATTTTAATTTTAATTGCTATAAACATTCATACTTGCTACACACATATATATACTAACACTGCAGGTTTCACAAGAATATGATCGAAATATGTTTGTGGTCTAAGTTTCATTTCTAAACGTATCACTTGGGTTGTACAAGTCTATCAAAATTGCTAGGCTCTAAACTTTAATTTCTTGTCGATTTATGCACAATTCTAACTTTTGATAGCGATGAAAAAGAATCTTTGAATGAAAATATCTGGTTCACAGTAATCTTTAAACGCTAAATGAAAACGATTTTTGGGTGATTCATAAGACCGAAGACTAAATCAAACCAATAGAAGAGCTCAATGAAGTGAAGAAATGTCTAAGAAAGATTGATTGGGATGTAACTGTTTGTGTTTGTGTCTGTGTCTGTGTCTGTGGACCAACAACTTTAGAGTATACGAGGGTTAAGAAGACTTCAAAGTAAACTCATCTTGGTCCTTCTGTACCAATAGTTAATGTTACTTCATCATTCTTGATCATACATTTTTTATGTCTTAGTCTAATAATAAAATGAAAGGAAATGTAAAATTTGCCTTATTAAATCAACAAAGTTACCGGTGTTATTGAAGAACATATAAGTTTTCATGTGTCTATTTTTGTTATTTGAACACATTGATTTGCTTCCGTTGTTGCAATCGAATTATGAACTAGCTAAGGAACGTGGATTAAACAATAAAAGTAGTCTAGTGTGTTTCTTTTAGGATGTTCAATGGTGAAGCATACTTATATTTGATGTCTTAAAACGAGAATTAACTAAATTAAATGAGGAATTTAAAATAGTGACATACTGATATCTAAAATTCTTATGCTTGGACATAAAATATGTAAAAGACAGCAGAGATGCAGTTGGATCTATTTTCTTTTTCGGTTTACACATTAGAATTTTGGACAGTGTTCGTTTTCAAGCTGTGTTCGTACTGGACAATCAGAGTAGGTACCGAGCCTTATTTTGAAATGGTTGCTGTTCTGCACTTCTATTACACCTCCATTTGATCTTGGTTCAATACTTGATACCTGAGTCGTATTCTATCTTGCATCGGAATTCTGTCATGTAATCCCTAAATGGGAATTGCCTTGTTGTGGCCTCTACTTGTTTGCTTCAGTTTATCTTCTCTGTTCTCAAGTCTGTGCTTTACTTTTGAGTTTGGACAGGGCGAAATTGAAGTAAAGTAGTAAGAATCACTGAATAAACTCGTTATAGTTTATCAATAGTAATGAATTTAACGCTTTGTTTTTGTTAAGCTAAATCTTATGTCAATGCTTTATAACTAAATTTGGATGTTGTATCGTCCTATTGTAATTCTTTGTTAATGATTTGTTCTTTAAGAAGTCTGGCTAGCTACAGATGAGATAAAAAATACTTGTATGAACCCGTAGATACATAGAAGATTATTGATCCGTAACCATCTTATATCCCTTACAGTAACAATCATTTACGAATATGTATCACGTTGTTGTCGGTAAATTACAATTACGTCTATTAAGTCTGTCGGGTTTACATAGCTAATAATATCATATGGAGTAAGTGAGTAACTGCACAAAACTTGAAACTATGACTCGACCATTACAACCACTGAACTTGTGGTCATCGCTTGTATCACGTTTATCGCAATGGCAACCCATGTAACTACAACCTTGTTAACCACCATTGACGTCTTGATTATGACAACCTAAATCATTACAAGACCGAGCCTCATTGACTCTAACGTTACATTTGTCCAGACTCCGACTATTCATCCCCTTACCAACTCGAACAAAATTTAAGCCCTCATACAAATTTAATATTCCATCGATCCTGAGTGAGGAAATCTAATTCATTATGGATTCACAAGAACATAATGATGTTTTGTATCTTTATTTATGTTATAAAAATATAGACAAATAGTTTCAAAAGTGCATATCCATGAAGTTTCTTGTCCCACATCGCTGGGTTAGCTAAAGTGAGGTGTATGAAATAAGATGTTGGGATGGGCTTAAGGTCTTGCTATAAAGGAAAACTGAGTTGCCTTGGTTCATGAATATAAGCGAATTTGTTTGGGTCCAAATCTGTACCCACCCTCCAAGTTAGCTCCATAGTTTCATGTCTGATTTAAAAGATTGAGTTAGGTTCACGAGATAACTCAAAAGATGGAGTTATACTGAGTATCACGATGTGATTTTAGATCAAAGCAACTTTCAGACCCATATCATGAGACCACCAAACTACCAGCATCATGTGAACACAAAACTGTCGGGTTTAGGTTAATAATGGTTTTCTAACTAAAATAAACGCCCAAGCAATATTTTTTTAGCAGCATATGCAACAATATCAATTATTCAATTCGGCAAATTGAATAATTAAGAGGTATGTGAATCTTTACTTGATGACAACAATTCTAACAATGCAACTGATCACTGCGATTAAGACCGCAAGCCAAATTACCTCCATATTCCTTAATAATAACCAGCTTTGAAAATGAAACTAGACGCAACTCCTATCTCATAAATATAAACTCAAAGAAGACAACCTTAACTCATAACATGTTAATAACCTAAATAAAAAAGATTGAAATGACATAATCTTTTTCCATAGATCCATAATATCTAATTCTAACTTCCTCAATTCAAACACAAATCTAACTCTGTTGTAGGTCCAAAAGACAAGCCATCCTTAGCCCTCAACTCATCAATGTAAGTCCTAACCTCTTTAGCAATCATTTTTTTCATGACATCGACAAGACACGTGTCCTCAATCTCTACTGTCCCCTTTTCCACCTCATCATCTCCTTTCTTCTTCTCCCCATCACTAGATGGCAACAACGTCAAAACCGTCATCCCATGACAGCTGCTGACGTCACTCACACTCACACACCTCCTACTTTTATTCTTACCCAAACCATCATCATCATCATCAGACTGAGTCGACTCGCTCTCAGAAGACCGAGTCAGAGTCAGTCCACGTCGCCTGAGAGTCGAGTTCCAGTGGTTCTTAATCGCGTTGTCCGTACGACCAGGCAAGAGCTTGGAAATGACGGACCACTTGTTTCCGTGGATGAGGTGTGCACGGAGGATGACATCATCTTCATGAGGAGTGAAGGGACGGTGTTGGACGTTGGGGCTGAGCTGGTTACACCAACGGAGACAACATGACTAGCCGGATCTTCCGGGTATACTTGACCCGATCACAGACCAGTTTCTGGCACCTTGTGTTTCCACTAACTGTATCAGTTTAGCCTCTTCTTCTGGGGTCCATGACCCTTTCTTTTTGAATAAGTTAACGTCATCGTTTGATGATGATGACGTCATTGGTTTTTATTTTGAAAAGATGGAAATGTGAAGAAGATGTGAAATGGTTTGGTTGTTAATAAGAATAAGAAGATGGGAAGTTAGGTTTAACCGTTTTTTGTTTTGGGATGGAATGGTTGGTTAGTTGGCATGCATGAGGAATCATAAACTGCTCATGCAACTTTTGTTTATATATTTATTTGTAACAAATTTCTAACAACATTGCTCATTCAGTTACAACTTCTTTTTACCCTTTTTTTAATTTAGGTACTATAACCGTTTAAGTTATTTTATTACAAACTTTTTTGTATTTTAATTTAGTCAAGTAAGTAATGCATCCGTTTAATTGTCAACAGACAAAAAATACACAGTTTAAGATAAATGAGACCACTAAATTTCAAAACCAATTAAATAACATCCTTACTCACTAAAGTCTCTTTTAATTGGTTTAATTAAGAAGTGAATAATTATTTTAGAATATCTCAAAATTAAAAGGTGGACAATAATTTTGAGACGGAAAGAGTTATAAATAGCTTATTTTGGTAACAATGTTACTAATTTTTTGATCTTTAAACTCACTCCCATATAAAGTATAATTACATATTCTCATTTTTTTTAAAGATTTTGATGTGATCACTTCATATTAATTTATTTAGAATTTCAAAAGTGTTAAATCAAAAAGCTTTGTATAATAAAAAAAGTAAAGTAAAGTAACGCCCAATGCCGTCTTCCACGGATTATGGGTACCCAATACCGTTTCCGGTGTATGGGGGAGGTTGAGATGTAGACAGTCTTACCCCTACCTAAGTTAGAGAGGCTGCTTCCAGTTCTACCAAAGGTAGAAAGGACCTCCGGCCTTTTGTAGGGAGTGAGGATCGAACCCCTGACCTCTCGGTTGAGAGGCAAGGAGTTTACCAACTGATCCAACCCTACTTGTAAAAAGCTTTGTATAATGTTTTTAAAAAAAAGTTGTTAATACTTTTACAACATTTTGTGTTTAACTTTGGGTTAAACCTATATATGTCGTTTATGATTATCATATAGAAATCTTCACTTTATTATGAATAACTTGCAAGTTTATCTCGATCTTATGCGCATGTTTAGTTGAAAGGGAACACTATTTGTTTTGCACAAAATATTTTGTACAAAACAAGAAAAATAAAAATTGCGTTTAAATTAAGGAAAACTACAAAACACAATTTTGTGTTTTCCTTGTTTTCTTGATAATATAAAACAATTACATATGAACACGTTTTTTAGGTTATGTGAAAAATTAATCCTTTTTTTTATTACAAATCTGAAAATAAAAAATTAAATAGAAAAGTATTATTATTATTATCATTATTAAATCTGAAAATAGAAAACCATCAACAACATCTTCCATATTTAGAGATTTTTTGAAGGGTTGATTAATATCCTTCATATTTGGATGATTATTATTCATCCTTCAAATGCTTTATAACATTATTTTAATTAGTTTTTCTATATAATATATTAGATGTCTTCCAAACTTTGCATTAGATACTCCATATTTGGATTATATTATGAATAAATTTTGAAAGATGAATGTTGTTGAAAGATGCTTTTATCTCCAAATTTAAACTACATGTTTGAAGATGGCTTAACACATGTGTCTTAATAATTGTTATAGTGCTTAGCAAAACTATTTAACCTTCGAACGAAATATGAAACTCTAATACTCCTCTGTTTTAAGACAATTATTTCCTGAAAAAAACACACGATTTAGAAAAACATAACTATTACTTTTATCTTTTCATTGCACTTTGCGGAATGACAATTTTATCCTTAACTAATTAATTAATATTTCTTTTAAAGTTTGTAATAATAATAAATAAATGTAATATGACAATCTAAATCTAATTTCTTTATATATCTATACTAATATATAAGCATTTGTGACCTTTTTATAAAAGGCTTAAAAAATCAAATACACACTTTTTGTTAATGGCATGATATCTAAACTTGTAATATTAAGTGTATTGTAAATAAACTTGTAACAGTAATTTTAATGCGAAAAATTTAACTTATAACATTCAATTAGCTTGTAACATCACTAAACTTTTACTGTAACAATCATTGTGATGCTAACAACTCAAATCGTAACATTTAGTCAGTTTGTAAAAGCCATGGTCAACCATATTGCAACAACATGCTAATTATAAGGTTGATATTTTATTAAGTCTAAAAATGATCATTTAAAGGTGATCAAATTATTCGGTGCTTGAAAACGTAAATATTTGCTCGCCGGAAAATTTAATTATAGTTGCGGCGGGTACCCTTCTAGTTGTTAGTAATGGATAATTAATTTCATATATCTTGGAAATAAAGATGGACAATTAATTTCATATATCCTGTAACAATCATTGTGATGCTAACAACTAAAATCGTAACATTCAGTCAGTTTGTAAAAGCCATGGTCAACCATATTGCAACAACATGCTAATTATAAGGTTGATATTTTATTAAATCTAAAAATGATCATTTAAAGGTGATGAAATAGTTCGGTGCTTGAAAACGTAAATATTTGCTCGCCGAAAAATTTAATTATAGTTGTGGCGGGTACCCTTTTAGTTGTTAGTAATGGATAATTAATTTCATACTAGCAGGGTACCCGCGCAATGCGGCGGCGGGTACCCGATGACTAAATTTTGTAGCGAGTAAATGTTTTTCATTTAAATATTTTTTCTAACAATAAATTTACGTATTTAATTTTCGGTAAATTACGCATTTTAATTTTTACATTTCTTTTACGATAAACGTACGGATGTCAAGAATTTCATGACATGTATTTCAACTCTTTAACTATATATAATTGAGGTTGTTACAAGTATATAAGTGTTGACTTATATTACAATGTGAGACTTCCTTATATTAGCAAGTGTGTTGGCTTACACTTTTTAAGACTTCTTTTTTAAGCAAGTCCCAAATGCATTATTAAGTAGTAAGATGAGGTTGTTACAAGTATATAAGTGTTGACTTATATTACAATGTGAGACTTCCTTATATTAGCAAGTTTGTTGGCTTACACTTTTTAAGACTTCTTTTTTAAGCAAGTCCCAAATGCATTATTAAGTAGTAAGATAAGATAAGCATATTTGTGATCAGTTTTATTGGAAAAATGTAATTAAATCTATTGGTGCACTCGAGAGGAACTCGTTAGACTTTTAATTGAAATATTTAAGCTCGGGATTAGAGAAATCGGGGAACTTTAGAAAAACTACGGATTGTCCCTCGTGGTTTTATGTTGGCCGCGCCCCACATTCACACCATTTTTGAAATGTATCAAATTTTTAAGGGTAAATTACATAAAATCGTCCTAGGTTGTATATCACCCACCTCACCACACACACAAATATAAAAACACACATCATCACCTCCCCATTTTCATTTTTCTCTCTCTTGGGCAACCCTAGCCGCCGGCCAACCTAAAAGCCGCCACCACCACCACACCGCCACCTCCACAACCACACCACCACTCTCAAAACACTCCGCTCATTCCCCTCTACCCGATCCCCAAGGTCACGCGCCACCAAACCCTCCCCTCCCCTCTCGAAACTCGTACACGCGCCACCTAGCACCACCACAATGCCACCACCGGTCTTTTTATTGAGTCAAAACAAAGGTAGGTTCGAAAACTAACGAGTTTGACTCGTTTTTGTTGGTAACTCGTGGTGAGTCACGAGTTGACTCACTATTTTGTTGGGTTTGATGAATAAAAACATGGGGAAATGATTCTTGATAAGTAAAAACGTGTTTAGTCTTGTTGGTATCCGGGTTGTGTCGTGTGTTTGTGTCGAGTGTGTCGTGACAGCCAAGCCGAGGGCTTTGGCTCTCGGTGAGGGTTGTTTGGTTGATTTATTTCTTGCATTTTGATGTTACTTTTCTTGTTATTATTGTTGTTGTTGCGGGTTTTGGATGAAAACCAATTTGGTGATAACTTGGTATAATTGGAGGTTGATTTTAGTTCGGTTGTGATGTGTTTTGAATGGGAAAAAGCCCTCGAAGGACGTTTGGTTTGTTTGACTGTCGAGAGTTGTGGATGATTCAACTATAGATAACCTGCAAGTTAGAGAAAGAAAACAAATTAGAAAGAGAAAGTAAGAAAAAAAAGTAGAGATATAAACTATGGAATAAAAGAAAGATGGTGCAATAGTAAAAAAGAGGGGTTGGGTTATATTATAGTAAAGGTAGTTAATGTCTAGACGTTTTTTTCCTTTTCTTTAAATCACAGTCATGATGATAGATTAGATGGGCAATTACAAGCTTTAATGGGCTGTGTAAATATTTGAGGTTGTTACAAACATATATAATTAATGACATATATAATTGAGGTTGTTACAAGTATATAAGTGTTGACTTATATTACAATGTGAGACTTTCTTATATTAGTAAGTGTGTTGGCTTACACTTTTTAAGACTTCTTTTTTAAGCAAGTCCCAAATGCATTATTAAGTAGTAAGATAAGATAAGATAATGTTTAATTTAATAATGTTTAATCTGTTTGCAGGTTTATCTGGTATGCATGATTGCCACTGTGTTATTTATGTTGCATCATAATCAGTTAGTACCGCTAGTACCAGACCTCTTTTGGCTTTGTTTTTTTGCCACTCTTTATATAAAATCCCAGGTATGCACTTTTTCGACAATCACTCGTAGTATTATTGATATGGCTTAAATCATCCCTACTCGTGAATGAGATATTTTATGGCAGCCATGGATGATCTCAGGGATTATTTATGTCCTTTATACGTGGTTAATATGTTATTTTATATGTGATTAAATTATAGAAACTTAAAGTCATTTTAAAAAGTGTGAGATACTGTATGAAAGAAAAATAACCATATAGGGCATATGATTCAAAATCCCAAATACTTCAAATCTGTTAAATTCATTCATAGTTTCGACACAAACTGTTGACAATACAAGATAATTGAAATTTATTATTTCACCACTGTGAACAAAAAGGAAATAAAGACAAGATTAAAAACACATTTTTCAATATAAATTCTGCAGACGTTTTAGTTCTTGTGCTTCTGGCATAATCGGGTTGAACTCAATCTTAGTAACATCCGTAGATTCCAGTATGTTACCTGAAAGATATTTATTGTATGTTAATCTTTAAGAATTCGTAAGCATATTCTGTTATCTGAAATTGAAAACAATTATCATACTTTAAATTGGTTGTTACCTGTTTGTGTACGAGTAAGTCTAACACGAGCTGCATATATGCTTACGTTTTCGTAGCTTGCTTTTGCAATCATTGCTGGAAGAGCACCCGGAATGTGATGCAAGATCAGTTTTATTTCCTGTCCCCTGTCACGATTCAATTCAATGTTGGTGGTGGTGGTGAGTATATTCATATTTTATCTATTATTATTATTTTTTATTTGAAAAGTACTACATATTAACACTTACATACAATCCTGCAGAATAATTTCACAAGGACCTCTTCTACCAACATTAATTACATGCAGGTAAGTTTTCAAACATACTTCCTTCAATTTCCCAACAACATCTGCGAGGAAAGTATGGATTTTTAGAAGTACAAAACTTGATAGTTATTACATAAAAAAGTAAATTTGATAAACAAAGTTATGCAAGTATTTTAGATATACCAATCAACATTTGGCGAGTTGTCCTTTCCTCCACAAGGCACCTAATAGACGAAACCAATGGATAGTTGGCAAACCAGTTATATTCTCCATCTGTTGTCTGTCTAAGCTCAGTTTTTTTGTTTATCATTATTGCCCAATCATTACGAACAAAGCTATAGTTATCCAATCTTGGGTAGTCGTATGGGTCGGTATAATCTACCTGGAAATGTTTCAACGAAAACACACCACCTTCCAAGTTTCGTCCCACATAAAATGGAATTAACTGGCGGGGGACGATAGCAGCAATTTTTTGTCTATGAAATATAAAGTAGTAGTTTGTTAACAAAACAAATTAATAAGCATGTATTTAGATTTGTTGATAAACATACATCTTAAATTAACTTACAAATTTATCGAGTAAAAACAACCAGAGTTTGTTTTCTTTCTCGTCCGTCCAAACAAACTCTACGCGGACTGCTTTGCATTTGTACCACAAGCGTGGTTCGCTGAGTAACTTGAAGCTTTCAATAGCTTCGTAAGGGTCATATTCCTGTTTATGTTTTAGGTACGTATAAAGATTGGAGATTATTTGTTACCACAACAGCTGGGTGAATTATAGGGATCCCTTGAACGATAATTGGATCAGGTTTGCAGGCAGGAGAAAGAGTTAAAGATGATAGAAGGTTGGTTACATCAAGGTCAGGTATTTGATCCTCAACTTCAACAATCATAGAATCACTTTGATAGTCCATTTGCAGTGTAATGTGATATTGATGTGTGAATAACAATAAGTATGTAGTATCTTATATATATACTGTGTGATCAGTTTTAGAAATTCATAAAGTGTAATAATGTCATTAATAATACATATCTTATCATACAAGTTTGCTGAAATTAGGGCTGTGAATTTGTTCCAGGAATCAAATTGATATGTTAACTGAAAATCAATTATTTTGGCATTAATAGCACATATAAACTGAATATTTAATATTTTTTTGCTGAAATTAGGGCTGTGAATTAGTTCCATGAATGAAATTGATATGTTAACTGAAATCCAATTATTTTGGCATTAATAGCACATATAAACTGAATATTTAATATTTTTTTGCTGAAATTAGGATTGTAAATTTGTTCCAGGAATCAAATTGATATGTTAACTGAAAATCCAATTATTTGGAATTAATAACACATATAAACTGAATATTTACTGAAAATCCAATTATTTGTATATGTGGTATTCTCACTGAATTATGTGATAATCTGTCAGGCAGATTCAAGTAGTGATGGTAGTCTAGAGTTACCCATCTGGGTGTCATCCACTGTTCCTGACACTTGGTTTTGGCATTCCTCAGGTATGTTTCATAGTCCAGATACGTAAATTCTTATGAGGATCTACAAACAGTTAGAGCTGGTGTGGTAACCTTCTTGTCAAGCAATGCATATAAACAATTAGAGCTGGTGACGGTTTTGACAGATAAATAAACTGTGACTTTCACGTAAGTAACTAAATTAATCCACATAAACAACATAGTTAACAAAAGGTGACATGTTCTAGTTTTTTATTATCGCCATTTGACACAAAATTTCAAAAAAAAATTATTAGTTACTATGTCAACTTAGATATACATGACTTGATAAGCATATTCATCAGTAAGGAAAACCAAAGTTTCAATATACAATGGGGTATCAAGACTTCTTTTTAACAAAACTGAAGTGTTTGGCTGTCCAGTTAGAGCTTCAATTCAGTTTAGGAGATTTTTGAGTCGAGGACTAACACTACCTGGCACGTGGATGTGGTATATAAATTTCCAAAAATGTTTTGAAGATGATACTGGTGTGGTGACCTTCTTGTCACTTGCCTTTTTTTTTATAATTTATTAGGTATTTTAAAAGTCTTTTTTGTACTTAAGAGATTGACCTGGATGATATATTTGTGAGATGCTTTTGTGGCCTGAAGAGATTGACCTGGATGATATATTTGGCTGTTAAAAGCCTTGTATGATCTCCTGATGTTGCTTCCTCAGGCATGTTTCATAGTCTCAATATGCCAAGATATGAAATTTATAATGAAAACCAACAAGTTATATTAATGGTAAATATTTTAAAACGGCATAACAGTCGAAACACAAATGTAAAACAAAGTAATACATTATGTTCTTAGAATGTAAGATTCTAAGAGCTTAATGTGGATAACAATTTGAATGCTTAATGCAGGAAATTTTATGCATCTTCTCCATTGTTGTCGTGTCCGAAACAAGTAACTCGGTTATTGCCAAAGATTGAAACGGGATTTGTTCTTCTCCGTTTCACACTCCTTGTTGAGGAAGCCTCAGGCGGGGTTTCTTCCTCATCATCATCAATGGTAATGACTTCGTCCCATTTCCAGTTCATCAAGTTTATGAACCTTTTACGTTTCTTCTGAATCTGAAATATAAAACAAATAAACATTAGTAATTATTGTAATGTTATATTGAACAGGTATCTTCAATGTTTATTAAAGAAATATAAAGATTGGATAAAGTATGTTACGTCGACAACTTGGTTTCTTTGATACTGAACTGGAAGAGGGACTGGGAGAGGTGCATGGGCTGGAAGTGGGGCTGGAAGAGGTTCAACAGTGGGACCAAGGGACAAAGATGACAAGGACATTGTTATTTCACTGTGGTTGTCCATAATATAAAATTTAGCACAAGTATGTATTGCTTGATATGTTATTGTACTTGAACCATCTTGTGCATTCTTTATATAGTGGCATTCTTTAGGATATGGTAGGGATTTTGCAATTGGTAAGGCATGATTGTAGAAGAAACATTCCTGATTTTTAGCCATTTTTATTGTTAAGGCATGGTTGGAGGACTTGAATGATCACAGGGATCATCAAATTAGTTTTGTAGTTACACTTACATATAATGGTTCTTTGTCCTTTTAGCCTTTTTTTTGTGTAACGTTTTGACCATGGTGATTATTGGACTTTAATATAACATCATAAAGTCTGAGCTCATATGTAACAGCAAGTTTGGACGTGCAAGTTTTAGGAGAGCTATTAAAATGGATTGTTGTTTCTTTTGACTTAAGCAATTGTTATTTCTTTATTAAGAAATGTTTTTGGTCTTACAAGTTTTAAGACTACTATGTTTAGCAAGTCCCAAACATTTTATAAAGTAGTATAGATATCCTGGAAATAAAGACGGACAATTATTTTTAGTGCTATTCTAGTAATAAAAGTACAAGTCATATTTGCTTATAGTTATTTATGTTAGATGAAATTTTAATTAATTGATTGTAGTGATTAACTAATGACATTTATAATGTTTTTTTTAAGACTATTTGGTTTTGATCCGATATGGGTTAGCATGAGAACGTGTGGTTGGTAATATAAAACAAACATACTGAGACTGGGGCTGGGGGGCAATCTAGAATGATCCTTCTTTAAGTTAGTTGTAACTGATTTTGCATAGTTGTAACGGCCTTATCATAAAACCATCAATATGGATAGCTTTGTTGTATTTTGTACTCGAAATTGACTATTCAAAGATATTCTTTTGAAGTATTATTACATACAAGTTATTTATTTTTTTAATATCCGGAAAGGTAATAGATTCGACCAACCCTTTTGTTACTGTGTGACCCACTAATAATATTTTGCTCGACTGACGGCTTATGACAACTCCACTCTTGCTCGACTGACGACTTATGACAACTCAACTTTTATAGAACTGCGTGGCTGTTGGTTTAATAATAAAAAATAGTAATTTGATAGAGACACGCGTCAAAATATTAGTGAGTCGCGCAATAAAATCATTAGTTGCATGTTATCCATAATGTGTTTAGATATAATTTAGAACAATAACTCTTTTGTAGAAACTCTTGAACAAAAATACTATTTTTGACAATTTTTCTTCTATTCTTGTTGCCTTTGATTTGTATTGTGCTATGTGCATGTTCAATTGAACATTTTGTTACAACTCTTAAGAATGATAACACAAGCTAGCCTCTTTTATGCATAATATAAAGTGTAGTTAAACTTTGATATTAGCAATTGATTAGTTACACATATTTGACTTATATTCTCAAACAACAGTTTCGCATCATTCAATCCTGTGGTCATAACATCTTGTTCATCAACTCTTCAAAAGCTTCTTGCAATGCTAAATGAATTGCATTGCATAATTCAATCAAGTAGACTAATTTTCCTTATGCTCATTGCGCTATAAGTCATTGTAAAGTAGTAGTATTTACATTGACAATCATTTACATTGAATTTTCGTATCATGTTTAGCCTTATGTGTGTCGTACAAGTAGTGGCACTTTCGACCCACTTATGAAAGATCTGTTGAGTAACCTGTCAGACTTGTGAGTTGTGGGTGGGTTTTGATTTTTTACGTGAAATTTTTTCATTCAAAGTATCTCTAATAATGACCATATACTGCAATGGATATCGCATCGAATCATTTTTGAATTTTTAAAGTCTTGTTCAGAAAGCTCACTTTCTGAAATCATGCACACTTTCAGCAATTGCATTAACACGTACCTGTTCGAATAGTAGAAAAGCCCGTTTGTTAGGTTTTTTCATTACTTCTTATGCATGTGGGAACACAAAGAAACTTCAAAATTTCATTGCGACCAATGCATGTGTTAATTACTGCCCGTAAGGCATAAGCATTAAGCAGTTGGCCTCTCTACAACATTACAGGTATAACATGAGTGTATGTACAAGGAGAATCACAACAACCAGATGAAATTAGCTAGCGGAACCTAACTTCTATCATAACAAACGTATTCTTGCTGAAATATAAATGGGTTTATGACCATAAAAATAATAGAAACATGACGAATTTATATTGAAGGTTCAGCCACACAAATACACGATTACATAAGGGTAAAACATTAGACTTTTGAGGTCAAGTTTATACCAATTAGTAATAAATAAACTCGGCTATTACTTTTTTTTCCACACCTGCTTGTCACCTTTGGTTTTAGAAATAGGCATATAACAAATATTATATTCTGAAATTGAATTTAGTAATCCCAAAAAAGTGGAGAAAGGGGGGAATTGGTAAAAGTAACGGTTCAACCCGTGACTTAAACTCATTTTAACCCATTACCTGACCTGTCCCGCCATTTTGAGACTGCTACTTTTATTCTCATTGCCTTAGTCATCTTGTGCCCCTTCTAAGGTTTTGGATACACTGTGTATATCCTGTTACGGATATATCTTCACAGCCTATGACAATGTTTTAAACAATTTGCATTACAAACCATGAAACTTGGATTTTTTTGATATTATTAATGACTATATACAACTTAGGCTGTTTGATAGGTCAGAAACTGTGCTATATAGAGTACCATCAGGTCATCAACTAAATTGTCAACTAATTTCTTAATTATCTCACAACTGCTGTAACTGAAAAGCAAAACATGTACTCATCTTCCGTAAATCAGAACAAAAGGCCAATAAAATTAGATGGCAAAAAGATGTAACCATGTGTTATTTACTTGGACACACATATCGTTTGTCTTCAAGGCTGGCAATACAACACAATAATTTAAGTGAACTATAACAGCGGGTACTTGTTTATAGAGCCAAAGCTGTACGGAACTGTAGTATCGACAAGGCTACTTGCATTATGAAATATCAGGCTTCAAGTGAATTAACAAGCTAGAGAGAGAATTTGCATGTGTCAACTTTTTCTCAAACAGTGCCTCAGAATATCCTCTTCCGATGATAATGGTCTTTTTTATCTGTCGATAATGGTCTTTTTTATCTGTCGATAAGTAATAAGTAATTGCAAAACATTAAATTCTACCAATTATAGATATTATGTGGATCCTGAAAAGACATACCAGTCCGTTATTGACTGAACGCAAGCAATCATTAACCTTTAACATTTAAAGGATGACAAGTAGCAGTTTATGCAGAAATTCTGTGATTTGAAGAAAATATAGGGAAGCACACATCTGTGAAACAACAGCAGGATCACTGGCATTGCTTTGAATGGCAAGATGATCAGCAGCAGGTGGTGGGCAGATAAAAGAAACACATCAGAAACATCTGATTTGCTGCTTTACTAATATGCCGAACACAAGAACGCAATGGATGGTCAAACTATATATACTAAAACACATGTTATTAATAATTATGCTTCCATTTTCACATATTTATTTCTACTGCAATTTAAAACTGATAGCAATGAGAAGCATATATTTTTACCAAAAGCAAAGCGATACAAATTCTTGCAGTGGTCACTTGATTCTACAGTTTAAAATTACTGAATTGCCATTAAGGTCAACAGCATTATGCACGATCACTCAGTGACCAAAGTAAAGTTATTGTTAAATACATAGTACAACAGTAATTCAAAGAGATGACATACAAACATCATAATTCAGAAGCTTATATGCGACTGCACAATTCAAAAGGTCTCAGCTCCACCCCAAACTCCTATATATGCATCACAAATTGTTTTAGAGCAAGAAATGTTATAGAGTAAGGCATTTTGCAAAAATTGATTAAATAAAAAAAATATAAAATATCGTACTTTCATTATCTAACTTCATTTTCCGATATAAACATGTCTTCTTCTCTTCTTCTTCTTCTTGTTCTTCTTCAAGACCAAACTCTCTGTTGCATCCGCAATAGCATTGAACCACTTGACTTTTCTTGTTGACAACATGAGATATCCCATCACCAATCCGACTAATGTTCCACATCCATATCCCAACGTCACCACTTCCCACGTAAATCCACTTTCCTCCTCTTGATCTTCGCGTACTTCAAGCTGCGGTTTGTGTGTATACTCACTGCACTTTTTTGGCAGCGGAAACCCACAAAGTCCCATATTCCCTTCAAATGAGCTCTCATCAAATGTGTTGAACTGCGTTCCATCAGGTATACACCCTACAAGACGGTTATGAGAGAGACTTAAGACTTCGAGAGTCTTGATTCCTGCAAGACTTTCAGGGATCTCTCCTGAGAGTTGGTTCCAAGAGAGGTCTAACGACTCGATCTCTGTGAGATTCCCCAAAGCATGTGGAATTGGACCAATGAGGCTGTTGTGGGACAAGTTGAGCACTATTAGCGAATTAAGACCACCTATGACGTTTGGAATCTGTCCTTCAAATGTGTTATTGGACACATCAATAATTGTGTAGTCAACCGAAATTTTCGGAAAATCTTGATTCACCCCTTTCACCGCAACAACGAATGAGTAATACTTTTGACCCATGTCTATGTATTCCGATGCTGTGCTGCTTTTAACAACATTCTTCATGGAATTGAAATTTTGAAAATATTTTACAGGGAGTTGCCCCACAAACCCATTGTGAGATAAATCTAGAACTCGAAGACGTGGAAAGGGGGATTCAACAGTTGAAGAGGCTTGAATGCGTCCATGAAATTTGTTTGATTTGAGGACAAGAACCTGCAAATTTGGAAGGCCTTCTAACCAACTAGGGAATGTACCATTTAAGTGGTTATTTCCAAGATCAAGCACACTCAGGCCTGAGCATTTAGATAAGGAAATTGGCACCTCTCCTCTTAATTGATTTCCATTCAAATTAAGCCCTTCTAAACTTCCACAATCCCCATATACATTTGTAATTGTTCCTTGAAAGCTATTATTCTGCACATCTATGAATTCAAGAGATGAGGTGTTTCCTAAGCATTGTGGAATCAATCCACCAAAGCGATTATTGGACATGTCCAAATCCAGTAGCTGACTCATGTTGCAAATTGATGGAGGGAATGGTCCCTGAATCAAGTTGGATTGCAGATACAGTTCATATAGTCCATACCATTGGAATTGTGGCAAGCCTGTTATGAAGTTATATGACAGATTTAAATAAACCAACTCATTGCCTCCTATCTCCCCTGCCCAATGAGGAATTTGGCCCTGGATTTGGTTGCTAGAGAGATCTAACAATACAAGTTGTTTCATGGCTCGTAATGAATTCGGAAACACCTTTAGCTTGCAAGAGGCCAATCCTAAGAATCCAAAAGCAGGGTTGACATAATGATTGGTATTCTTTGTTGTAACAGTGAAACTGTTGTATGAGAGATCGAGAAGTTCAAGGTTTGTGAGGCTTGATAACAATGTATCCAACTCCCATTCACCACGAAAATTATTATCAGAAAGGTGTAGAAAAGTGAGGTTGGTGAGTTTTTGAAATGTTTGCATATCAATTTGGCCAGCTAACTGATTGCCATTGAGGTATAACTTTTTTAATGATGGAAGAGCAAATGACTCAAACGGTAAATTTCCACTGAACATGTTAACACTTAGACGGAGAAATTCTAAAGAGGGGGAAGTAAACAGCCAAGATGGCAATGTCCCATTAAGATTGTTACTTTGTAGATCAAGAAAGGTAAGGTGTGTCACGTTAACTCGGATTTCCGATGGAATATCGCCTGTGAAATGGTTATCTGATAAATCAAGTGTTTTCAAAGATTGAAGATTGAAAATGTAATGAGGTAATTTTCCTTTCAATCCAGTGTAGAAAAGATTTAGTAATTTCAAAGAAGAAGAGATGTTAAGTCTATCAGGTAAAACCGAAGAGATATTAACAAATACAAGTGAAAGTTCTTCCAAGTTAGTAAAATTTCGAAACATATTGATGAAAACATCTGGTCTAAGCTTCAAATCAGGGGTATGAGAGAGATCAAAGTTATAAGAGAGATCAAGAGAGACCAATTTATGAAGGAGTGTGATATCCGGTGGGACTTGGCCAGAAAACCCATAACCAGATAGGTTGAGATGTGTTAGACTATTTGAAAACCTTCCAATTTCAGGTGGAATTTGGGAACCAGTAAAATTGTTGAAAGCGAGATTGAGTGTTTGGAGGTGAGGAAGTTTGAAGAGATAACTGTTAGAATGGATTGTACCTTTCAGCATTCCGCAACTAACGTCGAGACCGATAACGTCACCACTGGAGTAGTCGCAAGTAACTCCATTCCAATTACAGCAATCTGTACTTTTATTCCAGCTCATCATTATTTGATGATAATCAGATCCTAGCCAATCATGACAGTGATCATCTAGGTAATCGTTTGTGTAATTGATGGATCTAAGGTTATGTTTAAAGAGAAGCAAAGCTTCACTCTGTTTTTTAGGGCATTTATTATTGAAAGAAGTGGAAGAAGAAGCAAAGGTGGTGATAAAAAAGAAAAGAAAAAAGATACTCAACAATTTTGAATCAGTCATTGTGTTTTAATTGCTATAAACTTTCATCCTTGCTACACACACATATATATATACTAACACTGCAGGTTTCACAAGAATATGATCCAAATATGTTTGTGGTCTTAGTTTCATTTCTAGCCGTATCACTTGGGTTGCACACGTCTATCAAAATTGATAGTCTCTAAACTTTAATTTCTTGTCGATTTATGCACAATTCTAACTTTTGATAGCGATGAAAAAGAATCTTTGAATGAAAATATGTGGTTCACAGTAATCTTTAGACACTAAATGAAAACGATTTTTGGATGATTCATTAGACCGAAGACTAAATCAATGCAGTGAAGAGATGTCTAAGAAAGATAGATTGGGATGTAACTGTTTGGGGACCAACAACTTTGAAGTATAGGAGGTTTTAAGAAGACTTCAAAGTAAACTCATCTTGGTCTACAAGTCCTTTGTCAGTACTTTCATCTGGTGGTCCTTCTTCATTCTTGATATTTCTCCCTCCACCTCTTGATTGTGCTTGATGGTTGTTCAATGATCTCTATAAACCGGGTATGATTTTCATAGAACGTGGACACATGTAAGGCTCAACTCGTGCAGTAATTGGATCATCACGGTGCCTTACTCACTGTGTGATCATTACATGATTCTTCATTGGTCATTTATACATATGTATGTCTTAGTCTTATAATAAAATGAAAGGAAATGTAAAATTGGCCTTATTGAAAAAGTTACCGGGGTTCTTGATGAACAGATAAGTTTTCATGTGTTTATTTTTGTTATTTGAACACATTGTTTTGCTTCCATTGTTGCAATCGAATTATGAATTAGCTAAGGGACGTGGATTAAACGATAAAAGTAGTCTAGTGTGTTTCTTTTAGGATGTTCAATGGTGAAGCATACTTATAGGTGATGTCTTAAAACGAGAATTAACTAAACTAAATGAGGAATTTAAAATAGTGACATACTGATATCTAAAATTCTTATGCTTGGACATAAAATATGTAAAAGATAGCAGAGATGCAGTTGGATCTCTGCATGCATTTTCTTTAGCGGGTTACGCATTAGAAGTTAGGTTATAATATTTATTTCAAGGTGAGGCATCTAAAAATTTCAAGCAGTGTTCGTGTTGGACAGTTTAAGTCATTGCCTTTAGCTTCAAGATGCGAGCCACTTATAACCTCTTAGGCAAATGTCACATGGCGTTTAGACAAGATACGGCGTGCACTCAAGCTCAAATCAACTTTTCAAGTTCTGATTCAAGTTGGTCAACAAGCAGTTTGAAGTGATTTATGTTCTAAGTTTACAAGTTAGGTCTTCAATGGGATCTTCTTCATGTCCAATCAGACCATTACCTTAATTTTTCTTGACAAAAATATATACAAAAATTGATACCAAAATGTCAATCTACTGGACAAACAAAGTAGGTACCAAGCCTTTTTAAAAAAAAAAAATGTTTTCTGTTCTGCACTTCTATTACGCCTTCATTTGATCTCAGTTCAATACTTGATACTTGAGTCGTATTCTATCTTGCATCTCAATTCTCTCATGTAATCCCTAATTGGGAATTGCCTTCTTGTGGCCTCTACTTGTTTGCTTCAGTTTATCTTCTCTGTTCTTGAGTCTGTGCTTTACTTTTGAGTTTGGACAAGGCGAAATTGAAGTCAAGTAGTAAGAATCACTGAATAAACTCAGTAAAGTTTATTAATAGTAACTGTTCATGAGCATGTTCATGGGCCTAGTTTGAATGTTTGTAATATGTTATAATTTTGTGCTAATATATCTTCACAGTTTCACAAAAAAAAAAGTTTATTAATAGTAATGGATATAAGAGTTTCTTTTTATTAAGCTAAATCTTATGTCAATACTATGTAACTTAATTTGGATGTTGTCTCGTCCTATTATAATTCTTTGTTATGATTTGCTCTTTAAGAAGTCTGGCTAGCTACAGATGAGATGCTACACCTATAAAAAGAAAACCACAAAATCATCCACAAAATGAGGTGTCACTCCATGATTGGTGTATTTTTCTATAGTTTCTGTCTCTTCTTTTTGATTAAGCTAATCAAGGAGTGACACCTCATTTTGTGGATGGTTTTGTGGATTTCTTTTTGTGGGTGTAGCATACTCATATGAACCATCTTATATCACCTACAGTAACAATCATTTACGAAATATATATGTATCAGGTTGTTGTCGGTAAATTATAATTATGCCTATTAAGTCTGTCGGGGTTTACATAGCTAATAATATCAAATCGAGTGAGTAACTGCACAGAATTGAACTTGAACTATAACTCAACCATTACCACCACTGAACTTGTGGTCATCGCTTCCATCGCCGTTATAACGATGGCAACCCATGTAAGTACCACCTTAATCACCACTGATGTATCGATTATGATAATCTAATTCATTACAAGACCGAGCTTCATTGACTCTAACGTTACGTTTGTCAAGACTCCGACTATTCATCCCCTTACCAACTCAAACAAAATATAAGCCCTCATACAAATATAATATTCCATTGATGTTTATCTTTATTTATGTTTGTTATAAAGATATACAGTAGTTAGGAATTTGTGCCAAATGAAATAGTTGAAGAGGTTTCAAAAGTGCATACTGATGAGGTTTCTTGTCCCACATCACTGGGTTAGCTAAAGTGGCAGAGGCTGGGAGGTGTATAAAATAAGATGTTGGGATAATGTCTAAAGCATCTTTGCGCTTGGGGCAATGACGCAGCTAATGAGGTAATAACCGAGGTGCGTCAATTGCTGGTTGAAAACTATTTCCAAACCCCCTCCTTGGCCATGGGTCTCCCTTGGCCATCGAGAATTTTTGGAAGGGCTCCCTTTTTAAGGGTGAAGCCCTACAATCTCTAGTTAAAATTTTACAACTCAATGAAATGTTTAACCTTTGTAGTCTGTCAATTGATATAGTTTAGGCATTTTAGTTGTATGCTTTTATCTACTAAAAAAAGTTGACAATCTCTAATATTAACAGGGTTTGGCTGTGTTTTTATTGAGTCATTGGTTTAAAAACAGAGTTTTACCTCCTCTTGCAAACCTTTTGGTTATCTTGGTCCACTGTTGTCTCAGATCTTAAGATATCAATTTGAGAGAATCTATAACCAAAACAAAGTCAACTCCCATGACCCAACTAGCGCTTTAGTTCATGTTCATTGTGAATCTATACTTTAAAAAAAAGTGACTTGCCTTGGTTCGTGAATACAAACGAATTAGTTTCGGTCTAATTCTGTAAGAGCCCCAATTTGGCCCTGTAAATTCTGTTGGTTTAATGGACAAAATATTAATAGATGTGTGTTAGGATCGAACTCGAGACCACGGGATTGCACAATTTACGTACGAGAATTAAAGTTTAATAATTATATATAAAATGTTATATTTAGTTATTATTTACACAAAACGTATAACGAACGTTAAGTAATTAAACGTAATGAACTAACGGTCGTTAAATGTTAAAGGAAATGACTAAATATGAAATTAGATGTCAAGAAGGTTCTAGAAACCTTATGGGTTTCCTAAACAAATCGTTTGGGGGTTACCATAACCCAATCCTACCCTAACTTGGACTCTAAGTTTCTACAAGTATAAATACAAGGCTTAGGGTCATTGTTATTTACTCTTGTACACCTAAACCTAAAAAACCTAAACTTGTTTGTGTGTTTTTTTATAGTCCATATGATCGGATCTCTACTCCTAGGGATCGATTACTTTTGTTTTTCCTTAACAAATATTTTGTGTTAATTAAACTAGCATTTACTTTAATTCGTTAATAGTACGTGTGTACAAGAACGTGATACAATCACACTATTGATTGTATCTTGGATTGAATTACAAAACGGTAAGGGTAATTCTTATAATCCTATAAACCCTAATTAGGGTTCATCCTAATTGCTAGTTTCTGGATTTGATTCTTGTTCGGCTAGAATCAATAAAGGTACGCATATTCTTATTTATGTTAATTAATTATTCGTTAATCTTTCCTATACGCTTCCGCATGTGTACTTGATGTTTATTGTTTATATTTATGATTATCATGTTATATAATTCCAACAGTGGCATCACGAGTCATTGGTTTTAATGAGTAATTAATTACATAAACGCGTGATAAAACGTATATTGTATGATGTTTGATGTGATTAATCTAGGGTTTTGGTTTTTTTTTGTATGGGTCGATTATTTTTTTTGGGGCGTACCCCTTTAATTTTTTTAGTCGACACTTTAAAATTTTTTTAGGGTTTTAAAATTGTTTGCTAACCTTATCGAAACATAGAATTAATATATTTGTTACGTGATTAATTCATGAATAATATGTTATGTGACATGGAATTTTGATATGCGATCTTGTGACTATTTGTATAATTATTATGATATATCCATGATATTACATACATGTTTGTCATGGATAGTTGCTTTGATATTGTTTAATTGTTAAGATATATTTATCACATGTTTATTTATGATAAATCTTGAATTGGGGAAGACTCCAATTATATACATTAATGAATCAGTTATGTGCAATTTGGTATATTATTAATTATGGGTTTACGCAATCGATTCGTCGATGTATGTGGCTCACTTTCAATTGAGAGAGTGAAAACCCTAATTAATATATACATTAATTAACCTAGACATTGATTATTAATAGGTTTTATCGAATAAGTTGCATGTGGCTACTTGTTTACACGTATTAATTGTTAGTTATGTGAGCATTGTTTATTAGTTGTTTATTTTTTATTTGTTTACTTGTTTGTTTATTATGTATGACAGTTTTAAGCAAAGGGTAATTTTGAATAAAAAATAATACGGACTAAACAATAGTGAAATTTGATTTGTCTTTGAAGAGTTAAGTTTTCAATAGTTTAATTGATTGATGATTTTGGTACAATGGTTAGAACGGCTCACCCACTAGAACAAACTATAAAGGGGTTAATAAAGAAGTGCGCACAGTCACACTGAAAGGATGTCTAAGGTTATGCTTTTGCGCTTACCTGGTCCTCTGCCCCCTGTGAGTTCGATTGGAGCTACTTAGTAAGCCATAAATGTACAAACTCATCTTAAGGGCGAATTAGTTTTAATTCCATGAGCCACTTCGGTGGCAGTTACCCGAAACACTAAGTGTTTACACTTATGCAAAAGTACGGTATAATGGACGATAATTAACGCTAAATTCCTTGATTGGTGAACCCAATACCTCAAATCAAAACTTTGACAATTTGATCTTTATGAATTGGTAATAAAAAGTTTTTTATTAAATTTATGCTACAAGATGAATGCATGACATCTTTGTACATATTTGATTTGACCACATAAAATCAAAACTAGTACCCTTTATAAATTAAGTTATATGCCATCTAATTAAAATGAACACTTGAAGTTGCAATTTACGTCATGACAGTACTTGGCTAGATTGTGATGGAGAGGTAAATCTCTATGTAAGTCAGACCTTACATGAACAAATTTGCAGTTATTTAAGTTAGACACTTAAGTTGAGTAGGAAGTGAGAACTGGACTCAAGGCATAAGATGGGATAAAACATGTTTATATTTGCAATAGCGTTGGAAAATATAAATCCCATAATGATCTAGGAATTGGAAAAGGTTTGCCAATTATTGTTCGACAGATTACCCTATTATATGCTTTCGTTACTAGCAGATCAACTGATGTAATGGGACTATGATAGTTTGGATCCTAGTTTTCGAGAAAATTCTATGGTTATATGAATATTACCTTGGGTATTTTATTTTCTTGAAAAGTTTAATTATCGAAAATACTAAAATTGAATTTTGCTAATTCTTTAAATGTATTAATGCAACATTAAACCGTAAACGAAGGTTATTCCTGTATTGGTAAATTGATCTACACCTGTAAGGGTTTTTTGGTAGAGTCAACTTTATTAAAAGAATAAACCTAGTCCTCTTTTTATAAGAAAGAGTGAGATTCAATCCTATTCCTTTTCATGAATGAAGAAAGGTATGATAGGACAATTAGAATTGTCTAAATTCTAAATACATAACTCGTAAGCAAATTTTAATAGTTAAGAAAATTGCATATTTCTGAGTTATTAAATTAGAAGCTAGACTAATTACTGTATGATTGGTAAAAGACAAACTAGCATATTTTATCTAGTTTTTGTTTTAACCATTTGAAAGTACTACTTACAATTGTTGGAATAGTAGAATTATTAAGAAAGAAATTGCATGCCCAAATTTTCAAGTTAATAGCATTGATGGATAGTTCATCATCTACATAGTAGAATACACTCTTTTAGTACATAAGTAATTGTTATGTATGGACTTTCTCAAAGGTTTAGGGAAGTAAATAGAACACTATTTTCTTTCACTGGTTAATGAAACACTTACAATGTTGTCAAATCCAGTAGGAGTATTGTTCTTATTACTGAATAAGAAATTAATGTAATGATCTCTAATTCAGTGGGAGTTACAAGCTTTGTCATCTTGGTAGTAACCCAGATTATCTCTAGAATGTCTTAAGATAATTACTTTCCACTTGTAGACACTTATGTTTTCAAGGATAGTCATGTACATTTCCTTATTAGACAATGAAGTGGTTCTACATCTACTAGTTATGCTAATATCAATGATAAAATCATATTAGTCACATAAACAAACATATGTCGTGTTGTTTATATGCTACATGATGTTGTTCCATGCACAAGTGGGAGAAATCTATATTGTGTGCAAGGTACAACATATATGTATATGATTTAACGGATTCTCTTGACTACAAGGTAAGAGACTAACGTTCTAATATAACTTGAACATATCTAATTCAAGAAACACTTGGTGTTGCAATTTACGTCATGTCAGAACTTGGCGAGATTGCAACAACAAAGTAAATCTCCAAGTGAAGTCAGACCTTGCATGGACATATTTGCAGTTTTTAAATTAGACAAGTATTTAGAACATGTGTCAAAATAATATATAAGACTACTTCAAATTAGATATTTATGTATTATTAGAATGACATAAATGAAGTAATCTAATACTACTTCAATTTGTTTATTTATGTATTTTGAAATGACATAAATGAAAAATAATGTAGTCCTACATTATTGTGAAGTAAATAAATTAACTTGAAATTACTATTGAAACCAACAGTTGTGTTCATAATTACTTTAGTTAAAAATGTTTATGATTCATTGTAAAGACATAAACATAAAGTCTTTTAAGATTTATAATAAAGTAAGATGTTAACTTGTTATGTTTTTTAATTAAGACATATACAAGAAGTCATTGAGTTGATTAATTATTTATAAGTATAATGGGATTATAACAGTTTATGTTTTCTTGATGAGACATGGATATGAAGTGACTTGGTTAAAAGGTACTTGTGTTATAAAGCATGCAATTGGCTTGGAAAGTCTATTATACCATTAAGTTGACTTAGTTGGTAAATAGGTAAGCCAAAAGGAATATGTTTATCTTATATATTGTTAGATTGTCTTACAATATTAATTCTAATGAATACCATGTTCAGTTAGGAGAATCAAACTCTATTTGATTTGTTTGATTCAAGATAACTATAACTTCTTTCTTAAAAAGTAACAAGGTTAGAAAATTGAGTATGGATTGAATATACTCAATATGACTCCAACCTAGAAGATTAATAAAACACCATTTTATTATGGAATGTGATGAATCACATTAAGTTTTAAAAATTGAAGATTCTGAATTTGTTAAACTACTTATGTATAGGTTATTAACAAACTAAAGTCAGGAATTATTAATGCGTATTTGCAATGTCCCAAAAAGAGAACAATGTAGTTTTGTTCTAATTGCTAAGTATATATAGATAGTCTATATATTGCAAAAGGCAAGTGGGAGTTTTTTTTATCTTGAAAGATATAATTACAAGATACATAATCTTCTTAAACACACTAGTAAATATCATGATGAGGTTAGACATGTAAATGATAGACCTCATGATGATGGAATTTTCATTCATAGATCTGCAAGGATATCTCAGATATTTGACTTATATGATGAGAAATATGAGTTACAGGATTATAGTAAGCCTGATAATCATTATGATGGATTACCAAATATTGAATTGGGTAAATTACTCATACTATGAATGTTAAAGATGTTGTCCATAAAGATAATCAATTTTGGAAATTTGGTTTATCTTAATAGTTAGACTAGAGAATGGAAATAAGTTTCTTCAAAGAGATGAAAAACTCTAGTGGTTTGAATTTCTATGTAGAAATCATATGGACAATATTGTACACATATTTAATGCATGTTTTATGACAAGATTATTAATCATACTTAAGCAATTAAATATGATTGAATATTCTTTCCTAGACACATTAAATATATAAAGATGATAATTGTCATACTTATTTTCAATAATATGAAATATGACAATGGAATATCAAAACTCTTTCTTGAGAAATTACTTGAGCGAGGACGGTATGTAATCGAAAGGTTTTTTGAATTCATATAATCTTTGGAAGTGTGCGAAGTGCAATAATTCATGAATGAATAAATGCATGCATCTATGAAATTATTCTTATGTTTAATTATTAAATCCTAGTTTCGATTTATAATTGAAATAAGATAAATTTTAAGTATTCCTGAAAGCTAGTGGGAGTATTATGTTAAGGTTTTAAATCTTGTATGTTGTATAACATATAGGAAGTAACATTCCTTGAAAGCTAAATGTTAAGTCTTAGATTGGAATGAAACTTCACTTGTAAGATTTAAGAATTAAAACGTACAACCTTGGAATATATGTTTATTATTAATAAACATGTGCAGTAAAAGTAAATGATTCTAATAAAACATGATATATCGTTTGGGAAATGGATAAATATCTTTTGACAAGATAGAACATGAATGAATTCTGAGTTTGACATGTAGATTCATCATGTACATCATGTAGTGTATTCAAATTGTTGTATCATTCTTGAATGATAGATAATTTGACTGATATCTAATTAAAAGTTATTAGATAACTTGTGTAATGAATGTTCTAATAAAATTACATCCTCAGCCTGGAATTGCTCCTAGATTCTATGGATGAACAGTATGTCAATTGTTGTGCAAATTATCATCGGCTTCAAACTTAAAAGTTTGGAAAGCATCAAACATTACACAATAGATATTATAGTTTACGGAGTTTTAATGATCTTGGTTTAATTGAGATGACACTCAATACTAGTCATGGTAGGATTTCATCCTTGTTAATGGCCATGTGAACTAGTTGTGCTACTAAGAGTACAGTTGCATTATACATTAAAAGAATAAGAATACTTTAAACTTTAAAATGTTTGAAAGTTTAAATTGTCATAAAATTGGTGATAGAGGATGTCACACACTTTATGAATTATTATGTGGATTGGTGAATGCACACATACAAGAACTTCACTAATTGAATTCTTGAAATAAGTATTCTCAAAATTACGATAGATCAAGTTGTTTGATTTATGCTTTGTCAACAAGTATGATTGTCATTACTTGAGGCATAATTCATCAACTGGAATTTTCATGCATTGATCTAATTTAGTATTTGGATAAGAGGTGTTAAACAATTATTATAATAAATCAAATACTTGGTATGTTTGATTTTATAATATATTGTACCATATATTTGCATGTTTAATCCGTGAATAAATTTATTTATTCTAAATCGTCCGTTGTCAATTAATGATATGGGAGTATCGTTAAATTAAGACAAATCTAAGTGATTTGGTAGAATATACTTAAAAGTATATTGATGAGAAAGCATACCAATTTCAGATGATATGCAATGAATTGAATATAAGACTTATCCCAACTACATGATTTTACTTTATGGATATTGTTATTAAGTAAATCATGAATAGTTATCCTCATACTTGAGATACTAGATAAGTGTCATGAATGTAGTGCACTTCATGGAACAACTTAACGTTATACGTAACTGGTAGTCATAAGGGTTGTTTTCAGAAGTGTTGCAAAGTTTGTGGGTTAGTCTCGTAGTCAAGATAGAATTTGTTCCTTCAAAATTATTTGGAGTTTAATCTTTGTTGGGCCCCTCGTAGGGTTGACAAGATGTTTGCATAGCCATGCCCAAGATCTCCCCGAATATGTTCGAAGATTTGGTAATCTTGCTCAATCACTTATAACGAGAAACAGAATGGTTGAATAAAGAATGACTTAATTCCATATCTTTATTTAACATGGTATTAGAAACAAAAGGATAATAATAATGAGAAATCATTAAAAGGTTTTCCTGGAGCCTTGCTCGAGTTGTACTAGAGGCATCGAAGTGTTGCTAGACGCTAACCGATGTGATCACACTATTAAAATATGTCCAAGTGGGAGTGTTGGTTTAATGGACAAAATATTAATAGATGTGTGTTAGGATCGAACTCGAGACCACGGGATTGCACACTTTACGTATGAGAATTAAAGTTTAATAATTAAATATAAAATGTTATATTTAGTTATTAATTACACAAAACGCATATAACGACGTTAAGTAATTAAACGTAATGAACTAACGGTCGTTAAATGTTAAAGGAAAAGACTAAATATGAAATTAGATGTCAAGAAGGTTCTAGAAACCTTATGGGTTTCCTAAACAAATCGTTTGGGGGTTACCATAACCCAATCCTACCCTAACTTGGACTCTAAGTTTCTACAAGTATAAATACAAGGCTTATGGTCATTGTTATTTACTCTTGTACACCTAAACCTAAAAAACATAAACTTGTTTGTGTGTTTTTTTTTAGTCCATATGATCGAATCTCTACTCCTAGGGATCGATTACTTTTGTTTTTCCTTAAAAAATATTTTGTGTTAATTAAACTAGCATTTACTTAAATTCGTTAATAGTACGTGTGTACAAGAACGTGGTACAATCACACTATTGATTGTATCTTGGATTGAATTACAAAACGGTAAGGGGTAATTCTTATAATCCTATAAACCCTAATTAGGGTTCATCCTAATTGCTAGTTTGTGGATTTGATTCTTGTTCGGCTAGAATCAATAAAGGTACGCATATTCTTGTTTATGTTAATTAATTATTCGTTAATCTTTCCTATATGCTTCCGCATGTGTACTTGATATTTATTGTTTATATTTATGTTTGTCATGTTATATAATTCCAACAAATTCATGACCGACTGAAATGATTGAGTTCGTCTCACAATGCGACTTGATTAGACTCAAAAGATCGAGTCTGGCCCGTTCCATGATGTGATTTGAGACCGAAGCCACTTTTAGACCAAATTATGAGAGCACCAAACTACCAATATCATGTGAATACCAAACGGCTGTTTTAGTTAATGATGGTTCAATGTGCATTCATGTTCGATGCAAACCCTCTATCTGGTTATATATAGGTCAAATAAACACTCACGCAAAGAACTTTTTAGCACTATATGAAACATTATCAATTCTGCACATTCAATAATTAAGAGGTACATGAATCATTACTTGATGACAACAATTCTAACAATACAACACCATCTTATGCGAATGCAATTAAAATTACCTCCATATTTCTTAACAATAACCATTTTGAAAAAAAGAAATCAGATCACAACTTCCATCTCATAAATATAAACTCAAACTAGACAACCTTAACTCATAACATGTTAACAATCCAAATATAAGTTTGAAATCAAATCATAATCTTTTTCTATAATCTCTAATTCTAACTTACTCTATTGGGTCACAGGGTGCAAAACAGGTCCGAAAGACAAGCCATCCTTAGCCCTCAACTCATCAATGTAACTCCTAACCTCTTTAGCAATCATCTTTCTCATAACATCCACAAGACACGTGTCCTCAATCTCCTTTTCTACCTCATCACCTCCTTTCTTCTTCTCCCCATCGCCAGGTGGTAACAGCGTCAAAAGCGTCATCCCATCACAGCTGCTGACGTCACTCACACTCACACACCTCCTCCTTTTATTCTTCAAACCCAAACTCTCATCATCATTATCATCAGACTGAGTCGACTCACTCTCAGAAGACTGAGTTAGAGTCACCCAGTCGCCTGAGAGTCGAGTTCCAGTGATTCTTAATCGCGTTGTCCGTACGACCAGGAAAGAGCTTGGAAATGACGGACCACTTGTTTCCGTGGATGAGGTGTGCACGGAGGATGACGTCATCTTCATGAGGAGTGAAAGGACGGTGTTGGGCGTTGGGGCTAAGCGGTTACACCAACGGAGCGACATGACTTGCCGGATCTTCCGGGTATACTTGACCGATCACGACCATTTCTTGCACCTTGTGTTTCCACTAACGTATCGGCTTAGCGTCTTCTTCTGGGGTCCATGACCCTTTCTTATTCAATAAGTTAACGTCGTCGTTTGATGCTGATGACGACATTTTTTTTTCTTCTTTAAGATGGAAATGAAATGTGGAGATATGAAATGGTTTGGTTGTTAATAAGAAGGTGGGAAGTTAGGTTTAACCGTTTTTGATATGTGAAGATGGAATGGAAATGGAGTGGTTAGAGTGGAAGGTGTCATAACAAGGTTTAAGTTCGTCGTCGCGCCACCTCAGCGCCACATCAGCATCCCATTTTCCCACAACTAACCACAACAAACCCCCTCCTCACTCATAACAAACCTCAACCTCTTCATTTGGGACCCACCACTACCACTTTATTTTTTTTATTCAATTTTCATATAAACTAAATTTATTTCATTAATAATTAAAATACATTAACAACACAATAATAATAAGAAAAAAAAAAATATGATACGTTAAAAAAATGATATGAGAAAAAAAAATACAACACATACTAATAATAAGAAACCTAAACATTTTACTAGTCATTTTTTATAAAAATTATAAATAACATTTTTTATAATTTTTTTTAAAAAAAAAATAACAATTAAAACTTATACAACAATATATGAAAACATAGCACATTACCACCCCAATATTAGTCCAACCCAGCCCAAAAGAAAGAGAAAAAAAAAAAAAAAAAAAAAAGGTTGTCTTCTTCATGTTTTCTCACACACACATTAACACACACACACACACACACATTAATACACAACCCACCATTTCTTCTTCTTCACTTCCATAACTCACACACACAAACACACGCTGCACACACACACTTACACACACTTGAAAATCAAAAAAGGAAAAAAGAAGAAAAAATGAAACCGTGTCCCACTTTTGTCAGAAAATTCACTCGTCGTCAGGATGGCGAGGAGCTCCACGGCGACGGACGGCGAAGGACCCCGGTGTGGCGGCGGCCGACGACGAGGTGCCAGCTAGGCTCACGGCGAGCCACGATATTCCCACACCGTCCGCTCTTAGTTGGTATGAGGAATCATAAACTGCTCGTGCAACTTTTATATATTTGTGTGTAACTAATTTGTAACGACATCAGTTGTTCGGTTACAACCTCTTTTTACCTTTTTTTTTCTTGATTTAGCTAGTATAACCGTTTAATTAAATTTTAATACCAACACACATTAAACTTACAAAACTAAAATCCTGACATTATAAATTTTGTAGACGTAACTCCATCTTCAACTTTCTCCAACAAACACTTATTTTCAACCATAATTTATGTTTGATTTTTTTTTTAAATGATTGATCAATGTCCTTTATATTTGAAGGAATACTATTCATCCTCCAAATACTTTTTAAACATTTTTTTTTTCTTTTTCTAATTAGTTTTGCTATATAATCTATTAGATGCATTCCAAACTTTGCACTAGATACTCTGTATATTTGGAGTACATGGTTGGAGATGAATAATATATGGGGGGATGAATGTTGTTGAAAGACGCTTTTATCTCTTTCAAATTTAAATTACATGTTTGAAGATGGCCTAACACACGTGTTTTAATAGTTGTTATATTGCTTAGCAAAACTGATTAACATCCAAACGAAATATTAAACTTTCAATACTTTTCTGTTCTAAGATAACTACTTTTTGAAAGAAAAAAAAAACGGTTTAGAAAAACATGAGTATTACTATTATCGTTTCATTACGGAATAACACTTTTAACACTAACTAATTAAACATTATTTCTTTTAAAGTTTGTAATAATGCAAAATAAACTTAATATAGTAATCTAGATCTAATTTGTACAAATAAAACAATTAATTTATATATCCTAGAAATAAAAATGAACAATTATTTTAAAAGGGGCGAGTACCATTTTAGTAATAAAATGCAATGTATTTATGTTAGATTAGAGGTGGCAAAATGGTTGGGTCGGGTAAGGTTGGGTCTTGGGCCTTAGATGGGTATGAGTTTAAATGGGTCACTTAGAAGGATGGATCTAGATGGGTATGAGTCAGGTCAGGCCGTTTTTATTTTTTATTTTTATTTTTACTTTTTCGTTCTTTTTTTATGTTTTCGCCCGTTTTCGTCTGTTTTTTACGTTTTCTTCCGTTTTGTTACGTTTGCGTCCTTTTTTATTCGTTTTCATCTTTTTTTACGTTTTCGTTCGTTTTTTTTACGTTTAAGTCCTTTTCTTTTACGTTTTTGTCCGTTTTCGTCTTTTTTTTACGTTTTCGTTTGTTTTATACGTTTTCGCCCGTTTAAGTCCTTTTTTTACGTTTTCGTCTGTTTTTTTTACGTTTTCGTCAATTTTTTTTTACGTTTTCATCCGTTTTTAGATGATATTGAGCAAATAGTGAGCTTCGATATTTGCTTTTAATCCGACCACCTATGCTAAAAACAGACTTCGAAGCCACTGTAGTAATTGGGAAACTTAATATATCGCGAGCCATAATTGCCAATTCAGGATACCTTACTTGGTTTTCTTTCCAGAATTGTAAAACATCGATCTTCTGATTTTTATCAAGTCTAGGCTCATCTACATACTGATCTAGTTGCGAATTTTGTACCTTTGGCTACTTATATTGACTCTGAAACGTCTCAAACCCTGCTAAATCATCTTCTATATCATTACTCAAATTCGCGCCTCTTGAACTTGGTCCTTTAGTCGAATCATGCATTACATTCGCTCGAATCTCATATGCACTGTAAATCTTACGCAACCCATACTCAACACGTGCTACTTTGTCTATTAACTCTTGACCCTCCACACCAAGCTCTGATAAGTAAAACTCGACAATATTTAACTTATAACGTGGATCCAAAATGGCCCCAAATGACAAGACCATGCTATATGTTTCCCAATATTTATCAAATTTTGTTTTCATATCTTGTGCCATTCCACTAATCATATCATCAGGATTCCACAAATGACGTTGAATAACCTTTTGAATCTTATAGACATTGTGAAAATAAATATTGGATGTACAATATAAAGTTCCTTAAAATAGCTAGGTAATGTCACAAAAAGGCCTAAAAAACTTGGCAATTTCTTCTATCCTTGTCCATTCCTCCGGCGTTGGACATGTCTTAAAATTTGTATCCACTGATTTCAATAGAGCATATGCACGACGATACACCAATGCACAATCAAGCATCAAATATGTGTAACTCCATCTTGTAACTACATCTTGTCGCACATGTTTACCACATTGTAGTTTGAGTTGTGCAATGCATTCAACAAACTTTAATTTTCTGGCTGCACTTCCTCTCACATATTTCATCGATTCTCGCACCTTTTCAATGGCTTCTTCAATGACTTTCAAGCCGGATTGTACAATTAAGTTTAATACATGTTCACAACAACGTACATGTATAAATTCTCCCTCACAAAGTAACGCATCATTTATACTCAGCTCATCTTTCAAACAATCTACTAAACCGTTATTATTCATTGCGTTATCTAATGTGATAGTAAACACTTTCTTTTCAATTCCCCATTCTCTTAAAAAACTAATCACAGATGCCGCCAAAAGAGATCCCGTGTGAGGAGGGGGGATAACCCTAAAGTTCAAGACCTTTTTCCTTAAAACCCAAGTTTCGTCAATATAATGAGCAGTCAATGTCATGTAACCGTCGCTAGTAATTGAAGTCCACAAATCCGATGTTAAACAAATTCTACCTTTTATTTTCTCCAACTCCTTTCTAACCTTAAGTTTTTCTCTTTCATAGATATTTAAGACTAACTTCTTTATTGTGTTTCTACATATTGGTTTTGCATCCGGGTGTAAAAATTTGTGCAAGTCTGTTGTTCCCTCGTGCTCAACATAACTAAATGAATAGTTATGCTTAATAATAGAAACTGCCACTTTCTCTTTATATTTAGCTTGATCTAAGCAAATACGTTTCGGTTGTGGGGCATCCCATTCCTCCTTGTTGGACAAGTCCACCTTAAAACAACTATTTATATGACACCGCATATTAGATGTTCCATGTACTTTTAACACATAATTACAAGAATTACAAGCCGCCCTTTCAACCCCATCAGCTTCTAGTGGTATTGTGGTAAAATATTGCCACACCCTTAAATATAAATTACTCGTTGTTAATGAACTAACATCTTCTAAATTATCACCCGCATGCATATTTTGTTGTTTAGCGTATAGATCCGGGTGCACCTACACTTGATTACTATATAGTTTTGTAAGCTTCATTTCTTAACATTCATTGGTATATAAAGTGCGTTTTACAAGTTCATGTAACTGCAGTCGTGTTCTCTCAATCTCAAATGTATTTGCATTTTCTCGTATCATCCCTAACGAGTGTGGGAATGGCCCTCTTGCTATGCTTGCTTGTTCACCTTGGTTGTTCTTCTTCGTTGTGGAAAATGTGATCTCCTTTCGAGAAGACGGCATAAAACAAAAGTACTGAAGATCACCGTGTAACCTTGTCTTTGTTTAATAGTAAACATGTTTCAAAGATTAATTTTTTTTGCTAACACTAAAATTTGTTTTAGTTTACCTCTATTGGGACGTTTTGTTCATTCATGTAGTCTTGATTAGTGGAAGCTTATAGTAAATGTAGTATATTAGAAAGTTTAAGGATGCTTATGTAATAAACTAAAGCCGAAGGGCTAAACATGTATATTAGTTAGTTAATAACCGAATGGCGGTTACAAAGTTAGTTATTGTTAGTTAAAGTCGGTTATGGTTGAACCATTGTGATGGTTCATGAATCGACATAGTACCATTTCGTTTAGTATAAGTAGGACAAAAAACCAGGAAACAAATGTTGTATTTCATATTAGCAATTTCATAATAAAGTTTATAGTTTATACATTATAAAGAAGTGTTATTGTTCGTGAATTACCAACAGTGGTATCAAAAGCGTGTGTTCGATTCAGGGAGAAAAAGAAATCGATCAGAAGGGGACTGTTTTTGATTCATATACAGAAACAGTGGAAGAAATGGGGTAGTTCAAGATCAACAACAGATTAGAAGCAGGTTTGATTGTCAAAAGTGGTGAAGCGGACAATAGTTGTCATTAGCAGGAAGCGGACGTGACAATCATTTGCTAGACGGATTTGGATTTCAACAACAAGGCGGGTTTGATCACATACCCAGATATCAAAGAAACCAATTATCAAGATTGGAAAAGGAAGGAAGAAAAAGACAATGACAGGCGACATATCAAATAAAAATAAGAAAAAAGTTACGAAGGATAGTGGAACATCAATGACGTTCCAATACCCGGTTCTCAATTCAACGAATTACACGATTTGGGCAGTAAAGATTAAAGCGTTATTCAATGTCCATGGAATCTGGGAAGCAGTTGAACCAACAACGGACGCTACAATTGATAAAAAGAAAAACAACATGGCAATTGCAATGTTATACCAATCAATTCCAGAAAATATGGTTTTGCAAATTGCAAATCTTACTTCGGTAGAAGAAATTTGGGAAGCGTTAAAGGTTTGACACGTGGGAGTTGAAAGGGTTAAGGAAGCACGCGTTCGAAACTCGAGTCGAGTTTGAATCGTTAAAAATGGGTGCAAATGAAGCACTAGATGTCTATGCGGGAAAGATTAGTGAGATTGTTTCACAAGCAAGCAATCTTGGACATACTTTGGATGAAAAAATACAAGTTCGAAAACTTCTAGGATCGGTGCCAGAAAAGTTTATTCAAATAGTAGCGGCGATTGAGCAATTTGCGGATTTGAATAAAATGTCATTTCAAGAAGCCGTGGGGAGATTAAAAGCTTTCGAAGAATGGACGAAAAAGGCAAATCAAGGAAGAAGACGGGTCCACTAGCCTATTCTTCTACAAAGTAGATGAAAAGGAGAAGACCAAGGAACACAAGTGTGAATATTGCGGTTGTGATGCAAGACAGAAAGACTTTGGACGTGGCCAAGGACGAGGTTGGGGGTCCGGGAGAAGTCAAGGCGATGGTCGAGCACAACGGGACAAGAGCAACGTGAAGTGTTTCAAATGCAATGAACTTGGGCATTTTAGCAATGAATGTCCAAAGTGGGAAAATAAAAAAGATGAGGCAAATCTGGTTGAGTACGAGGATGACGAGCCAACGTTATTATACACCAGTTGCAAAGATGAAGACGAAGACCTCATTTAAACTATATTTAGTTTAAGGGGGAGTATTGAAGATATAAACTAAATATAGTATATTAGAAAGTTTAAGGATGCTTATGTAATAAACTAAAGCCGAAGGGCTAAACATGTGTATTAGTTAGTTAATAACCGAATGGCGGTTACAAAGTTACTTATTGTTAGTTAAAGTCGGTTATGGTTGAACCGTTGAACCATTGTGATGGTTCATGAATCGACATAGTACCATTTCGTTTAGTATAAGTAGGACAAAAAACCAGGAAACAAATGTTGTATTTCATATTAGCAATTTCATAATAAAGTTTATAGTTTATACATTATAAAGAAGTGTTATTGTTCGTGAATTACCAACATCTTCCTCATTTTGTTTTTTGAGAGCTTAAAGGATGACATCCTTTTGTATTTTCACATTTTGATTTGTCATAAAAAAATACTTGGGAAGTTAAAAAAAGCAGTAGAAGTGGCTTTCAAGAGTGCAAGTTCATGAAGATGGAAATCCTACATTGGTGTTTTATCCACAGTGTAAGAGGCTGAGAGGAATATAAAATACGGATAATCGATTATAAATGTACTTAACTAACCAAAATATTCTGTGTATGTATGGTCATCCATATAGTTAGCTAATTTGCTGAGTTTTCTCAGGCTAGTACGGGTTCGAAAGAAGGGGTTAGAGAAGCCCAAGGATACTCATACACTGCTACTTAAGATTTGAACATATTACCCAAAATTGCGTGTATCTTAAAAATCAAACTGTGGCAATTTCTACAGGACATAAGGAGCAGTTAGTATGGTATATGTTCATGTTTCTATTGCCATGAAATGCTATCAAACCCATATTAATGTTGGAATTATATAACATGACAATCAAATAAATAATCACAAAACATCAAAGTATTCAAGCGGAAGCGTATAGGATTTATTAACGAATAATTAATTAACATAAAAGAATATGCGTACCTTTTCTTGATTCTAGCCGAACAAGAATCAAATCCACAAACTAGCAATTAGGATGAACCCTAATTAGGGTTTATAGGATTATGTGAATTACCCCTTACCGTTTTGTAATTCAATCCAAGATAATAACAAAAGTATGTTATTACTATGTTCTTGTACACACGTACTAAACCGAATTAAAGTAATGCTAGTTTTATCAAACAAAATAACTTGGTTTGTGGAAAAGTAATAGATCAACACCCAAAGGTGATGTACGATCGGTTATGACAAGAAAACACACAAAACAATTTTTAGGGTTTAGCTAATGAGCACAAGAGATGGAAAAATAAAACCCTAGCCTTGTTTATATACCCAACTAAACTTGGTGAACAAGTTGGTTTCATTTCCTTGTTTTGATCCTTGGCCAATCGGTTTGGTATCCCTAAAGGGATTCCGGAACCTTCCCAACTTTTGCAATTAAGTCCTTTTCCAAATACCTTTAACGCCCGTTAGTCCATTACATTAATTACTTAACGTCCGTTAGTTATTTCGTTTAATAAATAAATAAATACAACATTTATATTCAATTATTTAACTTTAAATTCTCATACGTAAAGTGTGCAATCCCATAGTCTCGAGTTCGATCCTAACTCACGTCTACTAATTTATATCCATAAAACCAACAGCTCCCACTTGGATATATCTTAATAGAGTGATCACATTCGGTTAGCGTCTAGCAACACTTCGATGCCTCTAGTACAACTCGAGCAAGGCTCCCGGAAAACCTTTTAATGATTTCTCATTATTATTATCCTTTTGTTTCTAATACTATGTTAAATAAAGATATGGAATTAAGTCATTCTTTATCCAACTATTCTGTTTCTCGTTATAAGTGATTGAGCAAGATTACCAAATCTTCTGAACATATTCAGGGAGAACTTTGGGCGTGGCCACGCAAACATCTTGTCAACCCTACGAGGGGCCCAGAAGTATTAAACTCCAAAATAAATTTGAAGGAACAAATTCTATCTTGACTACGAGAATAACCCACAAACTTTGCAACACTTCAGAAAATAACCCTTATGACTACCATTCATTATAGCGTTAAGTTGTTCCACAGAAGTGCACTACATTCATGACACTTATCCGGTATCTCAAGTCTGAGGATAACTATTCATAATTTACTTAACAACAATATCCATAAAGTAAATTATGTAGTTGGGATAAGTCCTATATTCAATTCATTGAATATCATCTGAAATTGGTATGCATTCCCATCAATATACTTTCAAGTATATTCTACCATATCTCTCAGATTTGTCTTAATTTAATGATACTCCCATATCATTAATTGACAACGGACGATTTAGAATAAATAAATTTATTCATGGATTAAACATGCAAATATAGGATACAATATATTATAAAATCAAACATACCAAGTATTTGATTTATTATAACAATTGTTTAACATCCTTTATCCAAATACCAAATAGATCAATGCATGAAAATTCCAGTTGATGAATTATGCCTCAAGTAATGACAATCATACTTGTTGACAAGGCATAAATCAACCAACTTGATCTATCATAATTTTGAGAATACTTATTTCAAGAATTCAATTAATGAAGTCCTTGTATGTGTGCATTCACCAATTCACATAATAATTCATAAAGTGTGTGACATCCTCTTTCACCAATTTATGACAATTTAAATTTTCAAACATTTTAAAATTTAAAGTATTCTTATTCTTTTAATGTATAATGCAACTGTGCTTTTAGTAGCACAACTAGTTCACATGGCCATTAACAAGGATGAAATCTTACAATGACTAGTATTGAGTGTCATCTCAATTAAACCAGCATCATTATATACAAACAACAATGTGCTCTTTAAAACTCCGTAAACTTTAATATCTTATTGTGTAATGTTTGATGCTTTCCTAACTTTCAAGTTTTAAAGCTGATGACAATTTGCACAACATTTGACATATTGTTCATCCATAGAATCTAGGAGCAATTCCAGGGTGAGGATGTAATTCTTTTAGAATATTCATTACACAAGTTATCTAATAACTTTTAGTTAGATATCAATATTGTCAAATCACTTCTTATTCAAGAATGATACAACAATTTTAATATACACAACATGATGTACATGATGAATCTACAGGTCAACCTTAGATTTCATTCATGTTCTATTTTGTCAAAAGATATTTATCAATTTCCCAAATGATATATCATGTTTTATTAGAATCATTTATTTTACTGCACATGTTTATAAACAATAAACATATATTCCAAGGTTGTATGTTTTAATTCTTAAATCTTACAAGTGAAGTTTCATTCCAATCTAAGACTTAACATTTAGCTTACAAGGAATGTTACTTACTATATGTTATACAACATATAAGATTTAAGAAACTTAACATAATACTCCCACTAGCTTTCAGGAATACTTAAATTTATCGTATTTTAATTATAAATCGAAAATGGGATTTAATAATCAAACATAAGAATAATTTCATAGATGCATGCATTTATCCATTCATGAATTATTTGCACTTCGTACACTTTCAAAGATTATATGAATTCAAAAACCTTTCAATTACTTACCGTCCTCGCTCAAGTAATTTCTCAAGAAAGATTTTTGATATTCCATTGTCATATTTCATATTAATGAAATCCAGTATGACAATTAACATCTTTATATATTTAATGTGTCTTGAAAAGAATATTCAATCATAATTAATTGCTTAAGTATGATTAATAATCTTGTCAAAAAACATGCATTAAATATGTGTACAATTTTGTCCATATGATTTCTACATAGAAATTCAAACCACTAGGGTTTTTCATCTCTTTGAAGAAACTCATTTCCATTCTCTAGTCTAACTATTAAGATAAACCAAATTTCCAAAATTGATTATCTTTATGGACAGCATCTTTAACATTCATAGTATGAGTAATTTTCCCAATTCAATATTTGGTAATCCATCATAATGATTATCAGGTTTACTATAATCCTGTAACTCATATTTCTCAGCATATAAGTCAAATATCTGAGATATCCTTGCAGATTTATGAATGAAAATTCCATCATCATGAGGTCTATCAATTACATGTCTAACCTCATCATGATATTTACTAGTGTGTTTTAGAAGATTATGTATCTTGTAATTTTATCTTTCAAGATAAAAATTCCCACTTGCCTTTTGTAATATATAGACTATCTATATATACTTAGCAATTAGAGCAAAACTATATTGTTATCTATTTGGGACATTACAAATACACATTGATAATTCTTGACATTAGTTTGTTAATAACCTATTCATAAGTAGTTTAACAAATTCAAAATCTTCAATTTTAAAACTTAATGTGATTCATCACATTCCATAATGAAATGGTGTTTTATTAATCTTCTAGGTTGGAGTCATATTGAGTATATTCAATCCATACTCAATATTCTAACTTTGTTACCTTTTAAGAAAAAAATTATGGTTATCTTGAATCAAACAAATCAAATAAAGTTTGATCCTCCTAACTGAACATACCATCAACTTGTGGTATTCATTAGAATTTAATATTGTAAGACAATCTAACAATATATAAGATAAACATATTCCTTTTGGCTTACCTATTTACCAACTAAGTCAACTTAATGGTATAATAGACTTTCCAAGCCAATTACATGCTTTATAACACAAGTACCTTTTAACAAAGTTACTTCATATCCATGTCTCAACAAGAAACATAAACTGTTATAATCCCATTATACGTTATAAATCATTGATCAATTCAATGACTTCTTGTATATGTCTTAATTAAAAAACATAACAAATTAACGTCTTACTTTATTATAAGTCTTAAAAGACTTTATGTTTATGTCTTTACAATGAATCATAAACATGTTTAACTAAAGTAATTATGAACACAACTCTTGATTTCAATAGTAATTTCAAGTTAATTTATTTTACTTCACAATAATGTAGGACTACATTATTTTTCATTTATGTCATTCCAAAATACATAAATAAACAAATTGAAGTAGGATTAGATTACTTTATTTAATTTTATGTCATTCTAATAATACATAAATATTTAATTTGAAGTAGTCTTATATATCATTTTGACACATATTCTAAATACTTGTCTAATTTAGAAACTGTAAATATGTCCATGCAAGGTCTGACTTTACATAGAGATTTACTTTGTTGTTGCAATCTCGCCAAGTTCTCACATGACGTAAATTGTAACACCAAGTGTTTCTTGAATTAGATATGTACAAGTTATATTAGAACGTTAGTCTCTTACCTTGTAGTCAAGAGAATCCATTAAATCATATACCTATATGTTGTACCTTGCACACAATATAGATTTCTCCCACTTGTGCATGGAACAACATCATGTAGCAAATAAACAACACGACATATGTTTGTTTATGTGACTAATATGATTGTGTCATTGATATTAGCATAACTAGTAGATGTAGAACCACTTCATTGTTTAATAAGGAAACGTACATGACTATCCTTGAAAACATAAGTGTCTACAAGTGGAAAGTAATTATCTTAAGACATTCTAGAGATAATCTGGGTTACTACCAAGATGACAAAGCTTGTAACTCCCACTGAATTAGAGATCTTACATTAATTCCTTATTCAGTAATAAGAACACAACACTCCCACTGGATTTGACAACATTGTAAGTGTTTCATTAACCAGTGAAAGAAAATAGCGTTCTATTATACTTCCCTACACCTTTGAGAAAGTCCATACATAACAATTACTTATGTACTTAAAAGAATGTATTCTACTATGTAGATGATGAATTTTATCCATCAATGCTATTAACTTGAAAAATTGGGCATGCAATTTCTTTCTTAATAGTTCTACTATTCCAACAATTGTAAGTAGTACTTTTAGATGGTCAAAGCACAACAACTAGAAAAAATATGCTAGTTTGTCTTTTACCAATAATACAGTAATTAGTCTAGCTTCTAATTTAATAACTCAGAAATATACAATTTTCTTAACTATTAAAATTTGCTTACGAGTTATGTATTTAGAATTTAGACAATTCTAATTGTCCTATCATACCTTTCTTCATTCATGAAAAGGGATAGGGTTGAATCTCACTCTTTCGCGTGAAAAGAGGACTAGGTTTATTCTTTTAGTAACGTTGACTCTACTAAAACCCTTACAGGTGTAGATCAATTTTACCAATACAGGAATAACCTACGTTTACGGTTTAATGTTGCATTAATACATTTAAAGAATTAGCAAAATTCAATTAACCATAGAATTTTCTCAAAAACTTTTCAAGAAAATAAAATACCCAAGATAATATTCATATAACCATAGAATTTTCTCGAAAACTAGGATCCAAATTATCATAGTTCCATTACATCAGTTGATCTGCTAGTAACGAAAGCACATAATAGGGTAATCTGTCGAACATTAATTGGCAAACAATTTCCAATTCCTAGATCATTATGGGATTTATATTTTCCAACATTATTGCAAATATAAACATGTTTCATCCCATCTTATGCCATTGAGTCCAAGTCTCACTTCCTACTCAACTTAAGTGTCTAACTTAAAGAACTGCAAATATGTCCATGTAAGGTCTCACTTTACATAGAGATTTACCTCTCCATCACAATCTAGCCAAGTACTCTCATGACATAAATTGCAACTTCAAGTGTTCCTTTTAATTAGATGGCATATAACTTAATTTAAAAGGGTACTAGTTTTGATTTTATGTGGTCAAATCAAATATGTACAAAGATGTCATGCATTCATCTTGTAACATAAATTTAATAAATTTTTTTTTATTACCAATTCATAAAGATCAAATTATCAAAGTTTTGATTGAGGTATTGGGTTCACCAATCAAGGAATTTAGCGTTAATTATCATCCATTATACCGTACTTTTGCATAAGTGTAAACACTTAGTGTTTCCGATAATTACCACCGAAGTGGCGCATGGAATTAAAACTAATTCGCCCTTAAGATGAGCTTGTACTTTTATGGCTTACTAAGTAGCTCCACTCGAACTTACGGGGCAGAGGACCGTAAGCAAAAGCATAACCTTAGACATCCTTTCAGTGTGACTGTGCGCACTTCTTAAATAACCCCTTTATAGTTCATTCTATAGTTCATTCTAATTATTTAACTTTAAATTCTCATACGTAAAGTGTGCAATCCCATAGTCTCGAGTTCGATCCTAACTCACGTCTACTAATTTATATCCATAAAACCAACAATTAATTAATACACCAAAACAGTTGATAGTGAATGATACCAAAATGTTGAGGTGCATTCAGTTGTCAAATATGGAAACGATAAAAAAGGAGTACCAAAGCCTTCTTCCAAAATGGTCCATTGTCTGAGTTGCTGCCCTAGTTACTACAAGAAAACATTACTGAATTGCCATTAAGGTCAAATTAGGAATTTGGCTATGAATTTTTTTTGCTAGAGAGATCTAACTCTTCAAGTTATTTCATGGCTCGAAATGAATTTGGAAACACCTTTAGTTTGCAAGAGGCCTTTGTCGCAACAGAAAAACCACTGTAAGAGAGATCGAGAGATTCAAGGTTTATGAGGCTTGTTAACAATGTATCCAACAATGTAATTCTTAATTTATAAAATGTTAGTGTTTATGAGGTTTATGAGATTCAAGGTTTCTGAGGCTTGTTAACTTTCGCTATATATTCCATTTCAGTTTAGTAACTATAAATTCAGCATTGCTTAACAAACGTGATCACAACCTTCAAAGAAGTTTAAGAACATAATCAAATAAGGATGAAATCCCATGCTTAGCCATATGTGTGTCGTACAAGTAGTGGCAATTTCGACCCACTTATGTAAAGATCTGTGGAATAACCTGTCAGACTTGTGAGTTGTGGCCTTGTGGGTGCTTTTGATTTTTACACGGACTTTTTACATTCAAAGTATCTCTAACAATGACCATATACTACAATTGATATCTCATCGAATCATTTTTAAATTTTTAAAGTCTTGTTCAGAAAGCTCACTTTTGGAATCATACACACTTTCAGCAATTGCATTAACATGTAGATGTTCGAATAGTAGAAAAGCCCGTTTAGTGCATTTTTTCATTACTTCTTATGCATGTGGGGACACAAAGAAACTTAAAAAATTTCATTGCTACCAATGCATGTGTTAATTACTGCCCATAAGGCATAAGCATCAAGCAGTTGGCCTCTCTACAACATTACAGGTATAACATGAGTGTATTATGTACAAGGAGAATCACAACAACCAGATGACATTAGCGGAACCTAAATTCTATCATCAAAAATGTTAATTTTATATAAAAAATTGTTAATTTTTTTCAACAATTGATTAACTAGAATGGCATGTGAAAAGCACACACTGAGTTCTTATCTAACTAATAAATTATTCTTGGTGTTAATGGGCAGCATAGCCATGCTACAAGTTATGTCTTATGTAATACTTTGGCTAAAGGTAAGTATCCCAGCCTCATCAATGTCAGATTCAAATATTGTCTACTACTGCTTCCAATCTAGGTAAAACAAAAGAAACAAAAACAGATCAAGGAGTAGCCAAATTTATCAGTTTATACATAAAATTTGCCACAAAGAATGATCCTTGTCTTGCAAACTTATAGTTTTGATGAAACGTATTCTTGCTGAAATATAAATGGGTGTATGACCATCAAAATTATAGAAACATGACGATTTATATTGAAGGTTGAGCCACACATATACACGATTACCTAAGGGTAAAACATTAGACTTTTCGGGTCAAGTTTATACCAAATTAGTAATAAATAGACTCGGCTATTACTTTTAATTTCCACAACTGTTTCTCACCTTTGGTTTTAGAAATAGGCATATAACAAATATTATATTATGAAATTGAATTTAGTAATCCTAAAAAGTGGAGAGAGGGGTTGGTAAAAGTAATGGTTCAACCCGTGACCCAAACTCATTTTGACCCATTACTTGACCTGTCCCGCCATTTTGAGACCGCTAGTTTTATTGTCATTGCCTGAGTCATCTTGTGCCCCTTCTAAGGTTTTTGATACACTTTATATCCTGTTATGGATATATTTTCACAGCCTATGACAATGTTTTATACAATTTGCATCACAAACCATGAAACTTGGATTTTTCTGATATTATTAATGACCATACACAACTTAGGCTGTTTGATAGGTCAGAAACTGTGCTATATAGAGTACCATCAGGTCATCAACTAAACTGTCAACTAATTTCTTAATTATCTCACAACTGCTGTAACAGACAAGCAAATAATGTACACTCATCTTCCGTAAATCAGAACAAAAGGCCAATAAAATTAGATGGCAAAAAGATGTAACCATGTGTTATTTACTCGGACACACATATCGTTAGTCTTCAAGGCTGGCAATATAACACAATAACTTGAGTGAACTATAACAGCGGGGACTTGTTTATAGAGCCAAAGCTGTATGGAACTGTAGTTTCCCCAAGGCTACTTGCATTATGAAATATCGGGCTTCAAGTGAAATAGCCTCCAACCAAACATATAGCAAGTTAGAGAGAGACTTTGCATGTGACAACTTTTTCTCAAACAGTGCCTCAGAATATCCTCTTCCGATAATAATGGAAGATTCCACAGTCCACAGATGGTCTTTTTATCTGTCGATAAGTAATTGCAAAACTTTAAATTCTACCAATTATAGATATTATGTGGATCCTGAAAAGACATACTAGTTCGTTATTGACTGAACACAAGCAATCATTAATCTTTAACATTTAAAGGATGACAAGTAGCAGTTTATGCAGAAATTCTGTGATTTGAAGAAGATATAGGGAAGCACACATCTGCAAAACAACAGCAGGGTCACTGGCATTGTCTTGTATGGCCTTATACAATGTAACTTAACCACAAGTTCTAAGTGATCACTACATTGCAAAACACAAGAACGCAATGGATGGTCAAAGTATATATAGTAAAACACATGTTATTAATAATTATGCTTTCATTTTCACATATTTATTTTACCAAAAGCAAAGCGATACAACTTATAACAGTGGTCACTTGATTATACAGTTTACACATCAAAATAACAATAAAATTACTGAATTGCCACTAAGGTCAACAACATTATACGCGATCACACAGTGACCAAAGTAAATTTATTGTTAAATACATACTACAATAATTCAAAGAGACAACACACAAACATCATAATTCAGAAGCTTATATACGGCAGCTTGACTTAAATGGTCCCAGCTCCACCCCAAACTCCTATATCTGCATCACAAAATTGTTTTAGAGCAAGAAAAGTTATAGAGTAAGGCATTTTACAAAAATTGATCAAATAAGAAAACATGTGAAATATCGTACCTTTCATTATCTAACGTCATTTCCCAATAAAAACATGTCTTCTCTTCTTCTTCTTCAAGACCAAACTCTCTGTTGCATCAGCAATTGCATTGAACCACTTGACTTTTCTTGTTGACAACATGAGATATCCCATCACCATTCCGACTAATGTTCTCGAAGGTTGTATGGATAATTATTAATATTAGTATGACCGGATTCGAACTCGAGACTTCGGGATTGCACACATTACGTATGAGAGTTGATGTTAATAATTAATATATAAAATGTTATTATTAATTATTAGTCACAAAATAAAACATAACGATAGTTAATATTTAACGGAGTTTGACTAACGGTCGTTAAATGTAAACTATGAGGACTAGAGATGAAATTAGTGGGCAAGAAAAGTCTAGAACCCCTCTTGGGTTGGGTGGCCGGTCGTGGCTTCTCAAAAGCCCAAGGGAGGCTTTTCTTGGTCACCAAGTTTTGAGAATGTATATATACAAACCCTTGTATTCATTATTCTCCTAACCTTGGATCACCAATATACCTAATTTCTCCTCTTCTTCCCTCTTTCTTTTGTGGCCGGTCGAACACCCCTCACCATAAGGGTTTCGATTTTGCTTAACTAAAGAAACAAGTGTTTGGTTTTATTTGTGATTCAAGGAACTAGCTTTTCACATCAAATCGCTAATAGTACGTGTGTACAAGAACGAAGGACAAGCACGCTTGAGCTTGTAAATCTTGGTGGTCGACTTTTGTGTTGGGTCGATTTGTATAAACCCTTAATTAGGGTTTTGGGTTTTGGTTCTTGTTAAATCATCGTTTGATTCTTGAATTGCTAAAAGGTACGCACTTTCTTGTTTGGTTAATTATTTACATATATTATTCCTATTGTCTTCCGCTGCATGATTTGATGATGTTATTTGTTTTATATATAATTGTTATGAGTATAAAATCCCAACAGTGGCATCACGAGCCGTTAATATGATGTAATTAATTACCGAAACACATAAAAATTTGATCTTTATGATTATATGCATGCTTTTTATGGTTTCTAGGGTTTTGAATTTGAAACCCTAATTTTTTAATGTATGGGTCGATTACCCTTATTTTATTTAATTAGGTTTTAATTTTGTAAAACTTGTAGAAACCCTATGATTGCATGCTTATTTTATGTGGTTAATTAATGAATAATTGTTATGTGTCATGTAATATGCGTATCTTGGTTGATAATTGTTATGCGGAATCCATGGTGGAACATGCATGTTTTGCCATGGAGTATTGTTTTTGTTTATTGATTAATTGTTAAGTGATACACACATGTTTTATTTATTTAATAATTATTCAATTGGGGAAGACCTCAATTATAACTAATAAAATTCGTTACGTGCTAATTGGTATACTATTAACTTTGGCTTACGCAATCGACTTGTCGATGTATGTGGCTCATCTTTTCACGAGATGAAAGCACAAGTTGATGTATGCATTTATTTACGACTAGAATTGTTTATTAGAGTTTATTGAAATAATTATGCATGTGGCTAATTGTTTTTACATATGTTAAAATTGTTTAGTTATATGTTTATATTATTTGAGTGTGTTTAATTTTTATTAAAATGCTTTTTTGTTTATATATTGTTTGACATGTTAGTAAGCAAAAAGGGTTTTTTATGAATAGAAAATTAAATGGACTAAATAATAAACGATTTGTTATCTAAGTATTATTCTTGAACTTTTAATCGATTGATGCGACTGTACTAAATGGTTAGAACGGCTCACCCACTAGAACAAACTATAAAGGGGTTAAAAGAAGTGCACAGTCACACTGAAAGGATGTCTAAGGTTATGCTTCAACGCTTACCTGGTCCTCTGCCCCCTGTGAGTTCGATTGGAGCTACCTAGTATAACCATTCTATGGACGGCATCTTAGTGCAAAGTTGTAAGTTTCTCAACGCATCGATTAAAACTTTGTAGAATTTAATCTTAGCAATTAAAATCTTATGTAAGGTTTTCGAAAATATTTTGTTATAAAGTTGTATGCATGCTTCTTTATACATAAGTTTTGATTACACGTCAAAATTGTACCCTTTAAATTTAGGTTTATGCCATCTAATGATATGAAACACTTGAAGTTGTAATTTAGTTATGTGAGACCTTGATCTAGATTACAATGACAAGGTGAATTATTTTGTTGTGTGAGACCTCAGCTTTATGATTTGCAGTTTCTAAGTTAGACAACTTAATTAAGTTAGTTAGTGAGACCTATGACTTAAGGCATAAGATGGGATAAAACATGCTTACATTTTGCATTAATTGTTTTGGCAAAATTGTAAATCCCATAATTTCTAGGAATTGCAAACTTGTTTGTCAATTATTGTTCTTCGACAATTACCTATTCTATACTTTCATCACTAGCAGATCAACCGATGTGGTGAAACTATGATAATGAGGGTCCTAGATTCAAGGAAAATTCTATGGTTAATATGAATATTAACTTAAGGGTATTTTATTTTCTTGAAAGATTTAATTATCGAAAATACTAAAAATTGAATTTTGTTAATTCTTTTGATTGTATTAATGCAACATTAAACCGTAAACGTAGTTTGGGCTTTGGTAAATTGCTCTAGTTCTTTTTTCAAACAATTGTTTGATCAAGAAAAATTCACTAAAAGACAAACATAAACTCTTTCCATGGAAGAAGAGTGAGACTCAATCCTATTCCTTTTCATGATTGAGAAAGGTATGTTAGGAATATTAGAATTGTCTGCATTCTAATATAACTCATAGCAACTTTAATAGTTAAGAAAATTGCACACCATGTTTTCCTTAAGAGATTTCATTACCCTCCGTTGGTGATTGAATTCTTATATGACATTTTGGTCAACTAGAAAACATGTTTGACATTTTATGAGTTATTAAATTAGAAGCTAGACTAATTACCGTAAAATTGGTAAAAGACAAACTAGTATATTTTATCTAGTTGTTTTGTTTTGACTAATTGAAGGTGCTATACATCATTATGGCGATGGTAGACCCATTGAGGAAGAAATCGCATGCTCAATTTTTCAAGTTAATAGCATTGATGGATGATTCATCATTTACAGAGTAGAATACACTCTTTTAGTACCTAAGTAATTGTTACGAATGGTCTTACAAAAGGGTAGTAACGTAATAGACGCTATTTTCACGGTTAATGAAACACTTACAATGTTGTCAAATCCAAAGTGGGAGTATTGTGGTGTATTACAATAAGACATTATTGTAACGTTGTCTAATTCAAGGAGTTACAAGATTTATTATCTTAGTAGATTTTCTTGAAATAATACATTACGTTCAAAAATGTAGACATTCATATTCTCAAGGATAGTCATGAACGATTCCTTGATAATTCAGTGGTCCTACATCTACTTGTAATGCTTATATATATATCTATGACACTATCATATTGTTCACATAAACAAAATGCAAGTCGTGTTGTTTGTGTGCTATATGGTGTTGTTCTATGCACAAGTGGGAGAAGCATTTATTGTGTGCAAAGGAACAACACATACAAATATGATTAATGGATTCTCTTGATCGTAAGGTAAGAGATTAACGTTCTAATAAGATTGTCTTGCTTAAAGAACATGTGTCAAGATTATAACATAGACTACTTTTATGTCTTATGTCATTCAAAATATAGAAACACTTGAAGTTACATTTTAGGTTAAGTGAGATCTTGGCTAGATTATATTCTTAAGGTAAATCTCCACTTGTCGTGAGATCGGGCGTGGATGCTTTTGCAGTTTCTTAAGTTGGACACTTCATGGAATGACATAATTAAATAAAGTAATACTATCTTAAATATTTATGTATTTTTAAGATGACATAAATAGATAGAGTAGTATATTAAACTTGAAAATAAATTAATTGAAACCATGATGTGGTGTTCATAATTACTTTAAATTATAAATGTTTATGTGTTTCTTTGTAAAGTCATAAACATGAAGTCTTTTCATTATTACAAGACATATAATATAAAGTAATACGTTAACTTGTTATGTCTTCTTATTAAGACATAAAGTCATTGGCAAATGACTTATAATGTATAATGAGATTATAACTGTTTATGTTTTCTTGTTGAGACATGGACATGAAGTGACTTGATTAAAAGTACTTGAGTTATAAAGCATGCAATTGGCCTGGAATTTTATTTTACCATTAAGATGATTTAATTGGTAAATAAGTAAGCCAAAAGGAATATGTTTATCTTACATATTGTTAGATTGTCTTACAATATTAATTCTAATGAAATACTATAGGTATATGGAATGTTCAGTTAGAAGAATCAAACATTTGTTGTATTGTTTGATTCAAGATAACTATATCTTCTTTTCTTCCAAAATTTATCAAGGTTAGAAAATTGAGTATTGATTGGATATACTTAATAAACTCAAACCTAGAAGATTAATAATACACCATTTTAGTATGGAATGTGATGAATCACATTGAGTCTTATATTGAAGTTTTGAATTGTTAAAACTACTTATGGAGTAGGTTATTAATGAACAAGATTTACGAACTGTCAATGTGTTTTGTAATATCCCAAAAGAAAAAAATTTGGTGTTGTTCTCACTGCTCAAGTATTTGTAGATAGTCTTTAAATTACAAAAGCAAGTGGGAGTTTTGTTTAGATCTTGAAGAGATTAAATTACAATTACAAAACACATAATCTTCTAAAATACACTAGTGAATATCATGATGAGGTCATATATGATATACCTCAAAATGATGGAATTCTCATTCATAGATCCGCAAGAATATCTCGTATATTTGATATGATGAGAAATATGATTTACGGATCATGGTAAACCTGTTAATCATAATGATATATTACCTAATATTGAATTGTGGTAAATTATTCATACTATGAATGTTAAGATGCTGTCCAAAGAGATAATCAACTTTGTAAACTTGGTTTATCTTAATAAAGATGAGTTTCTTCAAAAGAAGGAAAACCCTAGCGTTTTAAATTCTTTTGTGTAGAAATCATATGGACAAAATTGTACATGTGTTTAATGCATGGCTTGTGACAAGATTATTAATCACACTTAAGCGATTAACTGTGATTGAATATTCTTTCCTTGGCATATTAAATATATAATGATTATGATTGTCATGCTTAATTTCATTTATATGAAATATGACAATGAATATCAAAGACTCTTTGTTGTGTGATTACTTTTGCGATGACGATAAGTAATACAAAGGAGTTTTATGAATTCACATAATCTTTGGAAATGTACAAAAGGCAAGAATCCATTAATGGATATATGCATGCATCTAGGAAAGGATTCTTATGTTTAACTATTAAATCCAAGTTTTGGTTTAAAAATTAAAATAAGATAATTTCTAAGTATTCCTGAAAGCTAGTGGGAGTATTATGTTTATTTTCTTTAAAATCTTATATGATGTGGGTAGTAACATTCCATCTAAGATAAAATGTTAAGTTCTGGTTTGGAATGGAACTTCACTTGAAAGATTTAGAAAATAAGACATACAACCTTGGAAAATATGTTTATAAACATGTGCGGTAAATAAATGAGTCTAAAAGAACATGATATATCATTTGGAAAATGGATATGTAGAACATGAATTAAATCTTTGTTTGACATAAGGATTTTTCATGTACATCATGTTATTGTTGTATCATGCTTGATTGCAAGATGATTTGACAACATTGATATCTAATGAAGTTATTAGATAACTAGTGTAATGAATATTCTAATAGAATATGTTTGAATTTAGAATTACATTCCTCGAGCCTGAGTTGCTCTCAAAATTCTATGGATGAGCAATACATCAATTGTTGCGTAATTGTCATAGCCAACAAACTTGAAAGTTTGGAAGGCATCAAACATTACACTATAGATATTGAAGTTTACGGAGATTTTAAAGAGCATATTGTTGTTTGTATACAATGATACCGGTTTAATTGAGATGACACTCAATACTAGTCATGGGAGGATTTCATCCTTGTAGATGGCCATGTGAACTAGTTGTGCTTAACCAAGAGCATAGTTGCATTATACAATAAAGAATTAGAATGCTTTAAACTTTAAAATTGTTTGAAAGTTTGATTGTCATAAATTGGTGGTTGAGGATGTCACACACTATATGAAATATTATGTGGCAATATCAAAATATTTTGAATGCACACATACAAGAAATTCACTAGGTGAATTCTTAAGATAAGTATTCTCAAAATTCCAATAGATCAAAGTTAGTTGAAATTATGCCTTGTCAACAAGTATGATTGTCATTACTTGAGACATAATTCATTAACCAGTATTATCATGCATTGATCTATTTAGTATTTGGATAAGGGATGTTTTGAACAAATATTATTTCAATGAAATAAAATATTGGTTATGTTTATTTTTCATTTTCTTAATATTATATCCTGTATTTGCATGTTTAATCCGTGAATAACTTATGTTATTCTAAATAGTCCGTTGTCGATTAATGATGTGGGATTGTCATTGAATTAAGACAAATCTGAGTTTTGGTAGAATATACTTTAAAAGTATATTGATGCGTGTGACATACCAGATTCACATGATATTCAATGAATTGAATATAGGACTTATCCCAACTTTACATGATGATACTTTATGGATCTTTGTCATTAAGTATATCATGAAGTGTTTATCATCAGACTTGAGATACCGATAATCGTATGAATGTAGTGCACTTGTGTAAGATAGTTTAACGCTATCCGTAATCGGTAGTTATAAGGGCTATTTTCGGAAGTGTTACAAAGTTCATGAGTTATGTTTGTAGTCAAGAGAATTTGTTCATTTGAATTTGTTTCAAAGCATACTACTATATTTGGGCCCTCTAGGATTGGCAAGATGTTTGTAAGGCCTTAGCCAAGATCTATCCGAATACGCTCAGATGATTTGGTAATCTTGTTCAATCAATACAACGAGAAATGAATATTAACTTATGAAATGACTTGATCCATATTCATAGTTAATGTAGTATTGGTAACAAAAGGATAAGTAAAAATGATGAATCATTAAATGGTTTTTTCCAGGAGACCATACTCGATTCGATCCGGGGCATTGGCGTGTGAAAGCTAGACTAACTAATGTCATTACTATATTAAGTAATATCCAAGTGGGAGCTGAAAGGTTTATGGATAATTATTAATATTAGTATGACCGGATTCTAACTCGAGACTTCGGGATTGCACACATTACGTATGAGAGTTAATGTTAATAATTAATATATAAAATGTTATTATTAATTATTAGTCACAAAATAAAACATAACGATAGTTAATATTTAACGGTTTTGACTAATGTCGTTAAATGTAAACTATGAGGACTAGAGATGAAATTAGTGGGCAAGAAAAGTCTAGAACCCCTCTTGGGTTGGGTGGCCAATCGTGGCTTCTCAAAAGCCCAAGGGAGGCTTTTCTTGGTCACCAAGTTTTGAGAATGTATATATACAAACCCTTGTATTCATTATTCTCCTAACCTTGGATCACCAATATACCTAATTTCTCCTCTTCTCCCCTCTTTCTTTTGTGGTCGGTCGAACACCCCTCACCATAAGGGTTTCGATTTTGCTTAACTAAAGAAACAAGTGTTTGGTTTTATTTGTGATTCAAGGAACTAGCTTTTCACATCAAATCGCTAATAGTACGTGTGTACAAGAACGAAGGACAAGCACGCTTGAGCTTGTAAATCTTGGTGGTCGACTTTTGTGTTGGGTCGATTTGTATAAACCCTAATTAGGGTTTTGGGTTTTGGTTCTTGTTTAATCAACGTTTGATTCTTGAATTGCTAAAAGGTACGAGTTTCTTGTTTGGTTAATTATTTACATATATTATTCCTATTGTCTTCGCGCCTGCATGCTTTGATGATGTTATTTGTTTTATATATAATTGTTATGAGTATAAAATCCCAACATGTTCCACATCCATATCCCAACATCACCACTTCCCACGTAAACCCACTTTCTTCATCGTTTTCAAGTTGTGGTCCATGTGAATGCTCACCACACTTTTTTGGCAGCGGAGTCCCACAGAGTTTTGGATTCCCACCAAAACAGTCCCTTCAAATGTACTGAATCGAGGTCCTTCGGGTATACGACCCACAAGATCATTTTGCGAGAGATTTAACACTTCATGGGTCTTGATGTCTGCAAGGCTTTGAGGAATCTCTCCTGAGAGTTGGTTCCAAGATAGGTCGAACGACTTAATCTCTATGAGATTCCCCAGAGAATGTGGAATTGAACCCTTAAGGCAATTGTGGGATAAGTTGAGCACTATTAGTGAATTAAGACCACCAATAACATCTGGGATCTCTCCTTCAAATGTGTTATCTGATAGATCAATAATTGTGTAATCAACCGAAATTTGTGGAAAAATTTGATTCACCCCTTTCACCGCAACAACGAATGAGTAATACTTTCCACCTACACCCATCTGTATATACGCTGGTGTTGTGCTGCTTTTAACAACATTCTTCATGGAATTGAAACTTTGAAAATATTTTGTAGGGAGTTGACCTACAAACCCATTATGAGATAAATCCAGAACTCGAAGGCTTGGAAAGAGGGATTCAACAGTTGAAGAGGGTTGAATGCGTCCATGAAAGTTGTTTGATTTAAGGACAAGAACCTGCAAATTTGGAAGGCCTTCTAACCAACTAGGGAATGTACCATTTAAGTAGTTATTTCCAAGATCAAGCACATTAAGGCCTGAGCATTTAGACAAGGAACTTGGCACCTCTCCTCTTAATTGATTTCCATTCAAACTAAGCCCTTGTAAACTTCCACAATCCCTGTATACGTTTGGAATTGTTCCTTCAAAGCTATTATTCCGCATATCTATCATTTCAAATGATGAGGTGTTTCCAAAGCATTGTGGAATCGATCCACCAAAGCTATTATTGGACATGTCCAAATACTGTAGCTGGCTCATGTTGCAAATTGATGGAGGGAATGGTCCCTGAATCAAGTTGGACTGCAGATACAGTTCATATAGTTCATACCATTGAAATTGTGGCAAGCCTTTAATGAAGTTATATGAGAGATTTAAATAAACCAACTCATTGCCTCCTATCTCCCCTGCCCAATGAGGAATTTGGCCATGGATTTCGTTGCTAGAGAGATCTAACCACCAAAGTTGTTCCATGGCTCTAAATGAATTCGAAACACCTTTAGCTTGCAAGAGGCCAATTCTAAGAATCCAAAACTAGGGTTGACATAATGATTGGAATTCTTTGTTGTAACAGAGAAACTGCTGTAAGAGAGATCTAACCATTCAAGGTTTGTGAGGCTTGATAAGAATGTATCCAACTCCCATTCACCACTAAAGTTATTATATGAAAGGCTTAGTCTAGTGAGGTTGGTGAGTTTTTGAAATGTTTGCATATCAATATGCCCATCTAACTGATTGCCACTGAGGTGTAACTCTTTTAATGATGAAAGAGGAAATGACTCAAAAGGTACATTACCACTGAACATGTTACCCATTAGATTGAGAGATTCTAAAGAGGGGGAAGTAAACAGCCAAGACGGCAATGTCCCATTAAGTTTGTTAAATGATAAATCAAGATGAGTAAGGTGTGTTAGGTTAACTGAGATTTTTGAAGGGATATCGCCTGTGAAAGAGTTATCTCCCAAGTTAAGTGTTTCCAAAGAAGGAAGATTGAAAATGTAATGAGGTAATTTTCCTTGCAATCCAGTGGAGGCGAGATTTAGTAATTTTAAATAAGAAGAGATGTTAAGACTGGTTGGTAAAATCAAAGAGATATTAACATCTCTAAGTGAAAGTTGTTCCAAATTAGTAAAATTTCGAAACATATTGATGAAAACATGTGGTCTAAGCTTCAAATCAGAGATAGGATAACCATAAGAGGAGAGATCAAAAGAGTCCAATTTATGAAGGAGTGTGATATCCCGTGGGACCTGGCCAGAAAAATAACAATTGGAGAGGTTGAGGTGTGTGAGACTATTTGAAAACCTTCCTATTTCACTTGAAATTTGGGAACCAGTAAAATTATTGAATGCAAGATTGAGTGTTTGTAGGTGAGGAAGGTTGAAGAGGGAGCTGTCAGGATGAATTGTACCTTTTAGCATCCCGCAACTGAGATCGAGACCGATGACATCACCGGTGGAGTCGTCGCAACTAACACCATCCCATTTACAGCAATCCGTACTTGTGTTCCAGCTCATCATTTTTGGATGATAATCAGAACAGTCATAGTTTGGGTAATTGATGGAGGAAAGGTTATGTTTAAAGAGAAGCAAAGCTTCACTCTGTTTTTCAGAGCATTTATGAATATTTTTGAAAGAAGTGGAAGAAGCAAAAGTGGTGAAAAAAAGGAAAAGGAAAAAGATACCGAACTGTTTTGAAGAACCCATTATGTTTTAATTTCTATAAACATTCATACTTGCGACACACATATATATAGAACAACACTTGTTTCACAAGAATATGATCCAAATATGTGTGTGGTCTTAGTTTCATTTCTAAACGTATCACTTGGGTTGTACCAGTCTATCAAAATTGATAGGCTCCAAACTTTAGTTTCTTGTCGATTTACACACAATTCTAACTTTTGATAGCGATGAAAAAGAATCTTTCAATGAAAATATGTGGTTCACAGTAATCTTTAAACACTAAAGGAAAACGATTTTTGGATGATTCATTAGTCCGAAGACTAAATCGAACCAATAGAAGAGCTCAATGCAGTGAAGAAATGTCTAAGAAAGATAGACTGGGATGTAACTGTTTGGGGACCAACAACTTTGAAGTATACGAGGGTTTAAGAAGACTTCAAAGTAAACTCATCTTGGTCTACAAGTCATTTGTCAGTCCTTTCATCTGGTGGTCCTTCTGAATCAATGGTTTATGTTACATCCCAGCTAATGAGGTAACATCATAAGCGCGTCAATTGCTCGTTTGAAACTTATTACAAACCTTCCTTGGCCTTGGGTGTCCGGGTTGTCTTTTTAAGGTAAAACTCAACAATCGAAGTAACTATTGTTGGATTTACATTGTACAACTTCGATGTTGATATTTCTGTCCAAAATTACTATTGAATTAATTATTGGCGTTTAGAGATGCGGCATGCACTCAAGTTCAAATCAAATGTTCAAGTTCTAATTCAAGTTTGTCGACTGGTAGTTTCAAGTGATATATGCTCTTAAGTTCACAAGTTATGTCTTCAATGGGATTTTCTTGATGTCCAATCAGAACATTACCAAACTGTAATCTACTGGACAATCAAAGTAGGTGCCAAGCCTTTTTTTGAAATGGTTGCTGCTCTGCACTTATATTACACCTCCATTTGATCTCGGTTCAATACTTGATACTCGAGTCATATTCTATCTTGCATTGCAATTCTGTCATGTAATCCCAAAAGACTATGGGAATTGCCTTCTTGTGGCCTCCACTTGTTTGCTTCAGTTTATCTTTTCTGTTCTCGAGTCTGATCTTTACTTTTGAGTTTAAACAGGGCGAAATTGAAGTAAAGTAACAAGAATCACAGAATAAACTTGTTATAGTTTATCAATAGTAAGGAATTTAACGCTTTGTTTTTGTTAAGCTAAATCTTATGCCAATGTATATAACTCAATTTGGATATAGTCTCGTCCTATTGTAAATCTTTGTGTGATTTGCTCCTTAAGAAGTTTAGCTAGCTACAGATGAGATAAAACTCATGCAGCGTTATGAACCAGTAGATACTAGCTAGAAGATATATTGATCTGTGACCATCTTATATCTCCTACAGCAACAATGATTTATGAACTATGTATTAGGTTTTGTCGGTAATTTATAAGGTCTAACTTATAAGTATTAAACCTCATCGCAATCTTGAGATTTTCAGTATATACCCATTTACAGTTGGACTTATAATTATGACTATTAAGTGTGTCGGGTTTACATAGCTAATAATAATATCAAATGGAAAACCATTACAACCACTGAACTTGTGGTCATCCCTTCTGTCGCCTTTATCACAATGGCAATTCATGTAATTACCACCTTAATAACCACCATTGATGTCTCGATTATGACAACCTCATTCTTACAAGACCGAGCCTCATTGACTCTAATGTTTCGTTTGTCAAGACTCCGACTATTCATCCCCTTACCAACTCAAACAAAATTTAAGCCCTCATACAAATTTAATATTCCATCGATCCTGAGTGAGGAAATCTAATTCATTATGGATTCTCAGGAACTTAATGAGGTTTTGTATCTTTATTTGCCAAATGAATAGTGGAAGAGGTTTCAAAAGTGCACATTGATGAGGTTTCTTGTCCCACATCGCTGGGTTAGCTAAAGTGGCAGAGGCTGGGAGGTGTATAAAATAAGATGTTGGGATAGGTAGTAAAGCATCTTTGCGCTTGGGGCAATGATGCAGCTAATGAGGTAATAACCGAGGCGCGTCAATTGCTGGTTGAAAACTATTTCCAAACCCCCTCCTTGGCCTTGGGTCTCCCTTGGCCATCGAGAATTTCTGGAAGGTCTCCCTTTTAAAGGGTAAAGCCCTACAATCTCTAGTTAAAGTTTTGTAAAGTCTACACTAAGCTTGCCTTTGTAGTCTTCCAATTGATTTTGTTTAAGCCATATGGGTTCTCGTATGTTATTCTTTACCAAAAATAAATTGACTAGCTCTAATTTTAATCAAGTTTGGTTATGGTTTCATTAAGCAACAATATATTTTTAACTGAGTTTGGTTATGGTTTGATTAAGCAGTGGTGGATTTATAGCAAGGTATTTTAGCTCCTCTTGTAAACCTTGGTTATCTTGGTCCTAGCACTGTTGTCTTAGATCTTAAGATATCAAGTCGAGACCATAGTGAATCTATAACGAAGATCAAGTCAACACCCATGACCCAACTAGCGCTTTAGTTCATGTTGTGAATCTTTACTTTATGTCTTTATGTTATCTCATCAACTGTTATGGTCTTAGGTCATTACTATAAAGAAAAACTGATTTGCCTTAGTTCGTGTAAATAAACAAATTTGTTTCGGTCTAAGTCTAAACCTGTCCCCTAATTTGCCCTCGTAAATTCATGATATACTTGATTAGACTCAAAAGATTGAGTCTGGCCCATTCCATGATGTGATTTACTACCAAAGCCACTTTTAGACCAAATTATAAGAGCACCAAACTACCAATATCATGTGCACACCAAACTGACTGATTTAGGTTAATGGTAGTTCAATTTGCATTCATTCTCGTACAAACCCTTATATTTAGTTATCTTAGGTAAAATAAACGCTCAAGCAATAAACTTTTGAAGCTGTATATGCGACAACAAAATTTTTACTTGATGACAACAATTCTAACAATCCAACACTCTCTTATGCGAATTGTGATTAAGACCGCAGTTCAAATTACCTCAACATTCCATATATCATAAATATAACTAGAAGAAGACATTCTTAAGTCATAACATGTTAGAAAAGAAATACATATAACATTTCCTTAATCTGATTTGATCTATAATATCCTCAAAGCTAGACTAAAAAATGAAATCACTCTCTCAGTCACTCGCTCTGTTGGGCCACAGGGCGCAAAACAGCCCCGAAAGACAGGCCATCCTTAGCCCTCAACTCATCGATGTAACTCCTAACCTCTTTAGCAATCATCTTCTTCATGACATCCACAAGACACGTGTCCTCAATCTCCTTTTCTACCTCATCACCTCCTTTCTTCTTCTCCCCATCGCCAGGTGGTAACAGCGTCAAAAGCGTCATCCCATCACAGCTGCTGACATCACTCACACTCACACACCTCCTCCTTTTATTCTTCAAACCCAAACTCTCATCATCATTATCATCAGACTGAGTCGACTCACTCTCAGAAGACTGAGTCAGAGTCAGCCCACGTCGCCTGAGAGTCGAGTTCCAGTGATTCTTGATGGCGTTGTCCGTACGACCAAGCAAGAGCTTGGAAATGACGGACCACTTGTTGCCGTGGATGAGGTGTGCACGGAGGATGACGTCATCTTCATGAGGAGTGAAGGGACGGTGTTGGACGTTGGGGCTGAGCTGGTTACACCAACGGAGACGACATGACTTGCCGGATCTTCCGGGTATACTTGACCCGATCACCGACCAGTTCCTTGCACCTTGTGTTTCCACTAACTGTATCAGCTTGGCGTCTTCTTCTGGAGTCCATGACCCTTTCTTCTTCAATAAGTTAACGTCGTCGTTTGATGATGACGTCATTTTTTGTTTTGAAAAGATGGAAATGTGAAGATGTGAAATATGGTTTGGTGGTTGTTAATAAGAAGGTGGGAAGTTAGGTTTAACCGTTTTTGGGATGGAATGGTTGGTTAGTTGGCATGCATGAGGAATCATAAACTGCTCGTGCAACTTTTATTTATTTAATGGATTTATTTGTAACTAATATTCAGTTACAACTTCTTTTTACCCTTTTTTGTGGTGCTATAACCGTTTAAGTTATTTTATTACAAACTTTTTCTATTTTAATTTAGTAAAGTAATGCATCCGTTTAATTGTCAACAGACCAAAAAATACACAGTTTAAGATAAATGAGACCACTAAATTTCCCAACCAATTAAATAACATCCTTACTCACTAAACTCTCTTTTAATTGGTTTAAACAAGATCTCTCTCTTGGAGACAAAAAGCAACTCACCCTACGATTCCCTAACTACGATCTAACCTTTTTTCTTTAATCTTCTTCTTGGTCGGTTAAATAAATAATAGATTTCTTCTATATCGTAGGTCGGTATAATTAATATATATCATTCGCTTTTGGTGGCCTTTTTGCTTTGACTCTTCACGTGCATGCTATTACTGTCTTTAAACCTTTTTATTTTTTGGTTGTAATCTTAGTATACAACCATTGAATATTATAAGGTTACGTAATTTGCATGCTTCTTTATTTATTCGTTGGGAATTAGTTTTCATTGAGTTTGGTGGTGATTTTGAGAGTCGTCTTGCTGTGACTTTGTCATGATGGGGGTTACGAAAGAGAGGGATAAGGGTGGAGGTAAACTTGACCACGATGGGAGTGATGTGGAATTATTAACTTCACGTGGAGCAGCTGGTCATGATGCAAATGAGCCTAATGTTAATCTTGGTGAGTCGATTCTTCAATCGACAATGAACCTAATAGTAGGAATGATGAGTTTCCTGGTATTGCTTCTGGTTCTCGTTCGCATGGACAAGTGGAGCCGGCTTCACTTGGTTCAAGCCCTAGTCATAAAGCACCTAGTCATGACACGCCTGAGGGTCATGATACTTTATTGAAAATTCGTGCTATTTAAAAACAAATCTTTGAGGGAAAACTTGTTCTTGTGGGTGACGATGGGCAACCATTAAAACCAGATGTGACAGTAGATGCTTTTACTTCTACTCGGGCTAATCCATTTAAGCATCTTAAGGTGCCGCAGTCACAGAAGGAGCTAGAGGAGATGCTTACTGCTATTGGTTATTATTCGAAACCTCCTCAAGATAGTGGTCCTATGGCTTCTAATGTTAATGCTACTTGTAGTCCTAATAATGCTAATGATAAGGTTGATATGAATGCACATGGGCTGAAACAACCTTCTTCATCGTATGCTGGTGTTACTTCTACTGAACCTAAGAAACACACGTCAAACTTTCGTAGGTTGGAGTGTAGTAAGAAAGTTAATGGTGTCGATCTTTCTGTCCCGATGAAAGTGGTTGAAGAGGTGAACACTAGGTTTGAGAATACTTTGTATGGGTATTTCCTTGGTCAACGTCTTGCTTTTCCCCGTTGTTGATTACTTTGTACAGAATGCGTGGGCTAAGTTTGGTATACAAAAGGTAATGATGAATGCAAAGGGTTCTTCTTCTTTAAGTTCAATTCCAAGAAAGGTGTTGATGATGTTCTTGAAAACGGTCCTTGGTTGATTAGAAATGTACCTATTATTCTTAAACCATGGACATTGAACACCAACTTACTTAAAGAGGATTTGACCAACATCCCGTTGTGGGTTAAATTCCATGATGTTCCTCTTGCTATGTTTTTTCGATGATGGCCTTAGTCTCCTTGCCACATTGATAGGCACGCCCAAAAGGTTAGATGCTTTTACTAGCCAAATGTGCAAGGACTCATGGGGCCGTAGTAGTTTTGCTAGATGCATGATTGAAGTTAAGTCGGATGAGGTGCTTAGGGACAACCTTACTGTTGAGATACCGTTACTTGATGGGTCGGGTTCGACTATTGAGAAGATACGGGTTGAATACGAGTGGAAACCACCTCATTGTGATAAATGTATGATTTTTGGTCATACTCTTATTGAATGTTCTAAAGTTGTTGAACCTCCCCGCCAGCTACTAAACGTGTTAATGATGGTTTCAAGACGGTCAATAATAAGAAGAAAGGAAAGCAAGGTGGTTCTACTATTCCGGGTCAAGGAGGGTTTACTAAACCTGTTGTGGGTAAGCAGTCACTAAGAAGAATGCTTCTGATATGGCTAGTTCGAGTGGAACAAAGATCTCTACATCTAATTGTTGGAGTATGCTCGTGTCATAATAAATAATTATATGGCTAGTCATATGTGAGCCTATGGGGTCACACACATATACACTTAGACACCATTATTATAATGTATTTATCGTATTTACATTATAAATAACCTTTGTCACATAAGGGTGTAAAGAGGCGTATTTGGACTTTGAAGGACCTAATGTGTAACTTATGATTTGACATCAATTAGCATTAATGCTAATTGATGATAATTGATGTTGATTGGGAGGTTACAACTTGCACTTCAAAACTCCCTCCCCTCCCCTTATGGTGGACGATACAAACACACACCAAAAGAGGTTTTTGTTTTGTTTTGCTTCCTTCATAATTCTAGGTGTAGTCTTGTGCAAGGATCGGTGAAAGGTTAAGACTAGCATCAAAGGGTGATCGTTAGACGTGTAGTGTGTTTCACACATTGGGAAAGGATCAACCTTATTGGTCCTTTTGGTTTCTTGATTCTATTCGTGAAGGAGATTGGTGTCTTGCAACCGGAATCACGCTACAAAGGTATAAACCTTATGTTTGTTTTATTTGATTGATCATATGGCTATATGGATCCGTTGTTGGTGATGATTCCACTGCGTTTATATGTTTACTTTATGTTTATTATATTCATCATCACCTATAGTGGTATCACGAGCCATCATATGTGCCATATGATTATCGGGTATGCGAAAAAATGGTCAAAACGCGTGTTTTTAAGAGTTTTTTGTAAACACTTTCAAAACAGCCCCGAGGGCTCCATTTTTCATGGATTAAGAATGTTATTAGTAATATAAATATCTGTGATTTTTGGTCTTATGGCCATTGGTTTCGCATACGTTAATTAAACAATGTGTTCGGTACACTAAAATGGCTTTAATCGCGTTGTTTTAATCGATTCTTGAAACGATTTGAAAACAGCCCCTAAGGCTTAATTTTCTGTGGTAAAATGATTTTTAGAAGGTCTAATATCAGTAGGTTTGAGAACCTAAATCCATTTTACTCGCGTACCAATCGGGGTTTTAATTTTTGTTGATTATTTCTTCGATTCGTTGGCTAATTCTTTTATTTCATGTCATTTAAATTGTTTCCATGGCAAATACATGCATGTTTGCTCATGGGATTAGCCAACACCTTGTTATGTTCATAATTTTATGGTATTATTATGTGTATATGCAAAGCTGATGAATACCTAGACCACTTGTGCCATGTATGATTGTGATTGTCGTTTATTTCTTGTTATTTGGGGTTTGCCATTGTTTCGGCCTTTATGTATGTATTTTAATTTGGATTTTGCCATTGTTTGGGCATTTTACAATAGATATATAGTAGATTAGTTGTATTTTACATTCTATATATTGTAACTGTTGCTTGGAATGGAATGGCGAACCATAAAAGACATAAAGACGCAAAATGGCTGCTCGTACAAGCGCAAAGTAAAACGGCGTTTCCGGTGATTGGTATGTATTTTTTAACCAATTTTTACTGCAGGTAGACAAATCATGGGCCCACAAATTTGTAGTTTGATGCTAAGCTCGGGGATGACTCCTTCTAGGCCTATCGGCCTCGAATGCAGAAATTCTGGGCTGGCAGATTCACTTTTCGTGTGCATAATGGGCTTCTACTTGTCCTAGCTTGGTCTTGGAGCAAGTGGGAGTCCTCCGTGTGGTTGTGGTTTATGTCCCTAGTTGACTCTTGGTTCTCGTGATGGCTCACGAGACCAAGCATAGGTTCTTTCATCGGTTGAGGCTTTGCATATATTGTGGTTGTGTGTTGGTTGTTTGCTTATTATGTATGTTGTGAATGTATATAACTTGCAAATCGTTTTCTAAAACTTAAAACGCAACACAAACCATTTTCAAACTAAGTCTTATGATTTAGTTTAACTAAGTTTAAATATGGATTTAACTTAAAATCATTGTTTTAAAAATAACACTTAACTTGTTATGTATGTTATTTGATTTATGTATTGTCCTATCTCTATTATAATCCACATAGGTTCTATATTAGACTTGAAAATGGACAACTTGACACACATAAATTAAAACAATGATTAGACTTAAGTTAAGAAAAAGTTTTTAACTTGTGCTAGGAATAATGAATGCATGCTTTTCAGTACACCTTTTTGATTCACATCAAAATATTTTACCCGTCACAAATTTAAGTCATGCCGTCCAATCGCTTGAGAACACTTGCAATTACTTTTTGCCTATGCGTGGGACCTAGGTTGAATTGTAACCCAAGGTGATTATTGTCTATGCGTGGGACCTAGATATATTTTCGCACGTTCTCAAATTGGATGACTTAATCGAGTTAAGCGGTGAGACCTTGACCCGAGGCAAGGATGGGACTAAACATGCCTTCTTGACACTAGATTCTTGTTCACTAGTGCCATGAGTCCCATAAGGATCTAAGAGTTGCACAAGTAATGCAATTGGTGATCGTCGCCTACCAATTGAATCTACTATTGCTAGCAGATCAACTGATGTGATAGTAGAAGCACAATGTGGATCTTAGCATTTTTTCGTAAATTAATTGTTTTAAACATAGGGTAATTAATTTGTAAAAGGATAATTATCGAAAATGCTAAAAATTGAACTTTGTAAATTCATGATATAATGCATCACATCCGTAAACAAAAGTTTGTTCTTTACTTGTTAAAAAGACAAACTAAGTACTTCTTTCCTTGTAAGAAAGAGACTTGTTCCTATCTGTTTTCTTTTTGAGGAAATACAATAATAGGAATATTTGAATTGTCCTAAATCTAATCAAACTCAAAGCACACCTACTCTAGAAATCGTGATGTCTTGCAAAAGTCAAAACGGTTAAGTATGGTTGCACATCTTATTCTTTCAAGTTTGTTTTATAACCCTAGTTCCGCTTCTGAAACATTGAAGTAAGATAAGATATTTGGATAACTAGAGAACACGTTTTCTATAGCTACCAAAATAATATGATTTTTAATAATTAGAAGATGGAAATATCAATAAACCGCAAAATGGTAAAGACAATTACTAGCTTGATTACCTAGCAATTATCTTAACCCAATAAACCTAATAAGGTACTACACACCCTTGTGGTAAAATAGACCTTATGGAGGTACTGCATGCCTATTTTCAAGTTACAAATATCAATGATGGCTAGCCCGTCATCTATATGTTAGAACTTGATGCACTTCATTGAATATCTAAAGTACATGTTTACTAGTCCAAGTGACTCACATTAGCAATAATGTGTACATATTCAAAGAAAGAAGGAAAGTATCCAATCGACACTCAGTCTCCACTGGTGACATAACATTTATAATGTTGTATAATCTAATGGGAACTATGTGACTTCAACACTGGTGACGAAACACATGTAATGTTGTCTAATCCAGTGGGAGCCGTAATCTTAATTACCTTGCAGGTTGCCCATATTATTTCTTGATTGTCTTGAAAAAATACATTACTTTCCACACGTGTAGCATCATAGTTTATATAAGAACCATTGCATGAATTTTATTAGATAACTTGTCGCGTTCCTGATGTTGCTTCCTGAAATGTTATCAATAAGTTGTTATGCATGATTTATTATTAAAACAATAAAGTTCAACATATCTATATTTTGATTTTGTCTAAAATCATATCTGTGACACTGTCATATTACGCATGATGTTGTGCCGTGCACAAGTGGGAGAAATCTTCATTGTGTGCAAGATACAACATATAACAATATGACTAATAGTTTTTCTTGACTGCAAGGTAAGAAAACTAATATTCTGCTAGGACTTCTACACATAAAATGTATGTTGCCCTAATTAGAACAAATGTCAAGATAATATGAAAAGCTACTTCAACATATCCACCGAATTGTTCAGTAAATATGATTATGTATTATTGTAAAGTCATAATCTTGAAGTATGAAATTAACTTGAAATTACTATTGAGGCCAAGAGTCGGCACTCTAAATTGCTTTACTTGAATATGTTTAGGTCTCTTGTAAAGACTTAAACATCAAGTCTGTTAATTGTTGAAAGACTTATAACGTAAAGTAAGACGTTAACTTGTTATGTATTCTTGAAAAATACATGTACATGAAGTCATTAAATTGTAAATGACGTATGACGTATAGTATTAAATGTTTATGTTTTCTAGTCAAAACATGCACATGAAGTCATTGACTTGGTCAACAACTTATAAATTAAGTATGCAATAGGCTGAAAACACTATTGATGCCATATGGTTTGACTTGGTTGGCGTGATACGTAGCCAAAGAGTATAAGTTCATCTAATGAGTTGTGGGATAGTCTCACAACATCAATCCTCATGGAATACCACATCATTATGGTATGTCCAACATGGAAAATCAAACTCTATTGATAGTGTTTGATCTTTGATGACTTAAACTCTCTTACCTCCAAAGCAATTAAGGTTAGAAAATTGAATGTGCCATGGGTACACTCAATATGGTTCCAATTTGGAAGGTATTTAAGACGCCATTGTGTTATGGAATGGGATGAATTCCATTATGTCTTGATTGAAGTTCTTAATTTGTTAAATACCTTAGAGTAAGTAATTAACAAACCAGAGTCAAGAACTACTAATGTATTTTGGATGTCCCAATTGAAAACAATTTATTGTTTCTCAAGATGTTGTGTATCTAGAGATTAGTCTCTATGTACAAAGCAAGTGGGAGCACCTTTAGATCTTGAAGTTGTTCAAGACTAATATACACAACCTTCTAGGTACACTTGCTGATGTCACACTAAGGTTGAACATGCATATGTAAAACCATAGTATGATATCTCTCATTCATAGATCCAAAAGGAAACTTCTTGCACCTGAATGATATAGTCTTATATCAATGCTAAGGGATACTACCTCCGTCCCATAATAATTGTCCACTTTTACTTTTTGAAGTCTTTTCTATTCAACTTTGACAATAAATATTTTTATTTGTGTAATATAATACTTGATGAAACATATATGAATAGATTGGGTTTTAAATGTATTTTCATTGGGTATAATTTTCATCAAGTATTATATAACACAAATAAAAATATTAATGGTCAAAGTTGAACAAGAAATACTCAAAAAAATCAAAGTGGACAATTATTATGGGACGGAGGGAGTATAAGTTAGAGGGTCATTGTGAACCTGCTAACTAAGAGCTGCATTATCAGATTGTGAATCTGATGAATGGCTCAAAACTATGAATGATAAGATGCAGTCCGTGGAAGACAATCACTCATGAAGCTTGATTGATCTCTTAAGTTAGACTGTGAGGTTAAAAATGAGTTTCTCAATGAGAAGACTCAAAAGGACAAACTTGTACACACATTTAATTCACGAGTAGTGAAATGAGTTACTCATACTCAAGAAATTGACTATGATTAAATCTTCCTACCTGCAAATATTAAATGTATAAAGATGATGAATTGTCATACTTATCTTCATGTAAATGAAATGTGACAATAGGATTTCAAAACTCTTTTCTTATTGAATACATTATGGGACGATGTGTATTCAAAAGGGTTTGTGAATATATATAATCTTTATTATGTCTACAAGATACAAGAATCCAAGTGTGGATTAGATCATGCATCTCCGAGCTAAGATCTTTAGTTTACCATAAAATCATTAATTTGATTTTGATTAAAATAAGATCAGTACGAAGTACACTAAGAGCAAGTGGGAGAACTGTATTTATTTTCTTAAATCTCATATCTTAACTATATATAAAGCATTTAGGACTTTTATTTTTAGAAGTCTTAAAAATTTTAAGCTTACACACTTGCTATTATTAGTAATTTTTGAAATTAAAACTTTAAAAACACACTAATTGCACATTAAACTATGACATTAAATTGGATGCATGTTACAATAATAAAATATAACTAATATAATGAATTTAATATGTTTAAATAGTTAAAATTAATTACTTTTTGAATTTGCATATATAATAATGGCATATTAATTCTTCATTCTCATAACACAAACACACAATTTCTAGAAACTATCATCTTTCATTTCTAGAAATTGTTAAACAATATTCGACAAAAAACATAAAATCAGAAAATCGCTAAACACAATTCGCCTCCGAACCGCTGCTTTGCGCGGGTACCATGCTAGGTTGATGACGTATTAGAAACATTATTCCATCTAAGCTAGAATTTATTCCTTAGTTTGGAATGAAGTTTCTCTTGAGAGTTTTAGAAAATAAAACATGCAACCTTGTTACATATGTTTGTTTGAATAAACATAAGCGGTTATTAAGTCTGACACAATATGACACATTATTGAGGGGAGTCTCAATAATCAATCTTACCTGATGAGATTGAAAGCATGAATAGAAACCTTAAGTTTAACTAAAGGATTCATTATGTATATCATATTGTGCGTTGGACTAATTATATCAATTGCATGAATGCAAGATGAGTTGATAACAACAAATATCTAAGTGAATGTCATTAGGTAATTGTTAAACGAACATTCTAATGGACCTACAAAGGACCAAATATATGTTCAGCATTTACGGATATTTGAGGATCTCTGTTTTGTTTGCATACTTTGATGCTTATTTAACACAAATGATGCTCAACCTTAGTCATGGTAAGATATCATCATGAATGATGACATTGTTGACTAGATGTGCTCGACCGAGCATTAATGCATTATACATTAAAAGAATAAGAATACTTTGCAGTTTGAGAAACTGTTTAGATGAATGTCTATAGTAAGTGTTTTGCTAGTGTCAAACACCTTATGGAATGCATTGTGCAATACCGTATTGTACTTGAATGCACAATCATCATACCTTTCATGGATATTGAAACAAGTATTCTCAAGGTTTACTCAGATGACTACTTGTTGTCTTGTACAACATAATTTGATCATGGTGGGAACATCAGTTTCCGACCTATAAGTAGTCTTATGCATATCTGTTTTTAGTATTTGAATAATTGGAATACTAAGCAGTTTATATTTTATAATGAATTGATGTAATGGTTATTATCGTTTTCATTTATATCAACTGTATTCTATATTTGCATGTTTAAATCCATGAATTATTTTCTTCATTCAAAATTTGTCCATTGTCGGTTGACGGTACGGGAGTACCATCAAATTAAGACAATTGTGAGTGTGTTGGTGACCATTTTGCCAAACTCACATGTTGTTCATGGTGATGAGCATTGGACTGACCCAACCTACGAGTATTCACTGCATGGATCGGCGTCAAATAGTGAATCTCGAAAATGGTTATGTCTATTATCCTTAGACTTGAGATACAAGCAGGTCTTGCATGTGTGGAGTTTTATTCCTTGATATGGTTAAACGCTGTCCTAAACAAGGTAGTTATAAAGGCCACTATCAGGAATGATTTGAAGCACATGAATGACACGTGCAGTCAAAATAGGATTTGTTCCTCCACATGGTTTGGAGTTAGATACTATTGGGCCCCTCGATGATTTGAACAGATGTTTGTATGGCCGTACCCAAATGAGATTAAGATGAATCTTAATTCACTTGGTAATCTTGTTCAATATCTAGATCGAAAACATAATTGTTGAACCATTAGAATGACTTTTTGATCCATGTCTAAAGTTCAACCTGGTATTCAAAACAAAGGGATATATGACATATAAACCATTTAATGAAATGTTTGAGAAACTGACCTCACATATCACTAGGGGCATTGGCGTGTTGCTAGACGCTAACCATTGCTAGTATAATTACTTGTCTATTATGACGTCGCAAGTGGGAGCTGTTGGAGTATGCTCGTGTCATAATAAATAATTATATGGCTAGTCATATGTGAGCCTATGGGGTCACACACATATACACTTAGACACCATTATTATAATGTATTTATCGTATTTACATTATAAATAACCTTTGTCACATAAGGGTGTAAAGAGGCGTATTTGGACTTTGAAGGACCTAATGTGTAACTTATGATTTGACATCAATTAGCATTAATGCTAATTGATGATAATTGATGTTGATTGGGAGGTTACAACTTGCACTTCAAAACTCCCTCCCCTCCCCTTATGGTGGACGATACAAACACACACCAAAAGAGGTTTTTGGTTTTTGTTTTTGCTTCCTTCATAATTCTAGGTGTAGTCTTGTGCAAGGATCGGTGAAAGGTTAAGACTAGCATCAAAGGGTGATCATTAGACGTGTAGTGTGTTTCACACATTGGGAAAGGATCAACCTTATTGGTCCTTTTGGTTTCTTGATTCTATTCGTGAAGGAGATTGGTGTCTTGCAACCAGAATCACGCTACAAAGGTATAAACCTTATGTTTGTTTTATTTGATTGATCATATGGCTATATGGATCCGTTGTTGGTGATGATTCCGCTGCGTTTATATGTTTACTTTATGTTTATTATATTCATCATCACCTATACTAATCAGTTTGATGCTCTTAATATGGAATATACGGATGCTTTTGGTACTCCTTCAAATGTCACCAACAAGGATGTGGATTCTGGTCGTACAATGGAAATTAATGAAGATAAGTCTACTAAGACAGGTACTGCATCACAAGAACCCCTTGTGAGTGATTTGAAAGAGATGGAGTCGGGTGTGGCTCCTAAAACTAGTGATTCTTGTATTCCACCTGCCTCTTCTACTAAGAGAGTTAACCCTTTTTCTAAAGTGGGAGAGATCGTGTTGTCTGATTCTGAAGATGAGGTGGTTGCTAACCAATTTGATGAGTCTGCTAATCTATTCGGTGGTGGCCAAGAGTTTGAAGATGAGTATGATGACTATGACTACGATGACTATGCGAAGCAGGTTTCTGATCTTCCAGGGAATTTGGATGCCTTTAATGCCATGTATGGCACCAAGCTTCAAGGACCTAGGAAGTAATTTTCTTTTGTTATGTTCTACGTTATCATTTGAGTAATGGTTTGTTTTCTTGTTTAGAAAATAGGTAGTATCTTGTTATGTAAGCTTTATGCGTATGTAACGGGCTGAGATATGGGATTTCACTCATATCCATTGTACTTAAAACGTTTTTGGTTAATATATTTACCAGGGTGCAGGATTACTCCCCTTTACCCAAAAACAAGAAGTGAATAATTATTTTACAATATCTCAAAATTAAAAGGTGGACAATAATTTTGAGACGGAAGGAGTTGTAAATAGATTATTTTGGTAACAATGTTTTTTCAACTACTAATTTTATGATCTTTAAACTCACTCTCATATAAAGTGTAATTACATATTTTCATTTTTTTCTAAAGATTTTGATGTGATCACTTCATATTAATTTATTTAGAATTTTAAAAAGAGTTAAATCAAAAAGCTTTATATAATGTTTTAAAAAAAAGATTGTTAATACTTTTACAACATTTTGTGTTTAAGTTTGGGTTAAATCATATGTCGTTTTATGATTATCATATAAAAATCTTTACATTATTATGAATAACTTACAAGTTTTTCTCGATCTTATGGGCGCGTTTAGTTGAAAGGGAACACTATTTGTTTTGCACAAAATATTTTTGTACAAAAAAAAAAGTTGCGTTTTGATCAAGGGAAACTACAAAGCACAATTTTGTATTTTCCTTGTTTATCTTGTAACCTCCTTGTTTTCTTGATAAATAAAACAATATCATATGAACACGTTTTTTATGTTATGCGAAAAATTAAATTCTTTTTTTTTACAAATTTTAAAATAAAAAATTAAAATAGAAAATTATTATTATTATTATTATTATTATTATTATTATTATTATTATTATTATTATTATTATTATTATTATTATTATTATTATTATTAAATATGAAAATAGAAACCATCTCCAACATCTTCCATATTTAGAGATTTTTTGAAGGGTTGATTAATATCCTTCATATTTGGATAATTATTATTCATCCTTCAAATGCTTTATAACATTATTTTAATTAGTTTTTCTATATAATATATTAGATGTCTTCCAAACTTTGCATTAGATACTCCGTATTTGAAGTATATGGTTGGAGATGAATAAATTTTGAAAGATGAATGTTGTTGAAAGATGTATCTCCAAATTTAAAGTACATGGTTGAAGATGGCGTAACACATGTGTTTTAATAATTGTTATAGTGCTTAGCAAAACTGTTTAACATTCGAACGAAATATGAAGCTTTAATACTCCTCCGCTTTAAGACAATTGTTTCCTGAAAAAAAACATACAATTTGGAAAAACATAACTATTACTTTTATTTTTTCATGGCTCTTTGCGGAATGACACTTTTATCCTTAACTAATAAATCAATGTTTCTTTTTAAAGTTTTTAATAATAATAAATAAATGTAATATGATAATCTAGATCTAATTTCTTTATCTATCTATACTAATATATAAGCATTTGTGACCTTCTTTTATAAAAGGCTTCAAATTATTAAATACATACTTTCTTTTAATGGCATGATATCTAAACTTGTAATAATAAGTGTATTGTAAATAAACTTGTAACACTAATTTTAATGCGAAAAACTTAACTTGTAACTTCTCTAAACTTTTAGTGTAACAATCATCTTGATGCTAACAACTGAAATCATAACATTCAGTCAGTTTGTAAAAGCCATGGTCAACCATATTGCAACAACATGCTAATTATAAGGTTGATATTTTATTAAGTCAAAAAATGATCATTTCAAGGTGATCAAATTATTCGGTGCTTGAAAACGTAAATATTTGTTGGCCGGAAAATTTAATTATAGTTGCGGCGGGTACCCTTATAGTTGTTAGTAATGGATAATTAATTTCATATATATTGGAAATAAAGATGAACAATTATTTTTTTTAAATAAAAATACAACTTATATTTGTGTACAGTTATTAAGTAATGACATTTATAATGTTTTTTTAAGACTATTTGGTTTTGATTCGGTATGGGTTAGTATCGGAAAGTGTGACTGGTAATATAAAACAAACATAATGAGATTGGGGAACAATCTTGAATGATCCTTCTTTAAGTTAGTTGTAACTGATTTCGCATAGTTGTAACGGCCTTATCGTAAAACCATCAATATGGACAACTTTGATGTATTTTGTACGCGAAATTGACTATTCAAGGATATTCTTTTGAAGTATTATTACAAAAAAGTTATTTTTTTAATATCCGGAAAGGTAATAAATTTCGAGCAACCCTTTTGTTACCGTGTGACCCACTAATAATATCTCGACTGACGACTTTTGACAACTCCAATCTTGCTCGACTGACGACTTATGACAACTCAACTTCGTGTGGGGTCCAAGATTATTTTATTCTTGAATATTTGTACACCGCCTTAAGATACAACGGATCTTCAGTCTTCATACGGCGTATGTGTCTTCTAATCTTGGAATTACGTGGTGAAATCTTCAGGTTGATACGGCGCATGTCAAATAGTTTATGCGGCGTATCTTGAGCAGATAACTCAGATCTTTTTGTTGACCAAAGTTTCATATAGGGCGCATGGAACAATTCCATACGGCGTATTCTTCAAAGTCAGGCAATGGTCTTCACATTCGTGTAGGTGTTGAGGTACGGCGTATCCATCTAGAATGATATGACATATCTTCCTTCAGTTTAGTAGAATTTACCATTTTTCTCCATTTTACGTCCAAAATAGCTAACTTTCACCAAATGTTTGTTTTCAACTGAGAAATACAAAATTAAGTGAAATACAAAATTAAGCGATTAAGTATCAATTCTCATATAAAATAATTATCACCAAATATATATAGGATAAATGAGGCCAATAAACTATTGTTATTTGATATCATTAGATAGTGACCTAAGAAATAAGTCAAATCATTGCTAGAAAGAGTTTTTTGCTGCCTAATAATATGCTTTGCGTCCATACCTATGAAATAAGTGGTCGAATTAAGAGTTACGGAGGCTCAGGATTTTACCTTTGATCAGAAGTTGAGCTGTGGGACACTGTGTGTAAATTTTGGGCGGAGAGAGTAAAAGTGACACATGGTTTTATACCAAACCAGTTTAAATACCCACTGAACTCCTCTCATTAACCGTACACGTGTCCACCAATTTAACCCTTATCCGGATTTCAAACCTTTTTTAAAATTTTGAAGTGACGTTTGCAAATATCCGGGTTGTTAGGCGTTTAATCTCTATGGCAAGTGGTTAGGATAATCATTATAGCGCATTTAATGCTTATTTAGTTACCCATATCCACTTTTCGAGAGCAGAAGTTTGATGGAATGGGTTTGTGTTTACATCTTTAATGAAGTCGAAAGCAATGCCTCTTCGTGCATATGCATCACTTTCGAATAGGGGGCTTGATGACGTAACCTCCGAGCAGGTCGAAGGCCACCCCTTCGAACTCTGTCGAAGCCCTCTCATACGAAGGCCCAAGTCAGTCCTCTTAAGTGTTTATTGGCGTCAAACCATTCGTACAAGCAATGGTTACCAATTGGGAATTCGCCAATCGAAACCGTAAGCCCTTCGGGGTATGGCCTTCGAGGAAACTAAGAACAGAGGGCACTCCTGACTTGGTCAAACCCACGTTCCCCTCTCATCCCTGGCTTTCCCGCCAAGTTTGAGATAGTGGGTCACTAAGCCCTAGCGGTTACCTAAAATCATGGGACGCCCCTATGATCTCTGATATTCGTGACAGAGCTCTCCATGGTCTATTTCATCTACTATAAATAGCTTGGACGGGTCATTGATGATGGTATGCTCACTAAACACTTTAATTACTCCCACATTCATTTACTTATCACATCATATACTTATTCACACGCCGAAGGTGGTTCGCAGGGTCCCTCCCCTGCGCAATCACTTAACGTAGTGTCTTCATATTTCTTATTTCAGGTTGTTAACAAGCTTGGCTGGAACACACACCCCCTATTACCCTTCGATCACCATCGCAAGGCCTGGTAGTGCAGGTATTTGTACAATCAAAAGCTGTTTAGATTTAAGTTGTAAACTTATGTTGTTGTTGCATTTCTAGACAAATTTATAGCTGAGGTAATCTAGAACTTGGCAGGGAAAATTATTGGATTTGCAGCCATGGCGGGTTAATCCTTTTGTAGCCATGGTGCCGCTGTCATATTTACTTTCATGATGATTTGTTATGCGAACCCATTGATGTAAATTTTTAGAATATGTCAAATCTATGGGTATGACACATATGTTTCTGAATATTGGGGGTAAATAAGACTGTTATATGGTTGTGTGGGTTGATTTTGTGTACCTGGAATATGATGGATGAAACTAGCCAGTACTTGGCGGGGCATCACGAATAAATTTGTGATTGCAGCCATGGCAGGTTAGCGTATCCTTTTATCCGATTACATGCCCATTCTATAAGGTTGTGATCATTTTTGTAATTTGAGACCAATGAATAGCGTCTTGGAAAATCTGAACGTAAGTTGGCGCAACAACAAATGAATTGCAAAGTTCAAATACTTGCTTTGCAACTATGTTTGTTTACATCCATTACAGAATTGAAACAACTTTCTGAATTGAACAATAAATACATATATGAGCCTGGTTATTTATTTTAATATTTTTGTCACCTGATGTCTTTTATCTCATATATCCTTGCTTGCATCGATGATGTTTACTATTTATGGAATACCATCTGCATCCATTTTATGGACAAAGCTTCAATCATCAAAAAATGATAAAGCGACAATGATGGATGAACATACACTAGGGGCATGTAATACTACATTTCCTTGGTGTCTGTTCATCGATCGTTAATGCTTTGTTATTGTCTATACGAAGAATAGTTCGGATATTTATCTACTGTATTCTTAGGACTAAACCTTATGTGTGGCTGTGTCTGGGTTCATTTGATAGGTTACTACATTGCTATAACAGAAAATAGATAAGTATTATTTGAATTTGTAATACCATATTTGTATATCCAGCTATTATATTTGTATATGTATACTTATGATATCTTAAATTTATAGGCTTAATCCACTATGGCAACCGAGTCTACCTATATTTTTTTTGTAACAATAGAGCTTTCATAATCAACGACCTAATTCCATACTATGGACACAAATTAGTTAAATATCAAAAATATATGGAGTATCAAAGATGGATGTACGGTGACCGAGTCCGACTATTATCAAGTGGACATGGTCTGTGCATCCATCTTTCATACTTTTTCAATATTTTTTCGTAACCAAGTTTTTACATTCAGCCACCTGAGTACATTATACTTAAAGTCAGATCAAGGGACTGTTGGTAAGTTGCCATATACATACTTTGTACGGCTGCCTTTTGTTTAGCAGTTTCTTATCATACTTAATAACAAAATGTTATCTCCATTTACATGATTGCACAACAGGGTCTGGCCACTATGTGCAATACTTGAGAAGTCCATATGCTTGCTTATTCTTTATCTAGAACTTGGAAACTGGTTGTATTCTGAAAATTTATATTTCTCGGGTATGTTACCATTTTCTCTTTCTTACTTGCCCACGAGACCATGATTATTCGCTGGGCCGGCATAGCTACCGAGACACAAGTGAAATTTTAACTTATTGGTATCATGTGTGTGCATATAGTTTAGTGCATACATGGTATAGAACCTAGACTGTAATAGACATTGAACATTAAATATCAATATTGAAAAATAAATAATGTCTTAGACTTTATAGCGCAAAGACTTTGTTCTTAATTTGTTAATATTGACATACGACGTTCAACATAGTTACCCATTCTGAGCTTCCGATCCAATTCCTTTTGTTATTTCAACAATCTAGCAATCCACCTGGTACATGACTTTATGCAAAGGATGTTGAAAAGGCAAAAAGAATTGGAGGGGGGACCTCAGAAGGGTTAACTATGTTGCTTTTTTCCTATTATAGCTTCTTGCCTATCACAGATGCTAAACATTGGGTGTCAATATTGGCAAACAAAGAATACCATGTATTATTCATTTTTTAATATTGACACACAATGTTCAACATAGTTGCTTGCTCTTATCTTTCTTCTCCAGTCCCTTTTGTTACTTCAATGGGCTAGCAATACGTCTGGGAAAGACCAGTTTTTAAAGACCGTTTGAATAGCAAAAGGGATTGGAATGGGAGGTTAGAGCTTCCGTTTATGTTGACGTTTTTCTGTTATAGGTTTTAAATGAAAGGCTCGAACATTTACAGCGTCATAGTGCTAATAGCGAAACATTACAAAATGTTGTGTATCAAGATTTGATCCAAACTGAATTGCAACATTGTGTCATGTTTCCTTATTTAAACTACATGTAACTCACTACCTAAAAGCGACAACTTCTTTTGAAAATTAAATGCTATTATTATGAAATATAATACTACAATATGATCACTTTTATCATTACAAAAAAAAGTAACATAAACTATATAGCCAGTTTCTAGATATTCATTTTCTACATTATTACACTAATCAATAGTATTGTTTGTCTTAGGAATAGCAGAAAAAGGACTTACTAATAGAGCCCAAAAACTACCATCAACATCCACAGGCTTACAGGTATAATCAGAACAATTGATAAGCTAATATGATACCATTAGCAGACTTCTATACACCATTTATGTTATCAATTTTCTAAATTTTCATGTTTGTATACATGCTAAATTGTATTTAAAACTAAGCATAGACATATAACATTGTATGGCAATATTGGCACATAAAGAACTCGATGCACTTTACAGTGCAAAACTTCCAGTCAAGCACATTTTTATTTAATTAGAATTTTTCTGGTTAAAAAATCTTGTTTATCAGCTAGAATTTTTCTACTTTAAAGTCCACCACGTTCTTCATTTGCTAATTTTGACATACTATGTCCAACATAGTTACCCATTCTGAGCTTCCGCTCCAATTCCTTTTGTTATTTCAACAATCTAGCAATTCGCCTAGTGCAGGCCTTTGGGCAAAGGATGTTGAAAAGGAAAAAGGAATTGGAGGGAGACCTCAGAAGGGTTAACTATGTTGGTTTCTTTCTATTACATTTATTTGTAAAGTACATCAGAATATTGTGAGAGCCATGATGTAGCTGTAATAGACATATAACATCGTACATGTGGCTATATTCACAAATAAAGAACGTGATGCACTTTACAATGCAAAGTTTTACGTTCTTCATTTGTTAAATTGACATATGATATTTAACATAGTTAACCATTCTAAGCTTCCCCTCCAATTCCTTTTGTTATTTCAACAATCCAGTAATCCGCCTGATGCAAGCCTTTGCGCAAAAGGTGTTGAAAAGGCAAAAGGAATTAGAGGGGGACCTCAGAAAGGTTAACTATGTTGCTTTTTTCCTATTACATTTATTTATAAATTACATAACAGTGTTGTATCACCCATGATGTAGCTATAATAGACATGTAACATCGTGTGGCTATATTGGCAAATAAAGAACGTGTTGCACTTTACAGTGCAAAGCTTCACGTTCTTCATTTGTTAATATTGACATACGATGTTAAACATAGTTACCTATTTTAAGTCCCCAATATAGTTCCTTTTGTTATTTCAACAATCTAACAATTCGCCTCGTTTGCACAAAGAGTGTTGAAAAAGCAAAAGGAACTGAAAGGGGGCCTCAGAAGGGTTAACTATATTGTTTTTTGCCAAATAAAGAACATGTTGCACTTTACTATGCAAAGCTTCACGTTCTTCATTTGTTAATATTGACATACGAAGTTTGACATAGGTACCCATTCTGAGTTCCCACTACAGTTCCTTTTGTTATTTCAACAATCTAGCAATTCGCCTGGTGCAGGCCTTTGCAAAAAGAGTGTTGAAAAAGAAATAGGAACTAAAGAGGGACCTTAGAAGGGTTAACTATTGTTAAAATGGTACCGAACAATATCAATAATCACCCAACCAACCACCCCTCGGTGATAATCTTTATATTATAACGATAAACACAGTAGATTAGTCCCCAACACAGGTGCTAATCAATACAAATACAAAGAAAGATTGTTGTCCCTTTATTAGGTGCAACAATAGAATACAATCACTCACACACTAAAACCAAACCAAAGATCAAGATGATCTACTATCTGTTTACACCATTAAACTACTAAGAAAACCAAAGAAACCCAGATGAAGATCAACAAACTTGTATGTGAAACTTTAGAGAAAATATCGAGAGAGAGAGTTAAATGAACTCTAGCAGAACAAGTCCTTATATAGCCAGATATTTTACACTCTCAACCCTGCACAAATAAACTCAACAAACAATACCCAAAGTGTTAAGAGTTAGAAACTTAGTATAAAAAAGTTACATAATACACCCCTGAAGGTTCTGCTGATTGTCAAAGAAGTATTCAGTACTTTCAACATCCCCCTCAAACTGATGAACCTGCAAACAGATTAATCATACCAAGATTTCTAACCATAACACCATGTTGAACAGACCCAAGAGCTTTAGTCAAAACATCAGCAGTTTGACTTTTAGAGTTAACTTTAACAGTTTTAATCAAACCAGATGCAACTTTTTCTCTAATTAAATGCACATCAATATCAAAGTGCTTAGTTTTTTCATGCATCACAGGATTAGCAGCAATTTGTATAGCAGCCTTGTTATCACAAAATAACTCAACTGGCAACAATTGCTCAGTAATACCCAAGTCTTTTAAAACTTTAAGAATCCACATAACCTCACAGGTAGTAGAGGCCATGCATCTATACTCAGCCTCAGCTGAAGATTTAGACAGAGTAGCTTGTTTCTTACTATTCCAAGAAACCAAGTTACCATTTACAAAAACACAATATCCAGATACAGACTTTCTAGTCACTGGACATTTAGCCCAATTAGAATTAGAAAAAGCAGAGACTTTAAAACTTTGATCATTCTTACTAAAATGTAGACCATTACCAGGTGCAAGCTTAAGATACTTTAACAGTCTTAAGCCAATATCAAAGTGAGACTTCAAAGGAGAATGAATATATTGACTCAAGCAGTGCACAGCATAAGAAATATCAGGTCTAGTCATAGTAAGATATATCAACTTCCCAACAAGTTTCTGATAACTAGTAATATTTTTCAACTTTTTATCATCACTAGTTTCTTTATGATTTAGAACAATATTTCTCGTGCAAAGGAGTTAACACAGTGTCAAGAAACCAAGTAAACCATAATCATTTAACAGCTCAAGACAATATTTCCTTTGGTTTAAACACAAGCCTTTATCAGTTTTTAAAACTTCAATTCCAAGAAAATATTTTAATTCTCCTAAATCTTTGATTTTAAACTTATTTCTCAGAAAAGTTTTAAAAATCTCAATCTCATTTTCATTATTACCAGTAATTACCAGATCATCAACATAAACAAGTAAGTACAGCACAGAACTTCCCTTGGTTTTAACAAAAAAAGAATGATCATTTTTAGACTGCACAAAACCAGCCTCAAACAAGGCTTCAGACAATTTAAGGTTCCATTGTCTTGGAGCTTGTTTTAAGCCATAAAGAGACTTTTTTAACCTGCACACTTTATTATTGTTTTCTGGAAACAAACCAGGTGGAGGCAACATATAAACCTCTTCATTTAAGTCACCATATAGAAAAGCATTGTTAATATCCATTTGAAATATTTTCCAATCATTTTGAATAGCAATACTTAATAAGCACCTAACAGTACCCATTTTAACCACCGGACTAAAAAGTCTCATCATAATCAAAACCATATTTTTGATTGTAACCTTAGCGACACTCTAGCTTTATATCTTTCAATCTCACCATTAGATTTCAACTTAAGTTTCCAAACCCATTTAGACCCAATAGGAATTCTTCCTTCAGGAAGATCAACTTCTTCCCATGTATCATTTTCATATAAAGCAACTAACTCATCATTCATAGCATTTTTCCAATTTATATCCTGTGAAGCTTCCTCATAAGAAGAAGGTTCACATGACTTATTTATATTAGCAACAAAACAACAATTATCAGTATTATAACAAGTATGATTAGCATACTTATTCAAACCATAAGTATCTTTAGAATCAAGAACATAATCATTCAGTTTAGTAGGCAATTTAGAAGATCTGCTAGACCTCCTATAACTAGTAGTTCCTTCCTCAGTTTGATTTTGAACAACATTTTGAAAACTAGGCACATCTGTTTCTGAAAACAACATTTCCTCAGAATTATTATTATCACCTACAGGAGTTGCAAAACTAGGCTATCTGATTGGCTGTGGTGGATCAGGAATTAAGAACCTGTTCTAAACAAACAATTATCCTGATCAACATCCACTACCCTACCAGATTCACCTAGATTACCTTATCTACCTACAGATGTTACATTTATATCCTCTGTTTCATCATTGGGAGAGGGACTAGGAGTTCTGGTTTTTGACTCAAAATTATCAAAGAAATTTAAAGTATTAATATCAAGTGGATCTTTTGAAGAATTCAGATGTTCATTTTGTATGGGAAAATAGTCTCATAAAAACTTAACATCTCTTGATATAAAAACGGATCTATTTTCAAGACTTAATAATTTGTAAGCTTTCTTTCCATTGCATACCCAATCAAAACACATTTTTCAGATTTTTCAGAAAACTTATCAGATTCTTTTAAGATAGCAGCAAAACACAAACAACCAAAACTCCTAAGATGTCCTAGACTAGGTTCTCTACCATTAACCAAAGAAAAAAGGAGATTTTCCATTCAAACCAGAGGAAGGCAAACTGAATCAAATAAGTAGCGTTTTTAAAACACAATCAGACAAAAACACAAGAGGAATCCCCCTTGAAACATAAGACTTCTAGCCAATTAAGCAGATGTCTATGTTCCTCCCAGCAATTCCATTCTGTTTGAGGAGGATATGCTACACTAGTTTGATGAATAATACCCATTGTATCAAAAAATTCACCCATTTTATTATTAACAAACTCAGTACCTTATCAGATCTTGACAATTTTAATTTTCTTATTAAAATGAGTCAAGACCATTTAAAAAAAACTTTGAAACATCTCCAAAACCTCATGTTTTCCTTTAGCGTATACACCCAAAACAGATATATGGAGTCATCAACAATAGTCAATAAATATCTGAAACCTTCCTGCTAACCACTTTATAAGGCCCCAATACATCAAGATGTATCAGGTCACCAAAAACAGGGGTTTTATGTTCACTTAAAGGAAATGGATCCCTTGTTTGTTTAGCCTTATGGCAAACATCACAAGGTGCTCCATGATCAATATTAGTTTATATTTTTAAAGAAACTTTTAAAAGTTTCAAAATGATTAGCAGGAT
>OU343218.1:253335007-253424879 GCA_910596185.1 Chrysanthemum makinoi
AAATATTCAGGGGATGAAGATATCTGTTGTTAACATATCCTTACAGGATTTTATCAAATCCCTTGTTGCTTTATCCAAATCTCAATTTGATTTGATCATCTCAAATATTATCTTTGCAACTTGTTTAATATTTATTGTGTATTATATTGGTTACACTATCACTTATATTCATGAATCAAGGCAACTCAGTTTTCCTTTATAGCAAGACCTTAAGGGCACCACAGCGGATTTAAGACAAATATAAGTAGAGAACCAATATTGAAGGCTCCCAATGAGCATGAACTAAAACGTTAGTTGGCTGTTGACTAGATGTTGGTCTTTGCTCTTTGGATCCACTATGGTCTCAAATGGAATTTTCAGATGAGCAGTGCTAATATCGATATTACCAGTTAAATTTAGAGAATGTCAAGAGCCAAACAAAATAAATTAATGCACTACAGAGGCAAACATACCATAGACTTTACAAAATTTGAACTAGTGATTGTAGGGCTTTACCCTTAAAAGGGGAGCCCTTCCAGAAATTCTCGATGGCCAAGGGAGACCCAAGGCCAAAGAGGGGGTTTGGAAATAGTTTTCAACCAGCAATTGACGCGCCTCGGTTATTACCTCATTAGCTGCGTCATTTCCCCAAGCGCAAAGATGCTTTACAACCCATCCCAACATCTTATTTTATACACCTCGCTGCCTCTGCCACTTTGGCTAACCCAGCGATGTGGGACAAGAAACTTCATGGATATGCACTTTTGAAACCTCTTCCACTATTTGTCTATATTTTTATGACAAACATAAATAAAGATACAAGACATCATTATGTTCCGGTGAATCCATAATTTATTAAATTTCCTCACTCAGGATCCATGGAATATTAAATTTGTATGAGGGCTTAAATTTTGTTCGAGTTGGTAAGGGGGTGAATAGTCGGAGTCTGGACAGATGTAACGTTTGAGTCAATGAGGCTCGGTCTTGTAATGATTTAGGTTGTCATAATCGAGACGTCAATGGTGGTTAACAAGGTGGTAGTTTCATGGGTTGTCATTGCGATAAACGCGATAGAAGCGATGACCACAAGTTCAGTGGTTGTAATGGTCGAGTCATAGTTTCAAGTTTTGTGCAGTTACTCACTTACTCCATATGATATTATTAGCTATGTAAACCCGACAGACTTATTAGACGTAATTGTAATTTACCGACAACAACGTGATACATATTTCGTAAATGATTGTTACTGTAAGGGATATAAGATGGTTACGGATCAATAATCTTCAATGTATCTACGGGTTCATTCGAGTATTTTTTTTATCTCATCTGTAGCTAGCCAGACTTCTTAAAGAGCAAATCATTAACAAAGAATTAAAATAGGACGATACAACATCCAAATTCAGTTATAAAACATTGACATAAGATTTAGCTTAACAAAAACAAAGCGTTAAATCCATTACTATTGATAAACTATAACGAGTTTATTCAGTGATTCTTACTACTTTACTTCAATTTCGCCCTGTCCAAACTCAAAAGTAAAGCACAGACTTGAGAACAGAGAAGATAAACTTAAGCAAACAAGTAGAGGCCACAAGAAGGCAATTCCCATTTAGAGATTACATGAGAGAATTGCAATGCAAGATAAAATAAGACTTAAGTATCAAGTATTGAACTGAGATCAAATGGAGGTGTAATAGAAGTGCAGAACAGCAACCATTTTAAAAAAAAGGCTCGGTACCTACTCTGACTGTCTAGTACGAACACCGTTTGAAAACGAACACTTTCCAAAATTCTAATGTGTAAAGTGAAAAAGAAAATAGATCCAACTGCATCTCTGCATAAGAATTTTAGATATCAGTATGTCATTATTTTAAATTCCTCATTTAGTTTAGTTAATTCTCATTCTAAGACATTACCTATAAGTATGCTTCACCATTGAATATCCTAAAAGAAACACACCAGACTACTTTTATCGTTTAATCTACGTCCCTTAGCTAATTCATAATTTGATTGCAACAATGGAAGCAAAACAATGTGTTCAATTAACAAAAATAGATATATGAAAACTTATATGTTCTTCAAGAACACCGGTAACTTAGTTGATTTAATAAGGCCAATTTTACATTTCCCTTCATTTTATTATAAGACTAAGAGATAAAAATGTATTATCAAATAAGGAAAGATCATATTCACCAAGTGAAGGTAGGAAGAATGCAAAACTGACGGATTCTCATATCCAGCCAATGAAACAACTCAAACAAGCATATGTATATATGACCAATGAAGAATTTTGTAAATGATCACACAGCTAGTAAGGCACCGTGATGATCCAATTACTGCATGAGTTGACCCTTAACAAGACGAGCTACTCGTGAGCAACAAGATGAGCGACGATGAACTAACACAAGACGACCAATGCTGATGAATATAACTAATATCTTCGTTGGGGTTTATATAAACCTAAATGAACTAAAACTCGATTATCAACACTGATAATGGGGTTTATATGTAATTTGTTTCTACTTGAACCTCTGTTCAGATTTCAAGATGTTTAATCTTGTTACTCAGGCATCAAATTGCTAATTTAATGGTTGGGTTAACCTCCTCAAAAAAAAAACATCAATGTGTCCACGTTCTATGAAAATCATACCCGGTTATCTTATTGTTTCGTGATTTTTAGTTTTGTGTTTGTTATGTTGAGTGTTCTTTGTAATTTTGGACAGAAGTATCTATCAACATCGAAGTTGTACAATGTAAATCCGACAATAGTTACTTCAGTTGTAGAGTTTTACCCTTAAAAAGACAACTCGGACACCCAAGGCCAAGAAAGGTTTGTGTTAATTTTTGAGGTATTAATCTGTGGCAAACATGTCATTCTATCAATTGCTAATGGCTTTCAAGTTATAATTCATTGCAGGCTTATTACAGGGGTTAATCATGGTCAAAGCATAATTGATTTAAAGTTCCAAGATAGTCATTTACGAAGCATTACTCATTTCTGCTGATGAATCATTTATAGCCGTTAGAGAGGTCTTAGTGTATCTTTATCTCCTATTTAATAAATCCCTTATTCTAGGGTTAGACACAACTGAGTGAGCAGTCATTGTCTCATATTCTCTTCTTTCTGATCATTACATTGATCTTGTCTTCTATTTGTATTTGTATGATTATTGTCTCATTGACACTAATCTGACCTTGTAACACTTTGGTACTATTGTTGATTTAATCTAAGCCGACTAACTTAGGTTTGAATAGAGGTTCTATTGTTCATCTTGTATTGCTGATACTTTCGTACATGGTTTCAGAGCATCAGGCTCATTATCACTACTGATTCACCATCCAAGGGTTTCTTCATAAGAAACTTGGGGACATCTCTTCAAAGAACAAGTTGGTAGTTTGGGGCTATTGCTATTGGCATAATCACTGGTTATTTCTTATTGTGATTTGTTCTTTCCACTGCATATTGCTCAGTAGTCTAAGTCTAATCTCTTCTTCAAACAAACGATTGACAAGTCTTTGTGGGTGCAAACGGGTAGACTAACATCTTGATCTGCCACTTTTGAGTGGTACGAATACCTCCTGGTTTTCCCTAGTCCACGTGCTTGGTGCTTGTTGTTTCTTAATTATAAAGTCTTATTTATTTGTCTATCTGCTCTTGCTATTATATCTGTGTGTGTTTTATCTGTCTTACTATTTGCTTTATGGCTGTTGGTGATGATAATGTTGGTGGTGGTGGTGGTTCTTCCACTGAGAAAAGCTTATCCTTTGGTGATGCTTTGTATTTACACCCCAATAATGCCAATGGCGCTCCCATTATTACTATCAAACTCATTGGAACTGAAAATTATAAAATATGGAATATGGCCATGACCTTTGCCTTAAGGAACCATAATAAGTTAGGGTTTATTGATGGTACTTGCATAAGAGATGATTCAAACCCCAGTCTTGCTAATCAATGGGATACTTACACCGGTTTGCATGTTACTTGGATTCTCTCTGACCGAACTTTTTTTGGTGCTATATATGCTAAAACTGCTTATGAAATGTGGAATGATCTTAAAGATACTTATGATAAGGTTGATGACTCAAATTTTTTTTTGCATAAAAATATAAACTCTCTTAGTCAAAGTGGGTCCCTCTGTGATTATTATAACAACCTTAACTCTTTATGGAAACAATTTGATTGTACGATTAGTTTGCCTCCCCGCGGTGACCGCAAAACATTTTGAAAAACAATCAGACTAATCAAGTTAATGCAATTTCTTATGGGTCTTGATGACTCCTATGTTCCCATCAGAAGCAATATTTTAACCAGAGACCCTTTGCCTAATGTCGCTTTCTCGTTGTCTCGGAAGAATCTCACAAATGTTTCATCCGGGAATACTCTAAACCCAATGCTACCCTTTGCTGCACTTCGATGGTGGTAACTTTTTGATAACAAAAAAGGGTTTAACAACAACAATTTTAAAAGTTCGGTTTTGGTAATTAATTCAAACAACAAGGACCAAACATGAATCTCAAATGTACTAACTGCAAAACCCGGTCACACCGTTGATAGATGTTATGATCGGTTGGTTATCCCGCCGGATATGTCAAAAGGAACTTTAATTGAAACCCTTCAGCCAGTAACAATGTTTCGCGACACTAATCTTTCCCGATAATAGAGCAAGCAACTCTCCGTCTCTTTGTCTAATGAATGTCTCCTCCGACTTATGAGTGCAATGACAACAATGTGTCTTCTGCTAATGCCAACGTGGCGGGTAAAAATTTTCGTGAACCTTCTTTAATGGCGCGTGTCAAGTTTAACATAAACTTTGACAAATTCTTTAACAACAACACTAAAACCTTATCCGAAACATAATCTTGGTTGGATTGTTGACTCGTGCAAATCACATGACAAGTTTCGCAAAAATTTTAATCAATGTTGTTGACATTTCAAATCTTGGTCTAACTGTTGGACATCCCAATGGTACTCGGGCCTTAATTACTAAAATTGGTGATTTAAAGGTCAATAATGACCTAACTCTTTTTGATGTTCTAGTTGTTCCCAGTACAATGTCAATGCTTTCTGCTCATAAGATTGCTAGAGACAATAAAATGTTTGTTGGCTTTAATGAATCTAATTGCTATATACAGGATTTACATCAAAAAGGATTGTGGGGATTGGTAAACAACGCAATGGGTTATATATGTTTGATATTGATTCCACATGTAAGATTGCTTCTAACAACCTGCATTTCTTTTGTCATGTTTCTAGAAATCTCGGCATCAAAGACTTGGTCATCCTCCAAGTCCTACATATACTTAAAACCACACTTAATCTAGATGGTACCTCCGGATCGACCATCCTTGTGATACTTGCAATAAAGCTAAACAAACCAGGGAACCATTTCCTTTAAGTGAACATAAATCAACTAAAATTGGTCAACTTGTTCATCTAGATGTATGGGGACCATATAAAGTCACTAGCAGAGATGGTTACAAATATTTTTTGACCATTGTTGATGATTATTCTAGGGCGCTGGGTTTATATGCTTAAGGGAAAGGATGATGTTTATGTTTCCATTGTTAACTTTACTCATATGCTATCAAATCAATTTGAACACAATGTTAAGATATTCACGAGTGATAATGGGACAGAATTTGTCAATAACAAACTTCAACACTTCTTTCATGGAAAATTTTACATCAAACCTCTTGTGTTTACACACCTCAACAAAATGGTATTGCAAAAAGGAAACATAGGCATCTCCTTAATGTGGCTAGATCCCTTATGTTTCAGGGGAATTACCTCTATATCTTTGGCCTGAATGTGTTCTAACTACTGCTTATGTCATAAACAGGTTACCTTCTTCAGTTTTGTCTGGCAAGTCTCCCTTCTTCCTTGTGTATGGGCATGACCCTTCACTCTCTCTCCTTAGAGTCTTTGGCTGCTTATGCTATGCCACCATTCTCAACATCTTTGATAAATTTGGTAGTAGGTCTGAAAAAAGTGTCTTTGTTGGCTATTCAAATGAGAAAAAAGGTTATAAACTTTTGAGCTAAGAAACAAAAAATATCTTTTATTCCAGAGATGTCAAATTTTATGAAACTATTTTTCCCTTCAAAATGAAAAATTCTTTGTCAAAACCTTTTGTTGAAACTTATGTGCCTAAAGATTTAAATCACAAAAATTTCTTTGACTCACAAATAAGTCCCAATGATGAAGGGAGAGTGACATCCTATGATGATGGCACAGTGGTAAGTCATCCTACTAGGAATGATGAACCGGTTGCAACATCTATAGATGATAATACACACCCCGAGGGCACCATATCACATGAATCACATCCTGGCGATGCATCTTCGATTCTCACGATACATCACCGATTCTCGAACAAGAAAGAGGCTTGCCAACCACTACTGCTAGAAGGTCAACCAGAGTTTCTAAGTTTCCCAGTAATCTTAATGACTTTATTATAGAAGGAAAAGTCAAATATGGTGTTGAAAAGGTTGTTAATTACTCTAATCTTAACAAAGAAAATTACTGCTTTGCTTCTAGTCTCAATAAAAGTATTGAACCTACCTGTTATGAAGAAGCTATACTTGATAGTAATTGGGTTGATGCTATGAACTCTGAAATTGAGGCCTTAAATAAAAACCATGCTTGGGATATAACTGATCTACCTCCTAATAGAACTCCTATTGGTTACAAATGGATCTTTAAAATCAAATATAAAGCCAATGGTGAAGTTGATAGATACAAGGCTAGATTAGTTGTTAAAGGCTATAACCAAAGGGAAGGAATAGACTATGATGAAAATTTTTCTCCTGTTGTGAAAATGTCTACTGTTAGATGTCTTATTGCCTTAGCTGTAAAAACAAATGGCCTCTTTTTCAACTTGATGTTAACAATGCTTTCTTGTATGGAGATCTTGATGAGGATATCTATATGACCATCCCCAAGGGGTTTTGTAATGAGAACAATAATAATAAAGTTTGTAAACTTGTCAAGTCTCTATATGGCCTAAAACAAGCTCCCAGGAAATGGAATGAAAAACTTGTTAGTGTTTTAAAGGAAAATAACTTTGTTCAATCTGTCAATGATCATTCCTTGTTCACCAAAACAAAGAATAACAAGTTTATTGCTCTGCTTGTTTATGTGGATGATATTGTCCTTACTGAAACTGTATTGATGAGATAAACCTATTCAAAGAGTTTCTAAAATCAAAATTTCATATCAAAGACTTGGGAAACTTAAAATATTTTCTTTGCATTGAGGTTTTAAAAACTGGTAATGACATATGTCTCACCCAAAGAAAATACTGCGGAACTCCTCAAAGAATTTGGTCTTCTTGGGTGCAAACCTGTGTCCACTCCTATGGAACTCAACTCTGTCCTTCCATACATTCCCACTGTTGATGATCCCTTACTTATCAACATCACTGGTTATCAAAAGCTTCTTGGGAAACTTATCTATCTTACCCATACGAGACTGACATCTCATACTGGTTCATTGTCGGCACAATATATGCATTCTCCCTTGAAATCTCATCCGGAATGTGCCCTCAATGTTCGAGATATCTAAAAGGAGCTCCGTGAAAGGTCTAAGGTACAATTTCAGCAACTCGAAAATCATCTTGAAGGATACTGATGAGCATGGGCTAAATGCAAGAAAACCAGAAATCATCACGGTTATTGTGTTTTCTTTAATAATTGTCGATCTCATGGAAAAGTAAAAAACAAAACACTCTTTCAAAATCTTCCACAGAGGCAGAGTATAGATCTATGTCTACTGCTGCCTGTGAAATTATTTGATTCAAAAATCTTAAAAGATCTAAAAGTTGATATCAATCTTCCTGTTAACCTTTTCTGTGATAACAAATCTGCCTTACAACTTGCTGTCAATCCTGTTTTCCATGAAAGATCAAAACACTTTGAAATTGATGTTCACTTCATCAGGGAAAAAATTGCAAGAGGTGTTATAAGTGCCAAAAAGATTGGCTCTTCAAACCAAACTGCAGACATTCTTACTAAAAACCTCCCTGTTTATCATCATAAATTCTTGTGTGAAAAATTGATATTGTTTGATATGTTTGCCCATCAGATTAAGGGGGAATGTTAATTTTTGGGGTATTAATTTGTGGCAAACATGTCATTCTATCAATTTCTAATGGCTTTCAAGTTATGATTCATTGCAGGCTTATTACAGGGGTTAATCATGGTCAAAGCATAATTGATTTAAAGTTCCAAGATAGTCATTTCTGCTGAAGCATTACTCATTTCTGTTGATGAATCATTTATAGCCGTTAGAGGGGTCTTAGTGTATCTTTATCTCCTATTTAATAAATCCCTTATTCTAGGGTTAGACACAACTGAGTGAGCAGTCATTGTCTCATATTCTTTTCTTTCTGATCATTACATTGATCTTGTCTTCTCTTTGTATTTGTATGATTATTGTCTCATTGACACTAATCTGACCTTGTAACACTTTGGTACTATTGTTGATTTAATCTAAGCCGACTATTGAGGCTTAGGTTTGAATAAAGGTTCTATTGTTCATCTTGTGTTGCTGATACTTTCGTACAGTTTGTAATAAGTTTCAAATGAGTTTATAATATTACCTCATAAACTATTGGTTCACAACACCAGATGACATGACTAGACCAAAATTTGTTGGTCCACCGCTCACAAACAGTAACATCCCAATCAATCTTTCTTAGACATTTCTTCACTGCATTGAGCTCTTCTATTGGTTTGATTTAGTCTTTGGTCTAATGAATCATCCAAAAATCGTTTTCCTTTAGTGTTTAAAGATTACTGTGAACCACATATTTTCATTGAAAGATTCTTTTTCATCGCTATCAAAAGTTAGAATTGTGTATAAATCGACAAGAAATTAAAGTTTAGTGCCTATCAATTTAGATAGACTGGTACAACCCAAGTGATACGTTTAGAAATGAAACTAAGACCACACACATATTTAGATCATATTCTTGTGAAACCTGCAGTGTTAGTATATATATATATATGTAGCATGTATGAATGTTTATAGCAATTCAAATTAAAATATATATAAAACACAATGGGTTCTTCAAAACAGTTCAGTACCTTTTTACTTTTCATTTTTTTCACCACGTTTGTTTCTTCTTTGAATAATATTCATAAGTGCCCTAAAAAACAGAGTGAAGCTTTGCTTCTCTTTAAACATAACCTTTCATCCATCAATAACACAAACAATTCCGTAACAGCTTACTACTGTCGTGATTGGCTTGGTTCTGATTATCATCCAATAATAACGAATTGGAACACAAGTACAGTTTGCTGTAATTGGAATGGAGTTACTTGCGACTACTCCAGCGGTGACATTATTGGCATCGACGTTAGTTGCGGAATGCTAAAAGGTATCATCCATCCTAACACCTCCGTCTTCAACCTCCCTCACCTACAAACACTTAACCTTGCTTTCAATGATTTTACTGGTTCCCAAATTCCAAGTGAAATTGGAAGGTTTTCAAATAGTCTCACACATCTCAACCTCTCCAATTGTTATTTTTCCGGACAAGTCCCGCCGGATATCACACTCCTTCATAAATTGGTCTCTCTTGATCTCTCCTCGTATGGTTTTCTTGAATATGATAATACGACTCCTTATTTGAAATATCGAAATCCTCCCTACACTGAGTTGAATGGAAAATTACCTCATTACATTTTCAATCTTCATTCTTTGGAAACACTAGACTTAGGAGGCAATGATTTCACAGGCATCATCCCTTCGGAAATACCAGTTAACCTAAAACACCTTACTTATCTGAGATTATCATATAACAGACTTAATGGGACATTGCCATCTTGGTTGTTTACTTCCCCCTCTTTAGAATCTCTCTTTTTAACAAAAAATATGTTCAGTGGAAATGTACCGTTTGAGCCATTTGCTCTTCCATCATTAAAAGAGTTTGAGCTCAGTAACAATCAGTTAGCTGGACATATTGATGTGCAAGAATTTCAAAAACTCACAAACCTCACTGTTTTAGACCTTTCTAATAATAATTTTAGTGGTGAATTGGAGTTGGATACATTTTTAACAAGCCTCAAAAACCTTGAAGATCTCGATCTCTCATACAACGGTTTCTCTGTTACAACAAAGAATGCCAATCATTATGTCAACCCTGGTTTTATAGACTTAGGATTGGCCTCTTGCAAGATAAATGTCTTTCCGAAGTCTTTTCGAGCCATGAAACAACTTGCTAACTTAGATCTCTCTAACAACGAAATCCATGGCCAAATTCCTCATTGGGCAGGGGAGATAGGAGGTACTTATGGGTTGGAATATTTGAATCTCTCACATAACTTGATAATAGGCTTGCCACAATTTCAATGGTATGCACTAGAATATATGAATTTGCAGTCCAACTTGATTGAGGGGCCATTCCCTCCATCAATTTGCAACATGAGCAAGCTATGGCATTTAGATATGTCCAATAATCGCTTTGGTGGATTGATTCCACAATGCTTTGGAAATATCACCTCTCTTGGAATGATAGATATGGGGAACAATAGCTTTCAAGGAACAATTCCAAATGTATACAGGGATTGTCGAAGATTAGAAGGGCTTAGTTTGAATGGAAATCATTTAAGAGGAGAGGTGCCAAGTTCCTTGTCAAAATGCTCAGGCTTGAGAGTGCTTGATCTTGGAAATAACCACTTAAATGGTACATTCCCTAGTTGGTTAGAAGGCCTTCCAAATTTGCAGGCTCTTGTCCTCAAATCAAACAACTTTCATGGACGCATTCAACCCTCTTCAACTTTTGAATCCCCCTTTCCAAGTCTTCGAGTTCTTGATTTATCTCATAATGGGTTTGTAGGTCAACTCCCAACAAAATATTTTCAAAATTTCAATTCCATGAAGAATGTTGTTAAAAGCAGCACAACACCAGAATATTTGTCCATGGGTGAAAAGTATTACTCATTCGTTGTTGCGGTGAAAGGGGTGAATCAAAATTTTCCACAAATTTCGGTTGAGTACAAAATTATTGATCTATCAGATAACACATTTGAAGGAGAGATCCTAGACGTTATTGGTGGTCTTAATTCACTAATAGTGCTCAACTTATCCCACAATTGCCTTAAGGGTCCAATTCCACATGCTCTAGGGAATCTCATAGAGATTGAGTCATTAGACCTATCTTGGAACCAACTCTCAGGAGAGATCCCACAAAGTCTTGCACGCATCACCACCCTTGAAGTGTTAAATCTCTCGCAAAACCATCTCGTGGGACGTATTCCACAAGGACCACAATTCAGCACATTTGGCACTTCCTTTGGAGGGAATTCAGGTCTCTATGGGTTTCCATTACCCAAAAGTGAACATCAAATTTCCTCACAAGATGAAGAGGATGGAGAATATGATGACGAGGAGGAGAGTGGATTTACATGGAAAGTGGTGACGTTAGGATATGGATGTGGAACATTAGTCGGATTGGTGATGGGATATCTCATGTTGTCAACACGAAAAGTCAAGTGGTTCAATGCAATTGCTGATGCAGCCGAGGGTTTGGTCTTGAAGAAAAGGAAGAGAAGAAACATATATATCGGGAAATGATTTCATTGAAGGTAGGGTGTTTCACATGTTTTCTTATTTCATCAAATTTTGAAAAATGCCTTACTCTATAAATTTTCTTGCTCTAAAACAATTTATGATGCAGGTAGAGGATTTTGGGTGGAGCTGGAACCTTATGAATTGTGTAGTGGTATTTCTGAATTTTGATGTTTGCGTTTTGTCTCTTTGAATTATGTTGTATGTAATATTAGTGTGTTGTTAGGAATTAGTAATAAAGTTACTTGGTCTCTCGCATAAAAGATCACCACCAAAAAGGCTAATTTTCTGCATAAAGATCAGCAGCAAAAAGCCAATTTTCTGCTAAAATTTCAGCAACGGCCAATTTTCTGCATAAAAATAACTCAATTAGCTGATGTAAACGGCCTATATTTCTGCATAAAAATAACTCAAATAGCTGATGTAAACGGCCTATATTTCTGCATAAAAATAACTCAAATAGCTGATGTAAACGGCCTATATTTCTGCATAAAAATAACTCAAATAGCTGATGTAAACGGCCTATATTTTCTGCATAAAAATAACTCAAACAGCTTATGTAAACCGCCTATATTTTCTGCATAAATATAACTCAAATAGCTGATGCAAACGGCCTATATTTCTGCATAAAGGGTAGGCATAAATTTTTGCACAAAACACCTTGATATCGTTGATCCAAAAATCCCAAAACTCTGCATAAAGCAACTCTAAAATTTAGCATAAAGTGGCTACAAAACTCTGCACATTATTAGCTAAGAGCTAGGGGTGTCATGACTTGCCCACTTCTCTTCATTTCACACGTGTGCCACATCACCTCCACATCACTCCAACACACTAACTAAAAAATAACCCCCAATCACAACTTACTCACTTCTCTTCATTTGGGCCCCACCCACTATCATTTTATTTATTTTCCATATTTTCCAAACACAACTAAATTCATTTCATTCATTTAAAATAAAAATACAACATAAAAAAACACTGCGAAATAAAAAAACATACGAAATTTAAAATACATTGCGAAATAAAAAAACATACGAAATTTAAATTAATCTTGTTGTTGCTGATGAAGTTGCCAAACATGCTCAATGATATTTTGTTGAAGTCTTGCGTGCGTTGCTTTATCACGCAGTTCTTTGGCATTCTTTCGTTGTATATCGCATCGCTCAATCCATGTCCGTTGTATATTTGCTCGCGGACAAACATAAATTTCGCTCATTTCGGATATCGCAAACTTTTGATCTTTCAAAATCATGTTATCCAATATGATGCACGTGTACATGACTCTTCTTAGCTTGTTGATAGTCCAAGCACGTGCCGGTTGGCTTATAATATGCCAACGTCCTTGGAGGACCCCAAAATCTCTTTCAACGTCTTTGCGAGCACTTTCTTGTTTTTGTTTAAACAAGGCATTTTTCTCCGAATATGCAGTCGATAATGATTTGACAAAAGATGACCAAGTTGGGTAAATCCCGTCGACTAGGTAATACCCGTGTTCAAATGTTGCACACGTTACTTGAAACGGAACCTTGGGGGCTATGTCATCAAGAAGGTCGTCGAATAACGGTGAATTATTCAAAACAGTTAAATCATTATTCGCACCCGCTACCCCAAAAAATGCATGCCAAATCCATAAATCGTATGATGCAACGGCTTCAAGCATAATAGTTGGATATTTTTTATTACCTCTATGAAATTGCCCTTGCCACTCAACGGGACAGTTTTTCCATTCCCAGTGCATACAATCAATGCTCCCAAGCATTCCCGGAAACCCATGGACCGTGTTATGTGCGTTATATATATTTTGAATGTCAACTAAATTAGGCTTTCTTAAAAACTCGGGCATAAACAATTCAATTACACACATAGTAAAAAAATCTAAACAATCGCGTGCCGTGTGTGACCCCATTTGCAAATATTCATCAAATGCATCAGGTGCGGTGCCGTAGGCCAATTGGCGTACGGCGGATGTGCATTTCATAATTACACTCATACTCATTACACCACACGCATCGGGTCGGACTCTAAAATAATCAAAATGCGGTGGAAGATGATCAACAGTTTGAATATGATTTTCAATACCTTGTACTATTTGTAAGAATAGTTCACGGCTCATACGAAATCGACGCCTAAAATAATACTCCGGATATTTTGGACAATCAGAAAAATAGTCTGATATAAGACGTTTTTCAGCAATTTCACGGTAACGGTAGATGTAATTACGGCTGCGTGAACTTTCAGCTTCATCTTCTGGCACCGATTGCCCACAACCTGCAACTTTCAAAATCATCTTGATATCTTCTAAATCATCAAGATCGGAATCCGAATTTGAGCCAGTCATTTTATTTTGCTTAGATGTAAAGAGTTGAAAGAGTTGTGTGTGAATGATTTGAAAGAAAAGAGTGTGAATGATTGTATAAAAATGAGGTATTATTTATAAAAGGGTGGGGAAAGTTTTTTTTTTTTTTAAATCATACCGTTACATTTTAAAAAATGATAATGTAGTAATGTTTGGATCTTGCAACGGATATATTGGTTGTCATTTTCTTCGTCGTTGGACCGGCGAAAACCAAAGTGGCGAAGCCACTTGGTGTCACGGCGAAGAGCAAAGTGAATCAACGAGGTGCCATGTAGGCACTAGCGAGATCAACAGCCTAAAAGATTACTTTTCTGCACAAAATTTTAATAGCCAAAGACCCCTCTAAGGTCACTTTACAGCACAAAATCATATAAACCAAACTGTCTTATTGAAAACAGTTTACTACACCAAATTTCAGCAAGCAAACATCCTATTAAGGATCATTTTCTACACAAATGTTTCAGCACCCAAACAACCTTTTAAGACTCACTTTTCTGCATTAAAATCTGCAAAGACGTCCTTTTCTCAAAACCTCTCAGCAACCAAACACCCTATTTGTGTAGAAACTCAAATTAAAGGTTGTATAGACGATATAGACGGTTTAAGTTAGAGGAAAGTAAAAGTATTTATTTTATCTGCCCATCACCTGATACAAGACAATGCTAGTGACCCTGCTGTTGTTTCGCAGATGTGTGCTTCCCTATATTTTCTTCAAATCATAAAATTTCTGCATAAACTGCTACTTGTCATCCTTTAAATGTTAAAGATTATTGATTGCTTGCGTTCAGTCAATAATGAACTGGTATGTCTTTTCAGGATCCACATAATATCTATAATTGGTAGAATTTAATGTTTTGCAATTACTTATCGACAGATAAAAAGACAATCTCTGGACTGTGGAGTCTTCCATTACTTTTCGACAGATAAAAATACCATATGTTTGGTTGGAGGCGATTCCACTTGAAGCCCGATATTTCACAATGCAAGTAACCTTGTGGATACTACACTTCCGTACAGCTTTGTCTCTATAAGTTATTGTGTTGTATTGCCAGCCTTGAAGACAAACGATATGTGTGTCTGAGTACATAACACATGGTTACATCTTTTTGCCATCTAATTTTATTGGCCTTTTGTTCTGATTTACGGAAGATGAGTACATTTTTTGCTTTTCTGTTACAGTAGTTGTGAGATAATTAAGAAATTAGTTGACAGTGTGTCCAAAAGCTTAAAAGGGGCTCAAGGTGATTGAGGCAATGACAATAAAACTAGCGGTCTCAAAATGGCGGGACGGTCAGGTAATGGGTCAAAATGAGTTTGGGTCACGGGTTGGACCGTTACTTTTTACCAATCCCCCTGTCTCCCCTTTTTTAGGATTACTAAATTCAATTTCAGAAGAAAAGTAATGTAGGCATCATTTCCCCTTACTTATTACCAAAACTTGACCTGCAAAATCTAATGTTTTACCAAAACTGATAAATTATAATTCATGTATTTGTGTGGCTGAACCTTCAATATAAATCGTTGTTGTGATTTTAGATCAACTTAACCAATTAACCTCTACGAGTACGCAGCGGATAAGAATCTAGTATTTGCAATTAGGTTAAACACGTGATTAATAAACAATTAATTAATACAAGAATTAATTAATAAAAGGGATTTAGAAAACCTATACTTGCTTGGCAATTGATCTCTAGTAACGGAACAAGAAACCAAAACGAAACTAAGCACCTAAATTAGATGCCTCAATGAGTATCACACACAAATCCGATAACGTATACGTTCGATTATGAAGCTAGTCGAGAACGTAATTAAAACCAATCAACTCTTGACAAATACTTGAATAATTCATGAACAAGAAAACACCTCTCCAAGAACTAGTCTTTTCCTGCCCAATGTTTTACTGTCCGAAAACATCAAACCAACCAAGAAGCTCATTGGCTTCTTTATCCGATATCGGATAAAACCCATCCGATATCCACCTTGCTTCTTTGTCCGAGAAAGCAAACCAGAAAACTCCAAGACTTGTTACTGCTACAATTCGAAATGGAACACAGGTACAAGTAAAACAACACAATCAAACTCTAGTGCACTTGAATCGATTAGATTAGCAAGTTTAGGGTTTGATCAAGAACCCTAATCGTTCTTGTGAGGAAGAAAGCGATAGAGCACAATATGCTAGAACTTAGATCAGCTTTGAAGTTGGTTTTAGGGATATGATATATGCGTGTGTAAAGGAGCAGAAAAGGAGTATGGTACGTTTTGTTTTATACCAAAAACAAACGCCCAATTAGCTTGGGCCATATCTTGGATGACAAGCAAAAACCCAACACCCTTTGTCCCTTTTTCTATCATTGCCCGATCAGTGAAGCCAAGGCCCAAGGCAGTCGCAATATTCGACCCAACTAGCTATCCAAAACAGCCCATGGGTCAACATTAGTGATCGGGTCAAATTACATGCATAACGGGTATGTATATTCAAGTATAATTACGTTCGACACGTATACTCGTGTTTATCGTGTGTGCCCCCATCGACTCACACACTTCTAGTCGTTTACGTGTATTTTAACTCCCACAAACCAACACCTCCCACTTGGGAGTTGGAGTATCGAATGGCACACAAAACTAACGACGAAAACGCCTAGCAAACTCTCTCACTCGCTTTTTAACAAAGTGTCTGAGAGAATAGTTTCGTAAAAGTTTCTCAGTAGCATGGTCATTCAATGTTTTGCTCTAATCATCCTTTGTTATAGATACCGTTAAACCATGGATAATGGATCTCAAATCATTCCATATAGTTTAACCATTTAGAATCTCGTTATAGATATTAATTCAGATATACCAAATGTAATCAAGAATCATCTTGCATTACCCTTTGGGTTTGGTCAAACAATTATCTGATTAAATCTGAAGAGGCACCGTGGTATCTTTCTGCACATATCAATTGGAGTAACAAATCCTTTATTGACTACAAGTGTTGTGGATGCTGCTTCACATCACTCTGAAATATAGCTTTTATAACTATCTTGTTCAGATAGCGTTTTGCGTATACTTACAAAAAATGATATCCACACATAACAGACCTTGCTTGTATCTCAAGTCTAAGGATGAAGATAACAAACCATTTTCAATATTTTACTTATGACAAAGATCCAAAAGTAAATGTTTGAAAGTTGGGGAATCCAATATGCATCTCTAGTGAATACATATGAGTTTGGCGAGAACAATCCACATTCTCGTTAGAATATAACCAACACTCACATTTGCCTTACATAACAATATTCCCATATTGTTAACCGACAATGGACATATTTAGAACAGTAAAATCATTCAAGGATTAAACATGCAAATATATGACAACAATTATTATATGAATGAATAACAAATACCAAGTATCTTTATTCATCATAAAGTAAAAATTGTCTTTCAATCCCAATTATCCAAATACGAAAACAGATATGCATGAAACTCATTTAGTAAGTTGAAGCCTAATGTTTCCAACATTCTCAACCTTTCTTTTACAAGAAAAACTAAATAGTCATTTGAGTAAACTTTCTGAATACTTGTTTCAAATTTCACATATAGTGAGTGATTTGAAATATAAGATGAGTGTCTTATCTCATATGCTCATACTATTGCAAGAGTTATAGTATGGAGATGTCGTCTTACCTTGCATGAGGTATTAAAAATTAACGACATACTGACAGTCATCTTTACAGTTTCTAAAAGTGTAAAGTATTCTCATTCATTAATGTGTAATGCAACAATGCTCTATGTTGAGCATAGCTAGTTAGCAGATTTATCATAAAAGATAAAATTCTACTACAACTAGTATAAATAATCCTCTAGCATCATTTGTACTTTTACAACACTATGCTTTTTAATTCGTAAACATTTATAAAAACAATAATCTAAACACTCTCAATTAGATATTGTTGTTGTCAGCTCACTTTGTTTTTGTACAAAAACAACAACTAGTCTTATACACAATATAATATATATACATGATAAAACCTTAGTTTCAAAATACAAGGTTTCCATCCATGTAAATTATTCCAAGTGACATATACCACTTTAAGACTTTCTCAAATGATATATTGCATTTGTGTCAGACTTATTTTCCGCATTTGTTTATTCCAGATAAACATTTATTTCAAGGTTGTTTGTTTTATTCCCTAGATTCTATGTGAAGTTTCATTCCAAGCTTAAGGATCAATATCTAGCTTAAATAGAATGATATCTTCAACATGTAAATTTTAAGAAAAAACAAAATGCTCCCACTCAATGTCAGATATACTCAAGAGATATCTTAATTCAACCAGAATCATATTGTAATTAAATTCAAGATCCCAGCTCTTAGATGCACGATCCAATCCAAAAATATGGATTGCTTAAATTTTGTATACTACATAAAGATTATATAGATTCATAACCCTTTTGATTACACACCGTCCCGCAAAAGATAATCATAAAGAAAGAGTTATAAAATCTAATTGTCATATTCAACATACAAATCACATGTACTACAATTAAATATCTTTATATAATTAATGCATGTATTATATGAGAAAATTTAATCACAGTCAATTGCTTAAGTATGATTAAAAATTTCTTATAAAATGCCAAACATTAATATGTATACAATTTTGTCCTTGTCAGTCATTCTTCAAAAGAAACTCATTCCAACATCATAGTTTCACTGTTATGCGAAATAACAATCAAGCTCAAAACTCGATTTGCCTTTTAAGGACTGCATCTTGTCATTCATAGTTCTAAAATATTTATCAGATTCAAGATGTGATAATGGATTTTAGTAGTTAGCTGATTTACAATAATCTCCTAACTTATATCCCTCAGCATTGATATTAAAAATATCACTTCAAGTGATGAGGCATCCTTGCGAATTTATGAATGAGAGTAATCATTATACTTCGGTCAACATTTTCATGTTTAACCTTAGTATGACATTAATATGTAGATTTTAGAAGGTTAAGTAATGTGTTCTCAAAAACTTTGAGATTTGTTTATGCTCCCAGTTACTTTTGTAAGTAGAGACAATTCTCTAAATACTAAGTATTTAAGCAACAATAAATTGTTCTTTATTGGGAACCACAAAATACATTTTAAGTTCTCATCTCTATATTTGTTAATAAAATGCTTCATAAGATTTTAACAAATTCAGAACTTAAATCAAGACATAATGGAATTCCTTCCAACAACTCATATTAGGGTTTATAGAAAAACTCTAATTTAGTATCACTCTTTAACCAAAAATTCTAACAAGAGTTTTGTGTTTCGTCTAGCTAGGAAGAACATCAAAACTATAATCTTCAAGCTAGGAAGTGTAGAAAAATCAAAAATCCAAAAGGATTTATGATTCAATTGGTTTGAGTGGTAAAACCTCAAATCCCTAATGAATTAGGGTTTTCAGTTATGGGTTGTCTTGAATACCTTCTAGGTTTGAACTATATTGAGTGTATCCATGACACACGCAATTGCTAACCTTGATATGTTTTGGAGGTAGAGCAATTAAAGCTATCATGAACCAAACAATGTGAATAAGGTTTGATTCAACACATTAGTCATACCATAATGAGGTGGTATCCTATGAGTTATTAGAATTGTGAAACTATATTAGAATTCTATAGATAACTTAATTCCCTTTAGACCAAATACTTGTCAATTGGGTTGAGCCAAATTGCATATAAAGTATTTACGAACCAAGTGCATGCAATAATGTATATTCATTGAACAATACAAGAACCTTACGTTCATGTGTTCACAAGAAGACAGAACTGTCCAAGTATTATATATTCATGTGTTTACAAGAAAACAGAACATTTCAATAATGCATTATCAGTCTTTGAATAATTCAAAGCCTCATGTTTATGTGTTAACGAGAAGACATAACACATTTACTATATATACTTTATGTTATAAGTCATAGATTAATTCAAGGACTTTATAATTATGTCTTAACATGTAAGCATAATTATACTAACAATTGTTAGGAATTAGAAATTCCAGGCATTAAAGAGTCGGTCACCTCAAGTATATGTAATCGTTAGAAAGCTCGTAGTCATAGTTATTTTAAGTTAAGTAGTATTTAATTAAGTAACACCGTGGAGGACGGGCGGGTCTTTACCCACTGTATGCCTGATCCACAGCCCGTTGTGTGGCGTTTTATTGTAAGACTATAAATACTCTCTACCTTCCAAGGTAGAGAGTTGGAGCTCATAATAAGAATTTTCTTTCTCTCACTAAAGTTCCCTAAACCTCTAACTTTCTCTCTCTAGAATTCCACTTATACGCCCATTTTGTGCTATGGTTTGATGTGTATGTGAAATCCAATATCCAACAATTGGTATCAAGAGCCATGGTTAGATCATATCTTACACATCTTTGGATTTCTAGTGGTTTTTAGGTGGTTTTTGAGTTTGAAAAATTTTAGTGGTTTGTGCATCATTTGGTTGATTTCTTGTGTTAAAGCTTGGATTTTGTTAGTACTTTTGTGTTTAGAATCATCACAAGTGTTTAGGCTTTCATTTGGTAAGCTTGAATCATCTTGGTTGGGTTGTTTTTGGATTGAAAAGTGATGTTTGTGAAGTTTTCTAGCTAGCGACTTGACCTACGGATAGCTTTTCTTGCTAGCGACTTGCTTTACAATTTGGTAGCGAGTTGTTGTTTAACGCCTTAGCGAGTTGAGCTAGCGATTTGTCTATTGAGACAAGCCGACAAAAAAGTACAGCTTAGTGGATTCCCACTACGAGTAGCGACTTGGTTTAAGTTAGCGACTTGTACTTTATATTGTTAACGACTTGGTGTTAGCGAGTTGGTACCTAGCGAGTTGCTATTTAGCGACTTGAATATTTAGCGACTTGGTGCTTAGCGAATTGCTGCCAAAATATTGTTAGCGACTTGGTGTGAGCGAGTTGGTACCTTGCGAGTTGCTATTTAGCGACTTGAATATTTAGCGACTTGGTGCTTAGCGAATTGCTGCCAAAATTTTGTTAGCGACTTGGATTGTAGCGAGTTGTTATTTAATGACTTGGAACTTTAGGGACTTAGCACTTAGCGACTTGGTTCACAATTTTCCTAGCGACTTGAGTGATTTCCTTTAAATACGGTCTTCTCTTGATTCAGTAAAATCCCGTGAAAGAATCTATTTCCCGATTTAATCATAGAGTTATAAAATCCCGTTTAACTTGTCATCATGTCTACCAACGTTCCTACAATCATCTCCACTGTTGTCGAGGATGTTCAAGCAGGTTCGAGATACTCGTCCACCCATGCTTGACAGGCTGACTATGACTCTTGGGCTCAAGAATCATATGTACTGTCTTGGTAAAGAAAATGGGGTTAACATTCTCAAATCCATTGATGAAGGACCTTACCGAGTTGAAACTACTAGAGATATACTTGATACTTCTGAAGATGGAACTTTGATTTACGGAATGGACAGACCAAAGATGTATGATGAGCTTGACGATAAGGAAAAAAGAGATTCGATCTGAGATATCCGGGCTTCCAACATTATCTTGCAAGGTCTACCAAAGGACATCTACAAGCTTATCAATCACAACACCGAGGCAAAAGCTGTATGGGATAATGTCAAGATGCTTCTTTCTAGTTCTGAGCTAACTGTTGAAGACCGAGAATCACAACTGTATGATGAATTTGAGCACTTCAAGATGAAACCAGATGAAAGTGTCTATGAGTACTATGTGAGATTTCATAAGTTGGTGAATGACATGAGGAACATCAGAATGACTATGCCTAACATTCAGTTGAACTCAAAATTTGTAAACAACATGAATCCCGAATGGCACAAATTTGTTACCTCTGTGAAGCTCACTAAAGGATTGAAGAATACAAATTATGAGCAACTCTATGCCTTCCTTCTTCAAAATGAGAGGCATACCATGTTTGAAAAGAGGATTCTAGATCGGTTCAAAGCTCGAGGAGAGAAGCAAGTTCAACAAATGATTCAACTGCCTTTTACTCAAAAGTTGGGATTACCACCAAAGCTTCTCAAGTTGTACCTATGGGTAATGGTAATCATAAACTTATTCCAGATCCAATGTTCAAACAAGCCGATGTTGATGCACGGCATGGAAAACTTCATCAATCAACTAGCTCTTGATAAGTCAAAACATGAATTCTCTCCCACAAACCAACAACAACCTCGAGAACGACCTCTAACCCACACAATCAAGCTCTTGTCGAGATGGGAGGATTGTTGTGCAACCAGTTCAGGAAAGACAATATGATCGGGAAGAGGTGGAGGTAGAGGTCATGTTGGTAATCAGAATCGAGGAAGAAATGGAAATCAAGGTCAAACTAAGCCGATCAAATGCTATAATTGTGGTGGTGAGGGACACATTGCAAGGCGCACATCTCCAAAGCGTCCCACGGAATGTTGATTACCAGAGATAAGATCTTTGCCGCTTGTACAAGCTCGGGATAATGGTGCTGCTTTGGATGAAGAGGGTTGTTGTTTCTTCTGAGGGAAATGCCAAGACCTATGATGCGATGTGGATGGCGACCAATTCGGAGATAGGTCACAATCATCAGAATGCCTTTCAAGTCGTTGATTGTGATGCATACGACTCTGATGTGGATGATGGACCTTCTGCACACACAATTTTTATGGCTAGCATTTCTCCAATGGTTTCTCCCAAGGTCTCTTCTTCACCACAAGCTTGCCCATCCAAAGACAAACTCATCTCAGAGGTATTAAAACTATCGATGATGATGTACAAAAGATGCATGACAAAGTACAATCAAATGAAACTATTGAATCAAATATTGAAAATATGGGTAATATCAATGTTGTCCCATATGATCAATATATGAAACAAAGTGAAAGTGAAGTTGTACCAAGTGATGCATCTTCTGCAATCAACAATGACTATGTTTTTGATGAATACACCGCATGTGCCCTGATGAGTCTGTATCTCGAACTGAATGCCTATAAAGAACGTGTTGCTAGTAATGAACAACGTGCAAAATTTGAGTTGACCACCCGTGGCGAGAAATGGATGACCAAATGCGTACAACTATTAGAAAAAGTAGGTTTAGAGAAAAAGTATTAAAACAAGAGTTAAACTCCTTACAAGAAAAGCTTTCTAAAACCGCTAAGCAAAAACAAGAACTTCAAGAAAATGTTAAAATGCTTAAGCAAGAATTTAATGCTAAGGAATCAAAACTTTTGAATGATTTTTCTAATCTAAAAACCTTGAAAAACAAACTTGAAAACAAGTTGTACATACAAGGGAACACCATTCAGATTGCTCACATGATCACTAAGCATAGAGTCTTAAGCGATAAGCATAGCATTCCCCTTGTTGAGGAACCAAATCCAGATGTCATTAAAAAGGCTAGAAATGCTCATAAGGTTCTTTATGATGGCAAGGAAATCCTTAAACCTAGACAGAAACCTAGTTGCGTTGAGTGCACTGAGGAAGATATGAAATCGGATGAAGTCACTAGGGAAAAGATGAACAAGAAATTAGATGATCCTAAATGCAAAGAGAAGAAAATAAATATCACACCCCATGATTACAAGAAGGAAAATTGGATTTCCTTGAACATGTTTAAGCCTCAGACATTGTTAACACCGAACAAGTGTTCGGAAAAGGATTTAGATAAGCAAAAAGCAGAGAATCTAGTTGTAACGAACCCTCCCCTTAGGAAAATGCCTAGAGCGAGTGTGTATCCTCCTAATACACCAATGCATCTTGTTCCTAGAACAATTGCCACTAAAAGCAAGACCTTAATTAGTCAATATGTTATCTTTCAACTATTTGTTGATTTTGAGAAAACTTGCAATAAAAGGATCACACCCAGCTGGTATTCTTGAAGGAGAAAGGGGCTTTGAGCAAACTAAAGAATGTTATTTAACTGAAGTCATGCCTTTCTTTAAACTGCTAAAAGATCATTTTGAAAGTCTTAAAAAAGGAATGAACTCGATATTAAAGAAATGGAAAAGGAGTTTGATGCAATGATAGTTGAGGTTAGTGACTATGAGCGAGCACTAAAATATAATGAGATTGAGAGGAAGAACTTGCATACCTTAAATGAGACTCTGATTACTGAATGTGTTGCTCAAGATATGTTTTTCACTGCTACAAATTGTTCTATTAATGCTTCTCAATTTCATGAACTATCTGTTGCCCTAAAAGTCTCCCATGATCGTGTCATTGAGCTTGAAAAAATTAATTCGAAACTTAATGAGAAAATTGATCAGGATGATCATGATAATTTGGTAAAGCATCTTTCTAAACTAGAAGTTGAACATTGTGATTTACAACTAAAATATCAACATCTAAAAGAAAATGTTAAAACCTCAAATATCAAGACATCCTTGGATGCTCCTGAATTTGATGCAGCTTTTGAAATTAACAAACGTGATGAACAGATTCGAGCTCATTGTAACACGATCAAAAAGTTGAAAGCCCAAATCTCTCAATTGAAGGGTGAAAAGAACAATGTGACCGGATCCCAAATGCCTCCTCCTTTAGATTCTCAGAATTCTCAAACTTTTCATCTTCAAAACTTAGTCAATGCATTACAAAAGGAAAAAGAGAGTTTTCTCGAAGAAAATGAAAAAGTTAAACGACACTTTAAAGAGTTATATGATTCAATGAAAGTCACCCGTGACCAAAAAACGAAAAAATAACGTCTCTACAAAAGGAAATTGAGAATCTGAGAAGTCATGGAAATGGGAAACTGCCACTTGTTTTCAATAAGAATGCTGTCTCAAAATCACCCTTAGATTGCAAATACACTGTGAACGTTAAATATATTCCTCCTCATCTTAGGAATAATGAACATGCTTTTCATGACTACTGTGCTTACCTTAAGGATAGTCTAGAATGTCTCCGTGAGATTGTCGAAGAGGATTTCATTAACAAACCTCTTGATAGTGAAATTAGGTTTGCTTGCCTCCAGGCGATCTCAAGAGCTGCTAGAATGTGTAATTGCAACATGTCCTAAATCCTTATCCTTAGGTGCAAAGGCAAAGCTGATGCCTTGTTCTATGCCTAGTGCCGAGCCTTCAAACCATTCTAGGCCCAGTTTTAAGAAAGTATACATCAATGTGTCGTCTAGTAATACAGATCCTTGCACGCCTAGTTCAGGGAATGCAAAAAGTAGATCAACCAACTAATGTTCCCATAATTCCCTCTACAAGAGTAATCAGTGACATTAAAGAGAGCAGGTCAAAGTCTCAAGACAATACAAGGAATGATAGGACCTCGCAAGCTAAAAATGTGCATTGGAAGAGAGTAGAAGATCAACCTAGGAACTTTAAGCTTGAGTTAAATAAAACGAATCGTGTTGATTCTAGTATTAGCCTTAGGCATACTGTAATTAATTCAATTCGATACTATTTGCAAACCTTGTAATGATGTGCTTTGAATTACATTGCTAATCATGAATGTGGTGTGAATGCTTTGTCTAATGCTGTCAAATGCCCAGTTAAAATTGTTAAGGCTAATAATCGTGCAAAGAAAGCTAAAAGGCAAAGACGAAAGATTGTTAGAAAACAATGGAAACCCACAAGAAGAACATTTATAAAGATAGGTTATTATTGGATACCTTTTGTCCATAAGAATAATCATTTTGCCTCAAACTACTAAGACTATGCCCACTAGAAAATGGATGCCTCTTGGTAGAACTATTCCTTTAAGAAGTGAACATACTTTGAATAGGTCAAATACAGACACCAGCATTGCATCTATTCCCAATGATTCCATTGCTTCTACTTCCGATATGGATGTTTCTATTTCTGATGTGGGTGTTCCAATTACTGTTACTAACCAAGTGGAACCCTTTCTTGCATGGGGATCCCAATTATCATGTTATCCATTCTTGTGCGTGTTCAATGCAGATCGTTCAAATCGTTACGTGGTACCTTGACTCAGCCGTTCCAAGCATATGACGGAGACCGGTCATGCTCATGAACCGTGAGCAAATTCATCGGACAGTTAGATTCGGTAATGATCATTTCGGTGCAATTATGGGTTATGGTGATTATGTTGTTGGTGATAGTGTTATCTCTAGAGTATACTATTGGAAGGTCTTGGTCATAATCTGTTCTCTGTTGGTCAATTCGTGATTCCGATCAGTAGCCTTGAAAACATACTTGTTTTGTTAGAGAACTTGATGGTAAGGAACTTTTAAGAGGAACTCGTGGTTCAAATCTTTACACCATCTCTATCGATGATATGATGAAGCCTTCTCCAATCTGCTTGTTGTCAAAGGCTTCAAAACAAAGTCATGGTTATGGCATCGTCGTCTCAATCACTTGAACTTCGGCACCATCAATGATCTCTCCCGAAAGGACTTAGTTGTAGGTTTACCTAGACTAAAGTATGAAAAGGATCATCTTTGTTCAGCATGCCAATTGGGAAAAAGCAAAAAGTATGCCCATAAACCCAAACCTACAAACTCAATTACTGAAGTTCTTCATACCCTTCATATGGATTTATGTGGACCAATGAGAGTGCAGAATATCTTTGGGAAAAAATATGTGTTAGTTGTGGTTGATGATTACTCTAGATTCACCTGGGTCAAGTTCTTAAGGACAAAGGATGAAACTCTTGATATCATCCTCAAACTCATCAAACAAGCTGCGGGTTCGACTTAACAAAACCGTCGAATTATCCAAGCAGACAATGGTACTGCGAGTTTGTTAATAAACAACTTAGTGAATTTTATGAAAGCATTGGAATCACATAAAAGAAGTGTTTCACGAACTCCTCAACAGAACGGTGTAGTTGAAAGACGAAATCGAACTCTTGTGGAAGCCGCTAGAACAATGCTGATTTACTCAAAGGTTCCAATGTTTCTCTGGGATGAAGCTATTGCCACTGCATGCTACACACAAAATCGTTCCCTGATTCACACTTTTCATGGAAAAACTCCATATGAACTTGTCCACAACAGAAAACCTAATCTCTCTTTCCTTCATGTGTTTGGTGCATTGTGTTATCTAACTAATGAGGGTCAAGACTTAGGCAAACTTAGAGCTAAAGCAGACATTGGAGTTTTTGTAGCGTATGCACCAAACAAAAAGGATAGAATCTATAACAAAAGAACCGAAATATCATGGAAACAATTCACGTTACGTTTGATGAGTGACGGTCAAACGGCTCTGGACAATCCAGTTCAGGACCCGCACTTCAAAACAGTCCCATTGGTTCATCCCTTGTTCCAAACTCTTCTCAAGAAACTCCATATGTACCTCCATCCGAAGATGATTTAAAGAAATTGTTTGATCCTATGTTTGATGAACTTTATGATCCAAGTACTAATGAAGTGTCGATTCCTACAAAGAGAGGTGCTTATATTCCTGTGAATGAAGTCAATCCCTCGGTCTCAATATCATTAAGTCAAGAAGCGCTGCTGCCGCTGATCCTTCATCTCATCAACAAACCATCATTCTTCAAATGTACATCATGGAATGGTTTCGGCATCAATGATGAAGTTAATCCCTTTGCTACTCTTGAAGATGCTCCATTTGAAAACATATTTGCTCCTGAATCTTCATCAGAACCATCTTCCTTAGGAGACATCGACTCGCTACTTCATCCCCAACCCTACGCCACATGAACACCTCTGAAAATGGACTCATGATCATCCATTAGATAACATCATTGGAAATCCTTCTCGTCCAGTTTCAACACGGAAACAACTTGCAACCGATGCCTTGTGGTGCTTCTTCAACTCCGTACTCTCTAAGATCGAACCAAAATATGTCAAAACCGCCATGAATGAAGACAGCTGGTTCAATGCCATGCAAGAAGAAATTCACGAGTTTGATCGACTTGATGTATGGGAGTTAGTACCTGCTCCAGATTGTGCTATGATTATTACTCTAAAATGGATATTCAAAGTGAAACTTGATGAGCATGGTGATGTGTTAAAGAACAAGGCTCGATTAGTTGCTAAAGGATACCGTCAAGAGGAGGGTATAGACTTTGAAGAATCTTTTGCTCCTGTTGCTAGAATCGAGGCAATTAGAATCTTTTTGGCTAATGCTGCAAGTAAGAACATGGTAGTCTATCAGATGGACGTGAAGACGGCATTCTGAACGAGATCTTAAAGAAGTCGTCATGTCGGCCAACCCGAAGGCTTTGTGAATCCAGAGCATCCTACCTACGTTTATCGTTTGAAGAAGGCTCTGTATGGTTTAAAGCAAGCTCCAAGGGCATGGTATGATATGCTATCAAAGTTTCTTCTATCTACCGGATTCAGCAAAGGAGTAGTTGATCCAACATTGTTCACGGAAGTCGGCAAACATTTAATTCATGTTCAAATTTATGTTGATGATATCATTTTTGCCTCGACTGACCCCAATGAGTGTGACCGTTTTCAAATGAAATGAGTTCAAAATTTCAAATGTCAATGATGGGACAAATGTCATTTTTCTTGGGATTACAAATTTCACAAAGTCCCGGAGGCATTTTCATAAATCAATCTAAATATGCAATTGAGATCTTAAAGAAATTTGGATTTGATTCAAGTGACCCTGTTGACACTCCCATGATTGATCGAACCAAACTAGATGAGGACCACTCGGGGATCATGATTGACCAAATGAAATATCGTAGTATGATTGGATCCTCGATGTACCTCACGCTAGTAGACCGGACATCTTGTTATTTGTTTGCATGTGTGCTAGATACCAGGCTAAGCCTACTAAAAGCACCTTGAAGCGGTTAAACGGGTCTTTCGGTATCTCCAAGGAACCATCAATATGGGACTTTGGTACCTGAAGGACGCCGGTATGTCACTAATGCCTATGTAGATGCGATCATGCAGGATGTCAAGATAATCGTCGAAGTCGGAGGAGCTCGGTTTTGGGTGATAAGCTTGTGAGCTGGTCTTCAAAGAAGCAAATGAGTACTTCTATTTCCTCTCAGAGGAGAATACATAGCCATGTCATCTTGTTGTGCTCAAATCCTTTGGATGAGATCTCAATTAATTGACTATGGCTTTGTATTTAACAAAATCCCCTCATCTTGTGATAATAAAAGTGTTATTGCTCTTTCATGCACTAACGTTCAACACTCAAGAGCTAAGCATATCGACATTCGTCATCATTTCATCAGGGAACAAGTGGAAAAAGGTGTGGTGGAACTCTATTTTGTGAGGTCTGAATATCAGTTAGCGGACATCTTCACCAAAGCTCTTCCAAGAGAACGTTTTGAGTTCATACTTCCACGACTAGGCTTGAAAACCCTTCAACCAGAAACACTCAAACGTCTTCAGGAGGAAGACGAGGAGTAAAGGTCTATGCTCATCTATCTCTTGTATATATCTATTCGAAAAACAAAATACAAAATTATAAAACCCTCAAAAATCAAATAGAAAAATATAAAACCTTCAAAATCCATAAAAATCTGAAAAATTCGAAAAATCTTCAAAAAAATATTGACAATTTGTTATGTTTTTTTTTCCGGTTCGTCTATATCTACGGTCTTTGTGCTGTCATTCAAAGAATGACACGGGACTTTAGATGTTGTTCGAATTCTTAAAAAAAAATAATAATAATAAAATAAAATAAAAAATAAAATAATAATAATTTTTTGAGAGAAAGAAGATATAAATGGTTTATTGTCATTTCAGGCAATAACCCGCTTTTCATAGAAAGAACAGAGCCATGCTTTATCTTGTTTTTCTAATCTCATACTCTGATTCTATAAATATTTATCTGCTGAAAACTAATTGCTTAATACAAGAACTCGGACTCAAGTTTTGAAAATCATCCGAACTTATTTGTCAAAATATCTATCTCTCAATCAACATGTCATTGATTGAGGGGGAGAATGATTTCAATTAATTCAAAAAGTTTGTTGTTATACAATTGTTTTCAAAAGATAATCATGCATGTTTAACCAATGGAGTTTAAAATCTCAAAATCAGATCTTTATCAGTTAAAACGCTTTCATAATCAAGTCACAATTCTCCTCAAAAGCTTTCAAAATCAATTTAAATCTATAAGAGATCACAAATCTCAAATGATTTGATAATTGTGATAGGAGGAGAATGTGTGATTTAAATTGGATTTAAACTGATAATTCGGTAAATGGTTTTACAAGGATGTACAAGCTCTCCTTCCCACATGTGACAAACGATTTCAAATTTTCCATGCACATGTTGAGGGGGAGCATCTATCTTAAACCTATGATTTGAAATGTGATCACTTATCTCAATGTGCAGGTTCCCTCTAGTATGTGCAAAACTCTTTTCATATCTCGAGGCACATATTGAGGGGGAGCAAAATTATGAAAATCTCATCCTTCCCCAAAATGCTTTATCTACTTGATTTGATCAAGGAAGTGAGGTTGATATCTTTTAGAAAATGGTAATCAAAGAAGTTAATTCTTCCTCTTGCCTCCGTGTGCAAAACGATTTCAAACATTTGATGCACATGTTGAGGGCGAGCACTTGTTCTAAAAATATCAAAAACAATTCAAGTACAAAATGTTTTGATAATATATCACAAGTATCTGGATTGATTTTCAAATGGTTTTCAATTGGTTCAAATGGCAGATGAACAATACCAAATAGACCGACCAAATTTACTTTATGTACGGTGATATAAGGATGATAAGGTTAGGTATTGGTTCCCATGATCCGCTAGAACCGGAGGGATCTACCATGGACAATCCACTAGTTAGTATAGAAGTCCTTAGGTATGATGATAAAAGGATAAAAGTGAGATATGGGAAGAGTGCGGATGAGACGGAGAGCGAGTTGGAACAAACCCAACAAGGTTCTTGCTATGAAGTCTCGGTAAGCACTGAAGGGGTTGAAGAATTAAAAAGAATTGAATGAGAAAAGGGTGAAAACAAATAGCCCTCCATATATTCAACCTTAGGGCAGAAACCGGGTTCAATTCATATGCTACTGATGGTAACATCGGTATTGAAGACAAGACGTCATGGACCCAGTGACGCACTGCACTCCAACTTTCCAAACCACTCAAGTTCCCCTTAAAAGGACTTGTTTCATTCTCACGGGTAACCGACATTATCTATCGACTTTCTCTTACAGATTGTTGATATTGAAGAAGGAGACCCTCTCCCTAGTCTCCGATATAGGATCTAAAAATGCACAAATTGAGTCTAGAGCCACGAGATCATCAATAAATCTCATTAGGACACTCTCAATGAAGACTCTCTGTTTCACACAATGTGGAAAGAGAGATTATATCTTGAGTCCTACGCATTATCCTTGTGGTATTGCCAGAACATCTGAGTGATGTGTTTACATATTCACTGTGAAGATGGAAAGCCTTCTGGAGCCAACATCAAACAAGCTCTGGTAGGTGGCATGTGAGATCTATTATACAGATCAACCATGTGACAACCGAAGCGAGAAACAATGGGGCGATTCAATCTTTTGAATCAATCCTGGTTCAGGTTATGGATTGACGGATACCTTTGAAAACCGGTCTTTGTGCTTTAAAACTCTTTTCATTAGCACGTCGACCGTGTACTAATTTTCAAATCAAAAGGTGTTTTATGATTGATAATTGATTTTCATTAAAACCTTCGTTATATTGCAAAACAATTTCTATTGAGCAATACACGATTGTTTTTCAAATCTCTTTTCATCAATCGTGGACTTAAATTATTTGGTTCACTCACTCCGTGTTATCTTCTTTGAGACGTTCGGTTTGAGAACAACTAGAGCATCTCGAAACCCATCAAGGAAATTCTTGAATTTTTGATCACGAGCGGTACATGTCTTGATCAACGGGGAACCGTGGGCCGTGTACCTCAATTCAAAGAAAGTGGTCAAAGACACATTCGTACGCTTTATTGCTAACTGTTGTATGCAGGTACGCCCTACGTTTGCAGCTGATCAGAATGAAGTGGTCAATCCTTAGCCGCATGCTCACACCACACATTCATCTCCAAAGAAATCATGATCTCTGCTTCAATGACTCTGATATTTTCACTCCACGCTTCTGCTACACTGCTGCCAATATCATGAATCAACGAAAGCTTCCGCTACTCTGATGAGAAGATGTCATGATTCAAAAGTGTGAGCATGTCGGTCCGAAAGTCACAACATCACATAATACCAACACCACAATGGATGTATCAGAGATTTTTTTTGATGATCTCAAAATCTGGCTCAAAATTATTATCGGTGGATCGGTAAAAGACCTCCACTTGGATTAACCAAACATGCAATGAGTGGAATCAATGACTACGAGCTTCCGAGCAAAGTACTACATCAAGAATGCAAGATCAATTGTTAATGTAATATCTGATTGTATTCAATGTAATTTTAGTATATGTTTGAGGTGACCTCCCTTAGGGGGAGATTGTTAGGAATTAGAAATTCCAGGCATTAAAGAGTCGGTCACCTCAAGTATATGTAATCGTTAGAAAACTCGTAGTCATAGTTATTTTAAGTTAAGTAGTATTTAATTAAGTAACACCGTGGAGGACGGACGGGTCTTTACCTACTGTATGCCTGATCCACAGCCCGTTGTGTGGCGTTTTATTGTAAGACTATAAATACTCTCTACCTTCCAAGGTAGAGAGTTGGAGCTCATAATAAGAATTTTCTTTCTCTCACTAAAGTTCCCTAAACCTCTAACTTTCTCTCTCTAGAATTCCACTTATACGCCCACTTTGTGCTATGGTTTGATGTGTATGTGAAATCCAATATCCAACAACAATAGTAATCATGAACGCAAACTATTGAGTTCTATAGTAGTTTCAAGTTAATTATATACTTCAGAATTATGATCATTATCATATAACCATAATTTTGTTGACTAAAACATGTAATCAAATGTTGAAGTATCTTAACACTATATCATGACATTTGAATGTAGTAGGGCAACAAACATCTAGCGTGTTCAAGTCCTAGTAGAATCATTATTAGAATGTAGTAGGGCAATAAACATATCATGTGTTTAAGTCCTAGTAGAAATCTTATTTTAAATGTAGTAGGGCATTAAACATCTAATGTGTTTAAGTCCTAGTATAATTATTAGTTTCCTTTACCTTGCGGTCAAGAGATACCAATAATATTGTTGTTCCTTGCACACACTTTGAGATTTCTCCCACTTGTGAAAGGTACAACATCATATTATGAAAACAAACAACACGTGATTGATTGTTCAAACGATATAATAATGTCATAGATATCATAAGTAGTTTTAGAACCATAACATTTAATACGAAATTGTGGATTATTATTCTATAGATAACGCTTCAGGAAGCGACAGCAGGAAGGCAACGAGTTATCTGATAAAATAAAATGAAATTTTCCTTTAAGCAATGGTTGTTCATATTCAGAAAGTAATGGATTATTTCAAAGCTAGTTTGAAATGATATGGGTGACTAACATGAAATAAATCCCGTAGATCCCACTGAAATTGACAACATTACATGATTTGGCAACACTGTAAGTGTTACATTTTCAGTAGAAAGCATATAGCAGTTTTATATACTTTCCTATTATCTTCAATTGCCTACGAGTAGCATATACTTAGGTATTGAGCAGAGTATATGAAGTTCTACGTATGTATACAATGGACTAGCAATTCTTTTATTCAATTAACTTGAATCTTTAGCATGCAATTCCTCCTTTATCGTCTACATAGCCCCAAGGGTAATTAGCACTTTAGGAATAAACAAGAGTCCAATAAAATTACCTAGCGAATATTCTAGTAATTTCTTTACTCTTTGCGGTTTAAACTCATACATCATGACAAGTGCAGGATGTTATTTATTTTGGTAGCTCTAAACACAATGTTTCCAGTTACACAAAATATTCTATCTTTCAATTAACTCTAGACCACAAAAGGGTAATGAAAGCTCATAAATGAGTTTATCAGTTTGTAATTCTATCTTAGTTTGTCAACTAAGGAGAAAAGATAGGTATAAGCCTCACTCTTCTTACTAGGAAAAGAGACTAAGTTTGTCTTTCGAAGAAAAACAACTTTGTTTACGAATTATGTTGCAATAACACAATTAATTAGAACATAAAAAGTTCAATTCTAATATTTTCAATAATTATATTCTTAAAAGAATTAACTACCCAATTAATTACTAATAAGACTAAGATCCATCTTGCAACCCCACTTAATTACCATACGTCTAACCAGTGAATAAAAAAAATAGGACAAGAGGTAGCGTTAATTGCATAATGCAACTCTTAGACTTTATGAGACTTTTTAAGGCATTAGTATCAAGTAATAATGTCAAAAGCATGTTTAGTTCTCTTCTTATGCCTCGGGTTGGTTCGACCACTAACTCGAGATAAGTCGGCAAGTATGAACGTGTAAAATAACCATAGGTCGACCAGTGAGAAATAATTACCATGGGTTGGAAGGCCCTTAGGTTTGACCAGTCAATCCAAATGCATGTGTTCATAGTTGGATGGCATAGACTTAAAATTAACAAATAGGTATGCACATATAATTGTTGGTAAAGTCGTGTACAAAGAAGCATGAAAAACAACTCTGTAACACTAATTTTAAATTTTTTGGTAATGACAACGTAGTGATCATCATGGTTCACGGTAGCTCCAATCGAACGCACGAGGGAGGGACCGGAGTAGCTGAAGCAATAACCTAGACATCCTTTCTGTTGTGAGCACCTCTTTGAACCCCTTTTGAGTTTGTTCTAGTGGGTGAGCCGTACATCCCAAGTGTCCATAGCGTCTAGTTTTTAAACTCTTGAAAACGTGTTTCATATATTAGGTCACTTTATTTTACAAAAACAATTTTCCACGAATCAAATAGCAGGTCACAATGAGCATGGTATTTAGGCGTGTAAATAAAGACCCATATTAATATTATGGTTACGATATGTATTATTCCCTATTGCATACAATTAGGTGTCAAAGCAGGTAACAATAATGCACATAATGGAATCACAAACATATAAACATAAACATCAATATATAACCACATATTGTTCCGAGTTCTCTCGCGAGTCTTCCCCAAAAGGAGAACCATAAGACCGTCACTAGGATACAATACCTAGATCGCCCCATACATCGCAAAAGCAATTGAATGGGTCTTGTTGCCGGAAAACACATAAAACATGGCAATCTCAATTAACAAGTAATATCGCAATTTTATGTATTTAATAACCAATATGTAATTCTAATTATCATAATAATTCTAACTAACAATTAATTAATTATAATTAACTTTTAATTCTAATTAACAAGTAATTTTAATTAACATGTAATTCTAATTAACAATTTAAGTCCAATTAACAAAGTAATTCTAATTAACATGTAATTTAAATTCTAATTAACAAATTAATTCTAATTATCAATATAATTTTTTATTTGTGTGTGACTAGTTATTATTTATTAAAATTTGACAAGTATTGCATGTAATTGTCAAAATAAAATAAAACAAATAACTAAATTAGGTTTAATGCTGCCTTTTTAAACATGTTTATTAATTAAGAAACGTGTAACCCATAATCGCAAAAACGAGTTGACTCGTGATGCCACTGTTGTGATTTTAGATCAAGTTAACCAATTAACCTCTACGAGTACGCAGCGGATAAGGATCTAGTATTTGCTATTAGGTTAAACACGTAATTAATAAACAATTAATTAATACAAGAATTAATTAATAAAAGGGATTTAGAAAACTTAACCTTGTTTGGCAATTGATCTTTAGTAACGGAACAAGAAACTAAAACGAAACTAAGCACCTAAATTAGATGCCTCAATGAGTATCACACACAAACCCGATAACGTATACGTTCGATTATGAAGCTAGTCGAGAACGTAATTAAAACCAATCAACTCTTGACAAATACTTGAATAATTCATGAACAAGAAAACACCTCTCCAAGAACTAGTCTTTTCCTTCCCAATGTTTTACTGTCCGACAACAGCAAACCAACCAAGAAGCTCATTGGCTTCTTTATCCGATATCGGATAAAACCCATCCGATATCCACCTTGCTTCTTTGTCCGAGAAAGCAAAACCAGAAAACTCCAAGACTTGTTACTGCTACAGTTCGACATGGAACACAGGTACAAGTAAAACAACACAATCAAACTCTAGTGCACTTGGATCGATTAGATTAGCAAGTTTAGGGTTTGATCAAGAACCCTAATCGTTCTAGTGAGGAAGAAAACGATAGAGCACAATATGCTGGAACTTAGATCAGCTTTGAAGTTGGTTTTAGGGATATGATATATGCGTGTGTAAGGAGCAGAAAAGGAGTATGGTACGTTTTGTTTTATACCAAAACAAAAGCCCCATTAGCTTGGGCCATATCTTGGATGACAAGCAAAAACCGCCCGATCAGTGAAGCCAAGGCCCAAGGCGGTCACAGTATTTGACCCAACTAGCTATCCAAAACAGCCCATGGGTCAACATTAGTGATCGGGTCAAATTACATGCATAACGGGTATGTATATTCAAGTATAATTACGTTCGACACGTATACTCGTGTTTATCGTGTGTGCCCCCATCGGCTCACACACTTCTAGTCGTTTACGTGTGTTTTAACTCCCACAAACCAACAATCGTCATGTTTCTATTATTTTGATGGTCATACACCCATTTATATTTCAGCAAGAATACGTTTCACCAAAACTATAAGTTCGCAAGACAAGGATCATTCTTTGTGGCAAATTTTATGTTTAAACTGATAAAACTGGCTACTCCTTGATCTGTTTTTTGTTTCGTTTGTATTACCTAGATTGGAAGCAGTAGTAGACAATATTTGAATCTCACATTAATGAGGCTGGGATACTTACCTTTAGCAAAAGTATTAAGACATAACTTAATTGTAGCATGGCTATGCTGCTCATTAAAACCAAGAATATAAGAACTCCAGTCGTGTGCTTTTCACATGCTTTTCTAATTAATCAATTGTCGAAAAGAATTAACAATTTTTTATTAAAAAGTTAACATTGTGATGATAGAAGTTAGTTCCACTAATGTCATCTGGTTGTTGTGATTCTCCTTGTACACACACTCATGTTATACCTGTGATGTTGTAGAGAGGCCAACTGCTTAATGCTTATGCCTTATGGGAAGTAATTAAGACATGCATTGGTGGCAATGAAATTTTGAAGTTTCTTTGTGTTCCCACATGCATAAGAAGTAATGAAAAAACGCAGTAAACGGGCTTTTTTACTATTCGAACAAGTACATGTTAATGCAATTGCTGAAAGTGCATGTGTATGATTTCAGAAAGTGAGCTTTAATTTCTGAACAAGACTTTAAAAGTTCAAAAATGATTCGATGAGATATCGATTGTAGTATATGGTCATTATTAGAGATACTTTGAATGAAAAAAGTCCGCGTAAAAAATCAAAACCCACCCACAACTCACAAGTCTCAGAGGTTACTCCACAGATCTTTACATATGGCTAAGTATGGGATTTCATCCTTATTTGATTATGTTCTTTAACTTCTTTGAAGGTTGTGATCAAGTTTGTTAACCAATACTGAATTTATAGTTACTAAACTGAACTATGAATACTTTTATTATTTTACTTTTGAGTTGTACAAGTAGATTAGGAGATGTGTGGGTCATGCTTTTTTGGTGAAGAATTATGAGTTGCACACTTGCACATCATCGAATAACAAATTTGTATGCAAAGCTTTTTGAAAAGTTTATTTTTATCTTATTTCTCATTTTATATATCCTATCATGAACCAAGGTAAATTTTATATTATTGTCTTTAAGGCAGGTCTTTTAGAGGATGATGAGTCTTTTATTAAAATGTCTACGATATAATTGAAATATTTTCATTATCGTTCCCAACTATTTATTATCTTCGTCCATCAAACTCTCTTAACTATAGCTTATAGCATTTTGATCGATTAATACACGTAGATTGAGTTTGTTGTTACATATACAAAGTCTAGTTAAAGCCTTACCTAAGAGATGTTGATGATTATTAAAGTTAATCATGATCCGAACATGAAATATTTCACATTCTAATCATGATAGCTACAAAGTTTTTTATTGCTCGACAATCACAGAATAATTGTCCATCTTTGTTGTGTAAATGTCACATCATCAAATATGGTAGATTTTATTCATAATATTGACTTTAAAAGCACAATCTCATACATAGCCTTTCAATACTATTTTTAAACATCCTTATTCCTTACAACTAATTTTGAGATAAACCAAAATGATTATTTTATCAGTTCAGCCCATAAACATTTTGGTGATTTCAAGCCCATTAACTTTGCAAACTTAACAAGGACCAAAGCCCAGTTCAAGCATAGTTTCACGGTTGAGTTAGAAAAGTGTGTTTATATATATAATTGTATCTAACTTTTTTTTTTCTTTTTTGGGGCATGATCTTCAAATGAAGCTAATTTACAATAAGTATTATGGAATTATTGGTTCTTCAAGCCAGCAAACTCGATTTTTCATTTTCGAAGACAAGCATGCATACATTTTTCTGAAAATATGTATGTATGGACAAATGATATGAATTAGGATTACATGTTTACACAAATTTGTAACTCGCTAATTGTTGTGCCATTAGTGAACAACAAGATTGTGTTGGGATTTAATACTCATAACAATTATATAAAATCAAATAACATCATCAAAGCATGCAGCGGAAGTAAATAGGAATAATATATGTAATTAATTAACCAAACAAGAAAGTGCGTACCTTTTAGCAATTCAAGTAATCAAACGATGATGTGATCAAGTAACAAAACCCAAAACCCTAAATTAGGGTTTATACAAAATCGTCCCACCCAAAAAATCGACCACCAAGGAATACAAGCTCAAGTGTGCTTGCTCTTCGTTCTTGTATACACGTACTAATAGCGATTTGATGTGGAAAAGCTAGTTCCTTGAATCACAAATAAACCAAACACTAGTTTCTTTCACTTGGAAAAATCGATCCCTTTGTGGAGGGGGTTAACGATCGGCCAAGAGAAAGAGGGAGGAGAGGAGAAGAGAAATTAGGTTATCAAAGTGATCCAAGGTTAGTCAATAATGAATACATTGATTTGTATTTATAGTTAACATATCTTGGAGTACAAGTTTGAGTGGGATTGGGTTTGGAAACCCTCCACCGATCGGCCTATTCAATCCCAAGGGGATTCTAGAACTTTCCCGACATCTAATTTCATTCTTAGTCCTTGTAGTTAATATTTAACGACCGTTAACCAAACCTCGTTAATCATTTAACTATCGTTATGTTTTATTTAGTGTTTAATAATTAATAATAATAACGTTTTATTTATATTAATTATGTACATCAATTCTCATACGTAATGTGTGCAATCCCGAAGTCTCAAGTTCGAATCCGGACATACTATTATTTAAATATCCATTAAAACCTTTCAGCTCCCACTTGGATATTACTAAATATAGTAATGACATTGGTTAGTCTAGCTTTCACACGCCAATGCCCCCAGATCAAATCGAGTATGGTCTCCTGGAAAAACCATTTAATGATTCATCATTTTTACTTATCCTTTTGTTACTAATACTACATTAACTATGAATATGGATCAAGTCATTTCATAAGTTAATATTCTATTTCTCGTTGTATTCGATTGAACAAGATTACCAAATCATCTGAACGTATTCCCGATAGATCTTGGGTATGGCCATACAAACATCTTGTCAACCCTACGAGGGGCCCAAATATAGTATTATGCTTTGAAACAAATTCAAAGGAACAAATTCTCTTGACTACAAACATAACTCATGAATTTCGCAACACTTCCGAAAATAGCCCTTATAACTACCAGTCACGGATAGCGTTAGACTATCTTACACAAATGCACTACATTCATATCAGTTATCCGGTATCTCAAGTCTGAGGATAAACACTTCATGATATACTTAATGACAGAGATCCATAAATTATCATCATGTAAAGTTGGGATAAGTCCTATATTCAATTCATTGAATATCATGTGAATCTGGTATGTCCCACGCATCAATATACTTTAAAAGTATATTCTACCAAAACTCAGATTTGTCTTAATTCAATGACATTCCCACATCATTGATCGACAACGGACTATTTAGAATAACATAGGTTATTCACGGATTAAACATGCAAATATAGGATATAATATTAAGAAAATGAAAAATAAACATAACCAATATTTTATTTCATTTAAACAATATTTGTTTAAAACATCCCTTATCCAAATACTAAATAGATCAATGCATGATAATACTGGTTAATGAATTATGTCTCAAGTAATGACAATCATACTTGTTGACAAGGCATAATTTCAACTAACTTTGATCTATCGGAATTTTGAGAATACTTAAGAATTCAACTAGTGAAGTTCTTGTATGTATGCATTCAAAATATCTTGATATTGCCACATAATATTTCATAAAGTGTGTGACATCCTCAAGCACCAATTTATGACAATCAAACTTTCAAACAATTTTAAAGTTTAAAGCATTCTAATTCTTTATTGTATAATGCAACTATGCTCTTGGTTAAGCACAACTAGTTCACATGGCCATTTACAAGGATGAAATCCTCCCATGACTAGTATTGAGTGTCATCTCAATTAAACAGGCATCATTGTATACAAACAACAATATGCTCTTTAAAATATCCGTAAACTTCAATATCTATAGTGTAATGTTTGATGCCTTCCAAACTTTCAAGTTTGTTGGCTATGACAATTACGCAACAGTTGCTATATTGCTCATCCATAGAATTTTGAGAGCAAATCCAGGCTGAGGAATGTAATTCTAAATTCAAACATATATTCCATTAGAATATTCATTACACCAGTTATATAATAACTTCATTAGATATCAATGTTGTCAAATCATCTTGCATTCAAGCATGATACAACAGTAACATGATGTACGTGAAAAATCCTTGTGTCAAACTAAGATTTTATTCATGTTCTACATATCCATTTTACAAATGATATATCATGTTCTATTAGACTCATTATTTAATACCGCATATGTTTATTAATAATAAACATATATTCCAAGGTTGTATGTCTTATTTTCTAAATCTTTCATGTGAAGTTCCATTCCAAATTAAACTAACATTTATCTTAGATGGAATGTTACTACCCACAACATATAAGATTTAAAGAAATAAACATAATACTCCCACTAGCTTTCAGGAATACTTAGAAATGATCTTATTTTAATTTAAAACCAAAACTTGGATTTAATAGTTAAACATAAGAATCATCTCCTAGATGCATGCATATATCCATTCATGGATTCTTGCAATTTGTACATTTCCAAAGATTATGTGAATTCATAAAACTCATTTGTATTACTTATCGTCCTCGCAAAAGCAATCACACAAGAAAGAGTTTTAATATCCAATTGTCATTTTCCATATCAATGAAAATAAGTATGACAATTATAATCATTATATGTTTAATGTGCCAAGGAAAGAATATTCAATCACAGTTAATTGCTTAAGTGTGATTAATAATCTTGTCACAAGTCATGCATTAAACACATGTACAATTTTTGTCCATATGATTTCTACACAAAGAATTTAAACCATTAGGGTTTTCCTTCCTTTGAAGAAACTGATCTTTATTAAGATAAACCAAGTTTACAAAATTGATTATCTCTTGGACAGCATCTTAACATTCATAGTATGAATAATTTACCACAATTCAATATTAGGTAATGTATCATTATGATTAACAGGTTTACAATGATCATGTAATTCATATTTCTCGTCATATCAAATATCTGAGATATCCTTGCGGATCTATGAATGAGAATTCCATCATTTTGAGGTATATCATATTTGACCTCATCATGATATTCACTAGTGTATTTTAAAAGATTATGTGTTTTGTAATTGTAATTTAATCTCTTCAAGATCTCAACAAAACTCCCACTTGCTTTTGTAATTTAAAGACTATCTACAAATACATCAGCAAGTAGAACAACACCAAATTGTTTTCTTTTGGGATATTACAAAACACATTGACAGTTCGTAAATCTTGTTCGTTAATAACCTACTCCATAAGTAGTTTTAACAATTCAAAACTTCAATATAAGACTCAATGTGATTCATCACATTCCCTACTAAAATGGTGTCTTATTAATCTTCTAGGTTTGAGTTTATTAAGTATATCCAATCAATACTCAATTTTCTAACCTTGATAAATTTTGGAAGAAAAGAAGATATAGTTATCTTGAATCAAACAATATAACAAATGTTTGATTCTTCTAACTGAACATTCCATATACATACAGTATTTCATTAGAATTAATATTGTAAGACAATCTAACAATATTTAAGATAAACATATTCCTTTTGGCCTACCTATTTACCAACTAAGTCAACTTAATGGTATAATAGAATATTCAAGCCAATTGCATGTTTTATAACATAAGTATTCTTTGACCAAGTCAAAAGACATAACAGTTATAGTATCTTACTTTATATTATAAGTCTTTAAAAGACTTCATGTTTGTGAGTTTATACAGAAACACATAAACATTTATAATTTTAAAGTAATTATGAACACCACATCATGGTTTCAATTAATTTATTTTCAAGTTAATATACTACTCTATCTATTTATGTCATTCTTAAAATACATAAATATTTAAGATAGTATTACTTTATTTAATTATGTCATTCCATGAAGTGTCCAACTTAAGAAACTTGTAAAAGCATCCACGCCCGATCCCACGACAAGTGGAGATTTACCTTGAGATTACAATCTAGCCAAGATCTCACTTAAACTAAAATGTAACTTCAAGTGTTTCTATGATTTGAATGACATAAGACATAAAAGTAGTCTATGTTATAATCTTGACACATGTTCTTTAAGCAAGACAATCTTATTAGAACGTTAATCTCTTTACCTTACGATCAAGAGAATCCATTAATCATATTGGTATGTGTTGTTCCTATGCACACAATAAATACTTCTCCCACTTGTGCATAGAACAACATCATATAATAGATAAACACCATGACATTCATTTGTTTATGTGAGCAATATGATAGTGTCGTAGAGATATAAGCATTACAAGTAGATGTAGGAGCACCTAATTATCAAGGAAACGTTCATGACTATCCTTGAGAATATGAATGTCTACATTTTTGAACGTAATGTATTATTTCAAGAAAATCTAGAAATAATCCGAGTTATTACCAAGATAATAACTTGTAACTCCCACTGAATTAGACAACGTTACAATAATGTCTTATTCAGTAATACACCATACTCCCAATGGATTTGACAACATTGTAAGTGTTTCATTAACCAGTGAAAATAGCGTGCTATTACGTTGCTACCCCTTTGTAAGACCATTCGTAACAATTACTTAGGTACTAAAAGAGTGTATTCTACTCAGTAGATGATGAATTATCCATCAATGCTATTAACTTGAAAAATTGAGCATGCAATTTCTTCCATAATAGGTCTACCATCGCCATAATGATGTATAGCACCTTCAATTAGTCAAAACAAAAACCAAATAGATAAAATATACTAGTTTGTCTTTTACCAATTTTGCGGTAATTAGTCTAGATTCTAATGTAATAACTCATATAATGTCAAACATGTTTTCTAGTTGACCAAAATGTCATATAAGAATTCAATCACCAACAGAGGGTAATGAAATATCTTAAGGAAAGCATGGTGTGCAATTTTTTTAACTATTAAAGTTGCTATGAGTTATATATTAGAATTTAGATAATTCTAATGTTCCTAACATACCTTTCTCAATCATGAAAAGGAATAAGATTGAGTCTCACTCTTCTTCCATGGAAAAGAGTTTATGTTTGTCTTTTAGTAAATTTTTCTTGATCAAACATTTGTTTGAAAACAGAACTAGATGAATTTACCAAAGCTCAAACCACGTTTACGGTTTAATGTTGCATTAATACAATCAAAAGAATTAACAAAATTCAATTTTAGTATTTTCGATAATTAAGTCTTTCAAGAAAATAAAATACCCTTTGGTCAATATTCATATTAACCATAGTATTTTCCTTGAATTTTGGATCCTCATTATCATAGTATCACCACATCAGTTGATCTGCTAGTGATGAAAGCATAGAATAGGTAATCGTTGAAAACGATAATTGACAAACAAGTTTTCAATTCCAAAAGTTATGGGATTTACAATTTTGCCAAAACAATTAATGCAAAACGTAAGCATGTTTCATCCCATCTTATGCCTTAAGTCTTAGGTCTCACTAACAACTTAATTAAGTTGTCTAATTTAGAAACTGCAAATCATAAAGCTGAGGTCTCACACAACTAAATAATTCACCTCGTTATTGTAATCTAGATCAAGGTCTCACTTAACTAAATTACAACTTCAAGTGTTTCATATCATTAGATGGCATAAACTTAAATTTTAAAGGGTACAATTTTTGACGTGTAATCAAAACTTATGTATAAAGAAGCATGCATACAACTTTATAGCACAAAATTTTCGAAAGAAACTTACTTGTATTTTAATTGCTAAGATTAAATTCTACAAAGTTTTAATCGATGCGTTGAGAAACTTACAACTTTGCACTAAGATGCTTCGTACATAGAATGGTTATACTAGGTCGCTCCAATCGAACTCCACAGGGGAGCAGGACCGGTAAGCGCATAAAGCATAACCTTAGACATCCATTCAGGTCTTGGTGCGCACTTCTTAATTAACCCCTTTATAGTTTGTTCTAGTGGGTGAGCCGTTCTAACCATTTAGTACAGTCGCATCAATCGATTAAAAGTTCAAGAATAATTCTTAGATAACAAATCAGTTTCACCATTATTTAGTCTATTTAATTTTCTATTCCAAAAAACCCTTTTTGCTTACTAACATGTCAAACAATTTATATAAACAAAAGGCACTTTAATAAAAATTAAACACACTCAAATAATATAAACATATAACTAAACAATTTAACATATGTAAAAACAATTAGCCACATGCATAATTATTTCGATAAACTCTAATAAACAATTCTAGGCGTAAATAAATGCATACATTAACTAGGGCTTTCAACTACAAGGTAGATGAGCCACATACATCGACAAGTCGATTGCGTAAGCCAAAGTTAATAATATACCAATTAGCACGTAACGAATTTTTATTAGTTATAATTGAGGTCTTCCCCAATTCAATAATTATCAAATAAATAAAAACATGTGTGTATCAACTAAACAATTTATAGCATAACAATACTCCATGGCAAAACATGCATGTTCCACCATGGATTCCGCATAACAATTATCACCCAAGATACGCATATTACATGGCACATAACAATTATTCATTAATTAACCACATAAAATTAGCATGCAATCCTAGGGTTTCTACAAGTTTTACAAAATTAAAACCTAATTATATAAATATTAGGGTAATCGACCCATATATAAAAAATTAGGGTTTCGAATTCAAAACCCTAGAAACCATAAAAAACATGCATATAATCATAAAGATTCAATTTTTATGTGTTTCGGTAATTAATTACATCATATTAACCTGGCTCTGAAACCACTGTTGGGATTTAATACTCATAACAATTATATAAAATCAAATAACATCATCAAAGCATGCAGCGGAAGTAAATAGGAATAATATATGTAATTAATTAACCAAACAAGAAAGTGCGCACCATTTAGCAATTCAAGTAATCAAACGATGATGTGATCAAGTAACAAAACCCAAAACCCTAAATTAGGGTTTATACAAAATCGTCCCACCCAAAAAATCGACCACCAAGGAATACAAGCTCAAGTGTGCTTGCTCTTCGTTCTTGTACACACGTACTAATAGCGATTTGATGTGGAAAAGCTAGTTCCTTGAATCACAAATAAACCAAACACTAGTTTCTTTCACTTGGAAAAATCGATCCCTTTGTGGAGGGGGGTTAACGATCGGCCAAGAGAAAGAGGGAGGAGAGGAGAAGAGAAATTAGGTTATCAAAGTGATCCAAGGTTAGTCAATAATGAATACATTGATTTGTATTTATAGTTAACATATCTTGGAGTACAAGTTTGAGTGGGATTGGGTTTGGAAACCCTCCACCGATCGGCCTATTCAATCCCAAGGGGATTCTAGAACTTTCCCGACATCTAATTTCATTCTTAGTCCTTGTAGTTAATATTTAACGACCGTTAACCAAACCTCGTTAATCATTTAACTATCGTTATGTTTTATTTAGTGTTTAATAATTAATAATAATAACGTTTTATTTATATTAATTATGTACATCAATTCTCATACGTAATGTGTGCAATCCCGAAGTCTCAAGTTCGAATCCGGACATACTATTATTTAAATATCCATTAAAACCTTTCAGATTGTGTGCGCTTGATCACAATTGGAGTCGCATTACTTTAAAATGTTGATGTTTGGCCTAATAATCTGGTTTCTATAAATAAATAAATAAAAAGGTTATAAGACTATATGGCGTATGCAGCAACACAAATCATCAACAATGACCATTGGAATGTAAACTTGTGCATTGGTCCACGATCGGAGTCATACCAAATCATATGGCGATGTTTGGTCGATAAATGGTTTGCATGGGTCATTTCTTCTCTTAAGACTCTATGGAGTGATCAAGGAAGAAACATCAAGCATGAACAGTAGTGCATTGTAACTCGAATCTTTCTTTGGTCCAATATCTTAGTCACACCAAATATATTCATGATGTTGGTCTACTATGGTTTTCATAGTTGGTTTGTTTCTAAATATGGAAATAAGGGGCTACACTATTTCGAGCTAAAAGAACGCCAGTAGTGAACAACAAGCTAGATTACACACTGCCAATCATCGGTAATACCAAATAGTTAGTATTATGAGGTTTGGTCTAAGGTGATGTTCATGGTTCTTTTGGTTTCAAGATATAGAAAGAAGGAACATGCTAGTAGCGTGTTCATCGGTTCGGTTATCGGTTTATTTGGTTTGTTCGGTTAATTTTTTTTTTTAGGTATAACCGAGAACCGAACCGAACCGAATTCAAATTTAACTAAACCGAACCGAAAACCGAAACCCGAACCCCTAATAACCGAAAATCGAACCGAATAACCCGAATTACATAAATTTAATAATTTATTCATTTATTTTTATATATTTTTTGAAAAAAAAATAATTTTCAAACTTAAAAAATATTATATATATATATTATAAAAGAGTTTTAATATATTTTTTTTATATAAATATATAAAAATATATATATTTATTTAAACTTGGTTTTCGGTTTGGATTGTTAAAACCATAACCGAACCGAAAACCGAACTTTTATTTCGGTTCGGTTCGGTTTTGACAAATTCGGTTCGGTTACGAGTTCGGTTCGGTTATTTTCGGTTCGGTTCGGTTTCGGTTTTCGGTTTATTCGGATATTACCCAACCCATGAATACCCCTACATGCTAGCTATATATGCAACGTTCAATGTTAGATCAAAATCAACACAATTTGTTCAACAGGTTTCGTTTATTCAAACTGATTTACCGTTCATGTACACCATAATACATGAGTAATGAGTTATTTGTATCTGGTGACCAGATCTAAAATCTATGTTTTACGATACAAGTAGCATGGTCTAAAAGTCGTCGAACACTGTTTTGGTTGCATAACAAAGTAAACATATGTTGTTTAGATGTTAAGCAACACTCAACAGACATGATCAATCAAAAAATACTTTTAATTTATTTCAACTTTTGCCTTTTTTTTTTCCGAGTTTTGATTGACTTAAATTTCCAAGCGGTTCAAATGTTCGCCCAACAAATACTTTGATTGACTTAAAGTCAAACTTAACCGTGGGTATTAGTTTGATAGTAGTGGTGGGTTTTTCATTTATGAAAAATTCATACCTAACTATTTTGATGTATATGAAGTATGAATTATATCTACCATTTATTAACATAGTGGTAGACCCCACATATTAAACAAACATCTTTAATCACTTTCATAGTGATATTCTCATTCCAATAGTTGGATACTAAACGCACCCTGAATGTAAGGACTAAGGACATTTAATGTCGGCAAAAGGCATAAAAGATTTTCATCTCTTATTTAATTTACAATAGTACGTGATTTGTTATCAATAACTAGTTAGGATACTCGCGCGATGCGGTGACGGGTACTCTGTGACTAAATTTTCAAGTGAACAAATGTATTTTATTTTGAGCTGTTTGATTTCAGATTTATATTTTGGAAGCTTAATTATATTGTACATTGTGGTTAAAGAATTGCATATTTTGATGAAGGGATGAATTAAATTGTGTATTAATTATATATATTGAATAGTGTGCTTTTAGTTTTATTTGTATTTGTACATTGTGATTAGGTAGTTGTATATATTTGTGATGGGTGTATTAATTGTATGTATGTAAGAAATAATATTTGCTTAAAATCATTTGTGCTTTATATAGTTGTATATTATGTTTTATAAGTAGTATTTGCTTAAATTCTAATTTAAAAAATCTTAAACTCATAAATAGCAGAGAGGGTCATCCTTCCATTATAAGTAATATAGATACTAATACTAATGTTTAGAGGTAAATTTAAAATCTTAACTTTGATGCTGTAAATAGCTACTACTTACTACATAAATAATAAAAGAAAATAAAATAAGGTATTTCTAAAGAACATACTACCTCCGTCTCAAAATTATTGTCCAATATTGACTTTTTTAGTCTTTCTTCTATAACTTTGATCATAATTATTTTTGTTTGTGTTATATAATATTTGATGAAAAATATATGAATGTATTGGTTTTAAATGTATTTTTCATTGTTATAATTTTCATCAAGTATTATATAACACAAATAAATATATTAATGATCAAAGTTGAATAAAAAAGACTGATCAAAGTCAAACTGAACAATAAAAATAAGACAGTGAAACAATTACTAGGAAATGATGGACAACCAACAAAAGGATAGTGAAACAACCATCTTTGTCAATAGGAGAATCTCTAACCAACTCATTTTTGGTTCAACATGCACCTAATTAATCTTGACTTTTACACATCATGTTAAATTTTTTAGATAAAATAGTGAGAACAGTAATCTTGCTTTTAGACATTTTTCATTATATTTTATTAACTATCAATAAAACAAAATGGCTTCTACACGACATCGAAGAGCTCCCGTTGATTTCGCGAATGAAAGTTTTATATTTCTAAAAGTAAACTTTCTCTAACATTGATGAAATATTACTACCTCCGTCCCATATTAACTGTCCTGTTTGACTTTTTTAAGTCTTTCTTTGTTAACTTTGACCTTAAATATTTTTGTTTGTTTTATATAATACTTGATGAAAATTATATCAATAAAAATACATTTAAACCCCCATTCTATTCATATATTTTACATCAAGTATTATATAACAAAAATAAAAATATTTAAGGTCAAAACCGAAAAAGAAAGACTTTGAAAAGTCAAACTGGACAGTTAATATGAGACGGAGGGAGTAGTTTCTAAGCAAATCTTTTTAGTGATATAATTATCAAATAAGGAGGCACTTTATTTTGCATACTCAAAAATTCTTGGATACTAAGGTATAAATCTTCACCTTTCATTTAGTTTGATCTAATGGTTGGGGATTAACCTAAAATTTAATATGTCTAAACCTAAGTCCATGTTTTTTTCTTGTCTTTTTCTTTTCTTTTTATCTTTTTTTTTTTTTTTTATTTTCTCATTATTTGTATTTTTTTAATCACTTTTTTTAATTTCAAGTTTTTTTTTCTTCTTCCTTTTTTTTTTTTTTTTTTTTCGTTTTCGTCAGTTTTTATACGTTTTTGTCCGTTCTTTCCGATTTTTATACGTTTTCGTCTGATTTCATACGTTTCTTACGTTTTAGTCCGTTTTCATACGTTTTCGTCCGTTTTCTTACGTTTTCGTCCGTTTTTATACGTTTTCGTCCGTTTTCTTACGTTTTCGCCCGTTTTCATACGTTTTCGTCCGTTTTCATACGTTTTCGTCCGTTTTCTTACGTTTTCACCCGTTTTCATACGTTTTCGTCAGTCTTGTTACGTTTTCGTCTGTTTTCTTACGTTTACGTCCGTTTTCTTACGTTTTTGTCCGTTTTCATACGTTTTCGTCCGTTTTCATACGTTTTCTTACGTTTTCGTTCGTTTTGTCTGTTTTCTTACATTTTCGTCCATTTTCATACGTTTTTGTCTGTTTTCGTTCGTTTTCGTCTGTTTTCTTACCTTTTCTTCTGTTTTCTTACGTTTTCGTCCGTTTTCTTACGTTTTCGTCCGATTTCATACGTTTTCGTCCGTTTTCTTACGTTTTCGTCCGTTTTTTTACGTTTTCGGCTATTTTCTTACATTTTCGTCTGTTTTCCTATGTTTTCATTCGTTTTCGTCCGTTTTCTTACGTTTTTGTCCGTTTTCATACCTTTTCGTCTGTTTTCTTACGTTTTTGTCCGTTTTCTTACATTTTCATCGTTTTTCATAGGTTTATATACGCTTTCGTCCGGTTTTTACGTTTTCATCCATTTTTAGACGTTTTCGGACGTTTTTGTCCGTTTTCATACGTTTTCGTCATTTTTTATCCGTTTTTATATGTTTTCGTCCGTTTTCATACGCTTTTCATTTCTTTTTATACGATTTTGTCCGTTTTCATACGTTTTCATCCGTTTTTTGCAGTTTTTATACGTTTTCGACTATTTTCATATGTTTTCATGCTTATTATTAAACTTTATTATATTACATGTCTAATATCAATTGTGATATTTATTATAAAAAAGTTAATGTCTAATATCACTTGTGATATTTTATAAACAAACAAATATGTTTTTTAACCTTTAATATCACCTAAGATATTTCATTTCTCTTTATATTTTTATATATTATCACCTATGTGTTTTCTAATATTTTTATAATTTTCAGTTACAAGATAGTTTTTGTGTTTTTCATCGCAATTGACAAGCGCATATTTTTTTAATGCAACCAATGTTATCTATCACTTGTGATATTATACTCTTAGTAGAAATAAAAGGGTTAAACTCTCTTTAGGTAAATTCTTATTTTGTTCAACAAAATGCTAATTTAATGCAACACTTGTTTGATTTTGAGAATATGTCAAATCTCTATTTTCATAGTTTGCTTCTTTTTTATTCATTTTGATATTTTTAAGTGAACTTATTTATCTCTTGTGATATAACACTGTAAGAAAGATTAAGAGTATTACAATCTTCATCATATATGTGTTATCAGTTGTAATACTCAACTAAGAATGTGAAATATTAAATTCATACCAAATGTGATAAGAATTTAGTATTTTACCAAGTATATATGAAAGAAATGATAATAAACATCACTTATTATATTACTGTGATGATTCTGTTCATTTTTTTTATTTGTGTTTTTGAAAATATTTAGGAAGATTTTTGTGTTTTATGATAATATGAAATATTAGAAAAGGTGTTTAACTGAAAACAAAAGATGTTATAAAACTTTTGTTAGACTTGTGGTATATTTTTCTATTTAATTGATACATTGTGCATATTTCGATAGGTTTTATAGCGGAATTTAAAAATATTTATGGTCGAATCAAAGCAAATTAAAGAAGTTATGGTTGAAGAAAGCACACATCTTTATAAACAAACGCTAGTAAGCTCAAACACCTGTGATATCACACATGATATCACAGGTGATATCTATATGATATCAAAGGTGATATCACCTCACTTGTGATCTCATTTGTAAAATTAGGCCTAGGCGGTGATTAATCCTCGCATAATTGCTGATCGCTCACAAAGCGCCTTGATTTATCATAATCGGCCTATTTAATCGGTTTGGCCGAATATCGCTAAAAATTGGTCAACAAACCGATTTATCGGACAAAATCGGTCTAATCGGATTAATCGAACAAAATTGCTTAAAAATAACAAAATCGCTTAAAATCGGTCAAAATCGCTTAAAGCGGTCAAAAAACGATTAATCGATCAAAGATCGCTTAAAAATGGTCAACATACCAAGTAATATCTATGTTTGACTTTGAACTTTGAAGAATTATGTATTATGTTTATATTTGAACACTTGAAATATTTGAACTTTGATGCACTATACTTATCTCATACATATAATATAATATAATATCTAAAATTACAATTTTGTGCATAAAAATTCCAATCCGATTAATCCCCGCCTAACCGATTAATCGCTAGACCCTATCTTACCGCCTCACTAACGCCTAGTGCTTTTTACAACCTTGCTTGTGATATCACAGGTGATATCACTGATGATATCACAAGTGATATAAACTATGATATCACACATGCTATCACCGGTAATATCACACATAATATCAACGATGTTATCACACATGATATCACGTGGTATCACAAGTGAAAAGGTGATATCACCCAACTGTGATATCACAAGGGTTTGAGCTTCCTCAGTTTGTTTATAAAGATGTGTGCTATCTTCAACCATAGCTTATTTAGTTTGCTGATTCAACCATAGATATTTACAAATCCCACTATAAAACCTATCAAAACATGCACAATGTATCCATTAAATATGTAGGATATTGGATTTCACATACACATCAAACCATAAGTCAAAGTGGGCGTATAAAGGTGAGTTCTAGAGAGAGAAAGTTAGAGGTTTAGGGAACTTAGTGAGAGAAAGAAAAATCTTATTATGAGCTCCAACTCTCTACCTTGGAAGGTAGAGAGTATATATATAGTCTTACATAAACGCCACAACGGCTGTGGATCGGGCATACACGATTGGGTAAAGACCCGTCCCGTCCTCCACGGTGATACAACTAAATACTACTTAACATAAAAGTACTATGACTACGAGCTTTCTAACGATTACATATACTTGAGGTGACCGACTCTTTAATATCAGGAATTTCTAATTCCTAACAATCTCCCCTAAGGGAGGTCACCTCAAACATATACTAAAATGACATTGAATACAATCGGATATTACATTAACAATTGATCTTGCATTCTTGATGTAGTACTTTGCTCCGCAGCTCGTAGTCATTGATTCCACTCATTGCATGTTTGGTTAATCCAAGTGGAGGTCTTTTCCTGATCCACGTGATAATAATGTTGAGCCGTTTTGAGATCATCGCTAATAGAAAATCTCGATACATCCATTGTGGTGTTGGTATTATGTGATGTTGTGACTTTCGGACCGACATGCTCACATTCTGGATCATGATATCTTCTCATCAGAGTAGAAGCTTTAGTTGATTCATGATATTGGCAGCATAGCGAAGCATGGAGTGAAAATATCAGAGTCATTGATGCACTAATCATGATTTCTTTTGAGATGAATGTGTTAGGTGAGCATGCGGCTATGGATTGACCGCTTCATTCGGATCAGTTTGCAACGATCGGTGTACCTGCATAAGACAGTTAGCAATAAAGCGCACGAAAGTGTCTTTGATCTCTTTCGTTGAATTGAGGTACATGACCCACGGTTCCCCGTTGATCATACAGTGCGCACTGCCGATCAGGTATAATTCGAAGAATTTCTTTGACGGGTTTCGCAGCTTTCTAGCTGTTCTCAAACCGGAACGTCTCAAAGAAGACAACACGGAGTGAGTGAACCAGCGTAATTTACGTCCAGCTGATTGATGAAAAGAGATTTGAAAAACAATCGTGTATTGCTCAATAGAAATTGTTTTTGCAATATAACGAAAGTTTTAATGAAAATCAATTATCAATCATAAAACACCTTTTGATTTGAAAAATTAGTACACGGTCGACGTGCTAATGAAAAGAGTTTTGAAGCACAAAGACCGGTTTTTCAAAGGTATCCGTCAATCCATAACCTGAACCAGGATTTATTCAAAAGATTGAATCGCCCCATTGTTTCTGTTCAGTTGTCACATGGTTGATCTGTATAATAGATCTCACATGCCACCTACCAGGAGCTTGTTAGATGTTGGCTCCAGAAGGCTTTCCATCTTCACAGTGAATATGTAAACACATCACTTAGATGTTCTGGCAATACCACAAGGATAATGCGTAGGACTCAAGATATAATCTCTCTTTCCACATTGTGTGAAACAGAGAGTCTTCATTGAAAGTGTCCTAATGAGATTTATTGATGATCTCGTGGTACTAGACTCAATTTGTGCATATTTGGATCCTATATCGGAGACTAGGGAGAGGGTCTCCTCCTTCAATATCAACAATCTCTAAGAGAAAGTTGATAGATAATGTCGGTTCCCTGTGAGAATGAAACAAGTCCTTTTAAGAGGAACTTGAGTGGTTTGGAAAGTTGAAGTGCAGTGCGTCACTGGGTCCATGACGTCTTGTCTTCAATACCGATGTTACCATCAGTAGCATATGAATTGAACCCGGTTTCTGCCCTAAGGTTGAATAAATGGAGGGCTATTTGTTTTCACCCTTTTCTCATTCAATTCTTTTTAATTCTTCAACCCCTTCATTGCTTACCGAGACTTCATAGCTAGAACCTTGTTGGGTTTATTCCAGTACTAGCTCAGTCTCAGTCCGCACTCTTCCCATATCTCATTTTTCTCCTTTTATCATCATACCTAAGAACTCTACACTAACTAGTGGATAGTCCCTGGGTAGATCCCTCCGGTTCTGGCGGATCATGGGAACACATACCTAACCTTATCGTCCTTATATCACCATACATAATGTAAAGTTGGTCGGTCTTTTTGGTATTGTTCATCTGCCATAGGAACCATTTGAAAATCAATTTAGATACTTATGATATTTTATCAAAGCATTTTGTACCTGAATTGTTTTTGATATTTTTAGAAGAAGAACTCCCCCTCAACATGTGAATCAAGTATTTGAAATAGTTTTTCACACGGAGGCAAGAGAAAGAATTAACTTCTTTGATTACCATTTTAAAAAAATATCAACATCACTTCCCTAATCGAATCAAGTAGATAAAGCATTTTGGGGAAGGATGAGGTTTTCATGATTTTGCTCCCCCTCAATATGTGCCTCGAGATTTGAAAAGAGTTTTGCACATACTAGAGGGAACCTGCACCTTGAGATAAGTTATCACGTTTCAAATCATAGTTTTAAGATAGATGCTCCCCCTCAACATGTGCATGGAAAATTTGAAATCGTTTGTCACATGTGGGAAGGAGAGCTTGTACATCCTTATAAAACCATTTACCGAATTATCAGTTTAAATCCAATTTAAATCACACATTCTTCCCCGATCACAATTATCAAATCATTTGAGATTTGTGATCTCTTATAGATTTAAATTGATTTTGAAAGCTTTTAAGGAGAATTGTGACTTGATTATGAAAGCGTTTTAACTGATAATGATCGGATTTTAAGACTTTAAACTCCATTGATAAAACATGCATGAATATCTTTTGAAAACAATTGAATGCCAAATAACTTTTTAATTTAATTGAAATCATTCTCCCCCTCAATCAATGACATAGGTTGTTGATTGAGAGATTGATCTTTTGACAAATAAGTCCAGATGATTATCAAAAATAGAGACTGAGTTATTTTTCAAAGCAGTTAGTTTTCAGCAGATAAATGTTTATAGAATCAGAGCATGGAATTTTGAAAACATGATAAAGTATGGCTCTGTTCTTTCTTTGAAAAAGCGGGTTACTGCCTGAAATGACAATAAACCATTTTTTTCTCTTTCTCCCAAAAATAATTTTTGATTTTTTGATTTTTTGATTTTTTGATTTTTTTTTTTTTTTTTTTTTTTTTTTTTATAAAATTCGAACAACATCTAAAGTCCCGTGTCATTCTTTGAATGACAACATCAAGACCGTAGATATTATCGAATCGAGAGAAACATGACAAAAATACAATATTTTTTTGAAGATTTTTCTAATTTTTCAAATTTTTATGGATTTTGAAAGTTTTATATTTTTCTATTTGATTTTTTTTTTTTTACAAGAGATAAATTAGTTTAAGAGAATGATGAAATGAGTACCGAGATAAAGATATCGTTCAGCACGTTGTAGAAGAAAGGAATCAACATCTCTTAAACTTTCGCCACCAAAGCATTCGAGGCTTCTAAGAAAATCGTCTGGACATGAGCCTTCTCAATTTGAATCTTTGGTAGCTTCCCCCCAAACCGACAAACATCGAATAAAGACCATTTCCCTAAGAATTAAAGTTGAATACAAAGCGGTCTCATTGATTGAAGCTCAGCACCCTGAAGAACACGAGAACACCGAAGTAACAAGTTGAAACATTGATCGTCTCAGTGGTTATCAAATCCGGATTAACTGATTACGACCGATCACATGAACCTGCTGTGCATCCCCGATGTACACCTTACTCTTCGAGATTGACCAGTTTTCTATTTAGGGGAACAATATATCAACATCTTCATTTTTATATAACATATAACCAATCAGCACATAATGTACACATGTACCCAACAAGAGTAGAGACGATGACATCCATGTAACATGTTGAGTCACTAATCATCTCTGTGGATGTCAACTCTGAAATAACTGAATTAGCTCGATCAAGTGAACATGTTGTGCATATAACCGGAAGCACTTTATCATAAACCGTATATAAGATGTCGATAGGAAGTATCATCTCACGTTCCAAATATTCTTCTCACATTTCTTCCAACTGAACACTCAAGTAACATAAACCAAAGGTCTCCAGAGACCACTTCCCCAAATAGTTGGAATAATATATCCTTCCCCCAAATGGTTTTGATACCTCAGAATCAGCAAAACATAATATATCCATAAACTTGAAATCTTGTGAGAAGAACTCAAATAGCCCAAATGAATCCTGTGAGAATCAACTGCTACATAAACTCTCTCTAACTATCTTTATCAACCCATATGTAGACAATTTGAAGTGACCACTGTTGAAGAAAAACCCAATATACCAAACTTGAAACTGAAGTCGAATTCCCCGCATTTGTGTCTTAAGCTTGCACTTAAAGATGGAAGAACGGTGTCGAGAATCTATGCTTCAAGCAAATCTCTAAGTACTCACACTCAAACAAGGTATGAGACATTAACACCTCTTGATATTATCCACATCGTCATCTGCATGTGACACTGAGTAAAAAAACGTAACTCCTAATAGTGATAGTTAACCAGGTCTTCAACCATCCACTCCGACTGCTGGTAACTAGATAAACCAAGCCTTCAACTCAAATTCTTAAGCCCGAGCAAGTTATCAAATAAGAACACGCCTTTGTGAAGGTCAACTTCAATCTCAAATAAGTGATAAATGTTTAACTCTGAAGTAATCAACTTGTGTCAAATGCCCAACATGTGAATAAACATACAACCGGATGTACATTCATCCACTGAATGAACCGGAACAAATGATGCCTCAACATCAATGTATTCTTCCTAAAAGTATTCATGTAGAGACTGATCTGGAAGATACACCAATAACTTCGAGCGGATGAGGTAGACATTTTCCTTGAAGTTCATGTGGTTGATTTATAGAATGCACGATGTGAGGAACAATAATCCATGAAGATTTGGCAAAGGAATACCAAAGAGTGGATCATTATTCATGAACAATAATCCGTGAAGATTTGGCAAAGGAATACCAAAGAGCGGATCATTATTCATGAGTGTAACTGCAATATTATGATAATCATTATCAACGCCTTGAGGAATAACTGGAGATAGGGCTTTTTGAGTAGTCTGAGTTGTACTTCTTTGATGATCATCAAACATATCTTGAACTCATGAATCACATATTCTTTGATGATCATCAAATATTCGCTAGCGGTTGTAAATACTCATCAAACATATCTTGAACCAATGAATCCCAAACAATAAATCCCATTTATCCTTAGTGAGTGAAACATTAGGCGTTGGAGGAGAGTCATCAAACTTTAAGTCGTATAACCATTATTCAAACATCCATCATCATTTAGTATATTAACTCTTCTCATAAATCCCATTTATCCTTAGTGAGTGAGAGTCATCAAACTTTAAGTTGTATAACCATTATTCAAACATCCATCATCATTTAGTATATTCACTCTTCTCCCCCTCAAAAATTGCATCCGAAGTTGCCATTTTTGATTTAGCAAGTGAATAAGAATATACATTAATGAATGTAGATCCACTTGATGACTGAATGAGCATGGGAGAAACATGAAGCTTGTTGATGAAGAATGTCGATGAGAATGGTCATAAACATGAAGATTTCTCTTCTTCTGAAGATAAAGCGCACTGAAGCGTACACTTTTCTTTTCTTTGAGGAACGGGGCCTGAAGTGTTATCTGCAGACGCCATAATGATGAAGAACGAGGCCTGAACTGATGTGAACAGACGTCATTGTTTAGAGCCAGTTATATGTTTAGAGCCGCCCGAATCCAAATACCAAGGGACGACTTGTACGACCTGCTTTGGATAACAGACGAAGACAGAGAATTGGAAACATTGGATCCCCACGTGCTCATGGGGTCCTTTTGGTTAGCACAAACAATCTTTGAATCAGGAGAAACCCTAGGTGCAATGTCATTGTCACTAGGAGCTGAACTAGTAGAAGCATCAGACTTAGTCGAGGGACATTTTGTGCTTAATGGGATTATTCTACCAGTTGGCTTCCAAACCTTAACAGGCACTACTCTAGGCATAGTGGGTCTAGTTAAGGGGCAAGGTTTGCCATTCGTGAATATTCTACCTGTTGGCTTCCACTGAATTCCTACATTGGTAAAAACTTTCCCTGTAGGTTTCCATGATTGCTTAATATGTTTCGCTCTCCAAACTTTCTTAACTGGGTTATGAATCTTAGACCTCAGAAATAACACATCACATTTATCATGATTACCAGAAATTAAACATTTTTTACATGTTTTGCAGATAGCATAAGGCATCGAATTAATTTTAGTAAGCTTAGAGCTAATACTAGAACTAACACGATTCTTTTTGTTCAAATCAAACTTCTTGTCCCTATGGTGTTCTTTCACTTCCTTATCATGATCACTTTTAGTTTGCGTAATCCTATCCTTCTTTGCATAGCTTCTAGGTTTTGACCCGCTAACTTTAGTGTCAATCTTAACATCTGTAGAAGTAACGATGGGAACATTACATGGCTTCACTACTTTCTGCATTCCTGGTCTAGAGGTGCTGGGATCTGAAATTCTAGGAGGCACATCACAGGTTGCTTGCTTGAATTTCGACATGGAACAAGGCATATCAAGGGTCACATGCTTGGCTTTAGGCATAGAACAAGGCATCACAGCTTTGCCTTTTGCACCTAAGGATAAGGATTTAGGACATGTTGCAATTACACATTCTAGCAGCTCTTGAGATCGTTTGGCCTGGAGGCAAGCAAACCTAACTTCACTATCAAGAGGTTTGTTAATGAAATCCTCTTCGACAATCTCACGGAGACATTCTAGACTATCCTTAAGGTAAGCACAGTAGTCATGAAAAGCATGTTCATTATTCCTAAGATGAGGAGGAATATATTTAACTGTCACAGTGTATTTGCAATCTGAGGGTGACTTTGAGACAACATTCTTATTGAAAACAAGTGGCAGTTTCCTATTTCCCTGACTTCTCAGATTCTCAATTTCCTTTTGTAAAGACGTTATTTTTTCGTTGTTTTGGTCACGGGTGACTTTCATTGAATCATATAACTCTTTAAAGTGTCGTTTAACTTTTTCATTTTCTTCGAGAAAACTCTCGTTTTCCTTTTGTAATGCATTGACTAAGTTTTGAAGATGAAAAGTTTGAGAGTACTGAGAATCTAAAGGAGGAGGCATTTGGGATCCAGTCACTTCCTTCTTTTCACCTTTTAGTTGTGAGACTTGGGTTTTCAATCTTCTGATCGTGTTACAATGAGCTCGAATATGTTCATCACGTTTGCTAATTTCAAAAACTGCATCAAATTCAGGAGCATCCAAGGATGTCTTGATATTTGAGGTTTTAGCATTTTCTTTTAGATGTTGATATTTTAATTGCAAAGCAAGATGCTCAACTTCCAATTTAGAAAACTGTTTCACCAGGTTATCATGATCATCCTGTTCAATTTTCTCATGCAGTTTAGAGTTAGTTTTTCAAGCTCAATGACACGATCATGGGAGACTTTCAGAGCAACAGATAATTCATGAAATTGAGAAGCATTAATGGAACAATTCGTAGCAGTGTAAAACACATCTTGAGTAATACATTCAGAAATAAGATTCTCATTCAAGGTATGCAAGTTCTTCCTCTCAATCTCATTATATTTTAATTCTCGCTCATAGTTACTAACCTCAACTATCATTGCATCAAATTCCTTTTCCATTTCTTTAATATCTGATTTTATCCCCTTTTTAAGACTCTCAAAATGATCTTTTAGTTGTTTAAAGAAAGGCATGACCTCAGTTAGATATCATTCTTTTGTTTGCTCAAAACCCCTTTCCCCTTCAGTTATCCCAGTGGGTGTGATCCTTTTCTTACAAGTTTTCTCAAAATCGACAAATAGTTGAAGAATAACATATTGACTGATTAAGGTCTTGCTCTTAGTGGCAATAGTTCTAGGAACTAAATGCATTGGTGTATTTGGAGGATACACAGTCGCTTTAGGGAATTTCCTACAAGGGGGATTTGTTACAACAATATTTTCAGCTTTCTGCTTATCTAAATCCATTTTCCAGAACACTTGTTTGGGAGTTAACAATGTCTGAGGCTTAAACTTGTTTAAGGCAATCCAATTCTCCTTTTTGTAATCATGGGGTGTGATGATTACTTTCTTTTCTTTACATTTTGGATCAGCTAGTTTCTTGTTTAACTTTTCCCTAGTGATTTCATCTGATTTCTTATCTTCCTCTGTGCACTCAGCGAAACTAGGTTTTTGTCTAGGTTTAAGGATTTCCTTGCCATCATAAAGAACCTTATGAGCATTTCTAGCCTTTTTAATGACCTCTGGATTTGGTTCCTCAATAAGGGGAATGCTATGCTTATCGCTTAGGACTCTATGCTTAGTGATCATGTGAGCAGTCTGAATGGTGTTTCCTTGTACGTACAACTTATTTTCAAGCTTGTTTTTCAAGGTTTTTAGATTAGAAAAATCATTCAAAAGTTTTGATTCCTTAGCACTGAATTCTTGCTTAAGCATTTTAACATTTTCTTGAAGTTCTTGTTTTTGCTTAGCAGTTTTAGAAAGCTTTTCTTGCAAGGAGTTTAACTCTTGTTTTAATACTTCTTCTCTAAACCTACTTTTTCTAATAGTTGTACGCATTTGGTCATCCATTTCCTGCTCACGAGTGGTCAACTCAAATTTAGCACGTTGTTCATAAATAGCAACACGTTCTTTATAGGCATTAAGTTCAGAGATTACAGACTCATCAAGGGCACAGGCAGTGTATTCATAAAAAATATAGTCATTGTTGACTGCAGGAGATGCATCACTTGGCACAACTTCACTTTCACTTTGTTTCACATATTGATCATATGGGACAATATTGATATTACCCATATTTTCAATATTTGATACAAAAGTTTCAGTTGATAGTACTTTGTCATGCATCTTTTGCACATCAGCATCATCGTATAGTTTTAGTACCTCTGAGATGAGTTTGTCTTTGGATGGGCCAGCTTGTGGTGAAGATGAGACCTTGGGAGAAACCATTGGAGAAATGCTAGCCATAAAAATTGTGTGTGCAGTAGGTCCATCATCCACATCAGAGTCGTATGCATCACAATCAGCGACTTGAAAGACATTCTGATGATTGTGACCTATCTCCTGAATTGGCTGCTCATCCACATCTGCATCATAGGTCTTGGCATTGCCCTCAGCAAGAAACAACAACTCCTCTTCATCCAAAGCAGCACCATTATCCTGAGCTTGTACAAGCAGCATCTTATCTCTGAAGTACTCAGCATTCTGTGGACGTTTTGGAGATGTGCAGTGCCTTGCAATGTGTCCCTCACCACCACAGTTATAGCATTTGATCGGCTTAGCTTGACCTTGATTTCCATTCCTTCCCCGATTCTGATTTGCCACATATTCTCTACCGACTCCACCTCTTCCTTGTTCGTACTGTCTTTCTTGAACTGGCTGCACCATGACTTTCCCATCTCTGACTAGAGAATGATTGTGGAGATTAGGCATTCTGATTTCATTGTTGGTGTGAAGACGGTTGGTATGTGGACTGAGTGTCAAGTTTTGTTTAACCATGAGGGCCAGTTGAGAAATGAAGTGTCCCACGGCTGCATCAGCATCAGCTTGTTTGAATCTTGGATCAGGAATGAGTTTGTGATTGCCATCACTCATGGGTATAACTTGAGATGCTTTGGTGGTGATTCCAATGTTTGAGTAGAAGGCAGTTGAATCATTTGATGAGCTTGTCTCTCCTGGATTTGTTTTGAATTGTTCAAGAATCCTCTTTTCAAACATGGCATGTCTCTCATTCTGAAGAAGGAAGGCATAGAGTTGCTCATAGTTTGTATTCTTCAATCCTTTAGTGAGCTTCACAGAAGTGACAAACTTGTGCCATTCGGGATTCATGTTGTTCACAAATTTTGAGTTCAGCTGAATGTTAGGCATAGTCATTCTGATGTTCCTCATATCATTAACAAGCTTGTGGAATCTCACATAGTACTCATAAACACTCTCATCTGGTTTCATCTTGAAGTGTTCAAATTCATCATAGAGTTGTGATTCTCTGTCTTCCATAGTTAATTCAGAACCTGAGAGAAGCATCTTGACATTATCCCACACTGCCTTGGCTTCGGTGTTGTGATTGATCAGCTTGTAGATGTCTTTAGGAAGACCTTGAAGAACAATGTTAGAAGCCCTGATATCAGCATCGAATCTCTTTTTCTCCTTATCATCAAGCTCATCATACATCTTTGGTCTGTCCATTCCGTAAATCAGAGTTCCATCTTCAGCAGTATCAAGTACATCTCTAGTCGTTTCAACTCGATACGGTCCTTCATCAATGGATTTGAGAATGTTGACACCATTTTCCTTTCCAAGGCAGTACAATCTGATTCGTTGAGCCCAAGAATCGTAGTCAGTTCTGTCAAGCATGGGTGGACGAGTATCTGAACCAGTTGCTTGAACATCCTCGGCAACAGTGGAGATGATAGTAGGAACGTTTGTAGACATGTTTCAAGCTCTACGGGATTTTGCAATTCTTTGATTAAACCGGGAAATTGATTCTTTCACGGGATTTTACTAAACCAAAAGAACAACCGTAAGAATGTAACACGAAGAAGAAAAAGGTCTAAATGAACAAGTCGCTAAACACACAACTCGTATAAGCAGTCAACACGCAACACACTCAACTCGCTAAATTAATCAAGTCGCTAAATAGCCAACTCGCTATAGTCTCAAGTCGCTATAGTCCAAGTCGCTAGCAAAATTTTGGCAGCAATTCGCTAAGCACCAAGTCGCTAAATAATCAAGTCGCTAAATAGCAACTCGCTAGGTACCAACTCGCTAACACCAAGTCGCTAACAATATAAAGTACAAGTCGCTAACTTACACCAAGTCGCTACGTGTAGTGGAGAATCCACTACTTGTACTTTTGTCGGCTTGTCTCACTAGACAAGTCGCTAACCCAACTCGTTAAGACTTTCAACTACAACTCGCTACCAAATTGTAAAGCAAGTCGCTACCAAGAAAACTTTTCCGTGGCTCAAGTCGCTAGCATGAAAAACACATGAACACCACTTTTCAATCTAAAAACAACCCAACCACTATGATTCAAACCTTCTAAATCAAAACCTAAACACTTGTGATGATTCAAAACACAAAAGTACTACCAAAATCGAAACTTTAACACTAGAAATCAACTAAATGATGCAAAAACCACTAAACTTTTTCAAACTCAAAAACCACCTACAAACCACTAGAAATCCAAATATATGTAAGAGATGATCTAACCATGGCTCTTGATACCAATTGTAGGATATTGGATTTCACATACACATCAAACCATAACTCAAAGTGGGCGTATAAAGGTGAGTTCTAGAGAGAGAAAGTTAGAGGTTTAGGGAACTTAGTGAGAGAAAGAAAAATCTTATTATGAGCTCCAACTCTCTACCTTGGAAGGTAGAGAGTATTTATAGTCTTACATAAAACGCCACACAACGGGCTGTGGATCAGGCATACAGTGGGTAAAGACCCGTCCGTCCTCCACGGTGATACAACTAAATACTACTTAACATAAAAGTACTATGACTACGAGCTTTCTAACGATTACATATACTTGAGGTGACCGACTCTTTAATATCTGGAATTTCTAATTCCTAACAAAATAGAAAAATCCACCACAAGTCTAACAAAAGTATCATAACATCTCTTGTTTTCAGTTGAACAACTTTTCTAATATTTCATAATATCATAAAACACAAAAATCTTCCTAAATATTTTCAAAAACACAACCATCATATTCTTAGTTGAGTATCACAACTGATAACACATACATGATAAAGAATGTAATACTTTTCATCTTCCTTACAGTGTTATATCACAAGAGATAAATAAGTGTCACTTACAAATATCAAAATGAAAACGTCTGAAAACGGACAAAAACGTATAAAATCAAAAGAAGAACGTATGAAAACGGACAAAAACATCTGAAAATGGACAAAAACGTATAAAAATGGATGAAAACGGACGAAAACTTATAGAAACGGATGAAAATGTTTGAAAACAGACGAAAACGTCTAAAAATTGATGAAAACGGATGAAAACGTATGAAAACGTCTGAAAACGGACGAAAACGTATAAAAACAGATGAAAATACATGAAAACGTAAAAATACAGACGAAAACGTCTAAAAAAGGACGAAAATACATGAAAACCTAAAAAAGCAGACAAAAACGTATGAAAATGGATGAAAATGGCCGAAAACGTAAGAAAACAGACGAAAACGTAAGAAAACAGACGAAAACGTATGAAAGCGTAAAAACACGTCTGAAAAATGGACGAAAACGAAAGAAAACGGACGAAAACGTATGAAAACGAACGAAAACGTAAGAAAATGGAAAAAAACGTATGAAAACAAATGAAAAAGTAAGAAAACAAACGAAAGTGTAAGAAAACAGACGAAAACGGACGTAAACGGGCTAAAACGTAAGAAAAGAGACGAAAACATATGATAACAGACGAAAACGTATGAAAACGGACGAAAACGTCTGAAAACAGACGAAAATGTCTAAAAATGGATGAAAACGTAAAAACGGATGATAACGTGTGAAAACAGACAAAAACGTCTAAAAACAGACGAAAACTTATGTAAATGTATGAAAACGTACAAAAAAGTATGAAAACGTCAGAAAACGGATATAAACGTACGAAAATGGATGAAAACAGACGAAAACGTAAAAAAAAGACGAAAACATATGAACACGGACGAAAACGTATAAAAATGAACGAAAACGTATGGATACAAATGAAAACGTATGAAAGCGAAAAAAAAAGACATGAATTTAAAATGAACGTGAATTCCAAAAAGAAAAAAAGAAAAAAGAAAAAAGAAAAAAAAAAAGTTAAAAAAACAAAAAAAAACAAAAAACATGGACTTAGGTTTCATATTAACTCTTAGGTTTATCCCCACCATTAGATCATACTAGATGGAGGGTGGAGATTTGTCCATTAATAAGCACCAAAATAAGAGTAAGCATTTGAAAGTTCCTCATCAAATAAGATGTAATCATTGTGTAATAATATATATTTTATTGTTTGTACATCGTTTTTTTAGTGGTCATAGTCTTATAACAAACTCTTTTTGAAGATTCCGTAGTTGAACAATGCAATGTTTTATCTTTAAGTGATTTAACTTATAAGAAAACTCATGTCTTCTAGGTTAACAACTTCTAGATATGTACTATTTGGTTTATCCAAAAAATGCAACATTTCCTCTTCGAGCCGTTAGAAAAACTACTCGTAAGATGTTAGTTTTTTGGTAAATTTAAACCTGAAAGTATAAAACCAATAACAATTTCGTTTCGTATTATGTTCTTACGATAGAGGCATTTTTTTTAAATGCAATATTAAAAAAAAAAAAAAAAAAAAAAAAAAAAAAAAAAAAAACTAGCTAGCAAGATGTTAGGATACAACAATTATCGATCAACAATAACCCCTCGCAAACTACAACATCCATAAACACAGCTCTCGATAACGAACCTAACTAACTAACATCAACCTCAAAGGCTTAAACAACTACAACGACTCCAAATTCTCTATCCAAAATGATCTTGCATCGACAATGGAAAAGATCTAACAATCAAAGGAGGACATCCCGACTTCAAACTCTAGCACAACACCTAACCACTCAAGGGCATCGCCCGATTTGAAAACATGGAGATGGTTTAAAACCCGACCACGAATTTGACACATGACCTTAACACTACCCCGCCGAAACCTTACACCAGATACTTTCAACCATGCAAACAAAGCGAGTGGTGGTACAATGATGTGTAAAATCCGTTGACCAAAAACCAACCCCATAATTGTAAAATCACCACACGTCAAAACTACGCGACCTTTGCTCATTCGAACCCCAACACCTCAAACCTTCTAGAACTACTTCAACAAGCTCACAACCAAATGAAATTTCTGAACAAACACAAATGCGTACCACAAACTCTACATCAACCCAAGAGAAGCAAAACCAACCAACTCAATCACCATGCATATAGAACCGATGACAACCCCTCAAAATAAAAATAAAATAATAATTATAATAAAAACTCGTCGACTCTTCTCACATTAAACCAAACTATCACGACCACACAATCTGAACCATCTCAAGACCTCACTATCTTAACCGTCTCAAGACCTCACTATTTGAATCATCTCCACTACCACAATCATAGACCAAAACAGCTCACGACCTCACAATCTGAACCATCTTCATGACCACAAGTCCACAACCATCTCATAAACTCATGATCTGAAACCATCTCACAACCTCGCTAACTTAAGACCTTACCATCTCCATGACCTAAACCGTCTCATGACCTCACCATCATACGACATCGCCATATCCACGACCTCGCCATCTCCACGACCTCGCCATCACCATGACCTCGTCATCTCCACGACCTCGCATCACCACGACCTAACCATCACCATGACCTCACCATCTCCACGACCTTGCCATCACTACGACCTCATCATCGCCACGACCTCATCATCTTGAACCTACCGATCTGAACCACACAACCACTTCGACCCTAAAACAGCCAATCTGAAACCCCGAGCATACCGAACCAAAAACAACCCATAACCACAAGGCTCCTAAAGAAAATGATCTAAAAAAATTGCCAAATAGAACGATTTATAAAATCTTATTTAATCGAAAACTGAAACGAAATGATAAAGTATCTACAAAGAAGAGGGATTGGAGAGGGTCTCCCCGGACCGCCGGTTGGGGAGACGATTGTGGCGGCGGTGGGTTTAGGGTTAGATGGGATTGGTTTTTTTAGAAAGAGGTTGGAGGATTGTTATTCTATATTACGATAGAGGCATTTATTATATCAGAGTGCCATAAAATGTTGGTGCTTTTAGTATCATCATCTATTTTCGGTAATTGCGACTTACTAGAGACTAATGAGATTCATATCATACTCGGTTGCGAGTTAGGGAAGTGTGGAGTGCACACCCGTTTGAGCTGATATGTTTCCGCCACGAAAAAATGCAGGGTCAAGGGGCAACGCCCCTTTTTGGGGTCCCACTCTCCAAGTGAGGGGGCGGAGGTCGAGAGGAACCCACTCCTCGCAGGGTCTAGGGGCACCGCTATGGCCCAAACGGTATATTTGGTGCTCCAATTAAGTGACCTGTTTTCCCACCAAAACTTAACAATTGCATCTGTTGGCCAACTATCATGACTGATAGGATTCAAGTTCAACTGTCTCTAACCACCTTTTGTTATTAATAGAAGTTTTTGGTCTCATTTGACATTAACGAAAAAAACATACAATCCTTTTTGTTTTGCTATGTCTTCTGTGTCTAGAAACGTACTGGTTTGATTATCTTATCCCAATAGAGATTTCGTGTAATATAGGCAATAAGGGTCGAAAGACTTTATTTGGAAAATGTATTACACACGATTCAGTCAAATATCTAAGATTATCATCACACTCTAACCTTGATTTCTAACATCAAAGGCCTCTTGGCCCAGCGGTATGAGTTTGGAGAGTATTTGTCATCAACAGGGATAGTTTTTTGTACGCTATTCCTTGTAAATCTTTTATTCATTTCTAATAAGATTTACAAAATGTTGAAAAGTACACATTGTGTTATTATCAAGTCTGTGTCATTTCAAAGCAAACCCTATCACTTTCATGTTGTTGATGCTTATCAGCCTACCTCACATGAGGAAGTTGTTGTTCATTATGTTTGTGGTTTGCGCGCAAGGACCGAGGGACCCAACAAATTGTCTTTTTTTGGCACTTTAAGCTTATATTTTTTACACGTTGGTGGTGGACGGGAAGAACACATAAGACGGGAACCACTTTTCCATGACTACCTGAACCCTTTTGGTTATCTACCAAAAGTCGACATTTGGTATGCACTGAAGCCTCTTGTTGTTACACAAAGAAATCACATGAGAGATGATAAAAGGTATATATAGTAGAATGACATATTTGATAGATTCATGGGGGGTCAAAATTTTAGGTCTATTGAGTATTACTATGGAATGAAGATTGAGCCTTGCCATGAGTTTCCTGAGTGGGAATCTAAAATCCATTTGTGATGGCATGTCCAGGTTTCTTCTGTTGATTCATCATATAATTGGGTTTGAAAACAATATAATGGGTATTACTACGTACTAAAAAGTTGTACTGCACATTTATGTGTTGATTACTTACGAATCTTTTAACGTTTTTTGGTGGCAGGGGTGGTTGATTATTTTGTGGGGTCAATGTTGATAGTGGCCAAGTTAAATAATTGAGAAATATAACTTGAATCTGCGGATCAAGCCAAAGTAACCGAAACTGTCACCTTTTTAATCTGCGGAAATGTCCAATCTCTGTGGGTATAGAAAATGGTGCCCTGTTTGTAAGATATTGCAAAACATTTGCTATCCGTAAATTTGCATCGGTTTTTCTGTTTCTTTTCTTTTGATACTGTCACTGATTTTTATTGTATATATTTCTATGTACAAGTCTACAAAACCTCAAAAAGTCAAAAGCATTCAAAATCTTCAGAAATTATATTGATTATGAGATACATATATTTGTCCTGAGAAAATTTGGGGAGCTGCTTTACATTCTTATTCTTAACAACATGCGTAGTTATAAGTCGATATACAGCTCTTGATTAAAACGACATGTGTGTGTTCCACCAGCGAGGACATTTTCTCAACGTCATTGACTAATAAGATAAATTGTAAAAGAGAAGCTAATTAATCAAAATTAATATTGTCTGAAAGTAAGGTTGAGACGTCCTGGTCGCAGCATGGATTCTTTTAATAACGCCTCAGGAGCTGAATTCGGGATGATGGCCTTAACACCGTGATAAACATTTCTTGACTCCCCACCAAATATCAATATGTCTCCTGTTTCTAGCACCACCTCCTTTAAATTTTTTTCGCCTCTCTCATCTCCATACAAGAATTCTGCTGAGTCGCCAATGGAGATGGAAACAACAGGTGATCCCTTACTTATGCTATCCCAGCTCTCATCGCGATCCTACGTACAAGAAATGATATACAACCAATTAAATTCCAAATAGAAACTTTTTAGAGTTAAGCCACCCACCCAAATGCGTTTTTCATGGCCAGTTTACAAGAGTGTTCATGTTTTTGAGCAAACTAACCTGATGAATACCAAGTCTTCCGGTGGCTGTATAAAAGTTGACTATACCTATATTCGGGGACATCCAAGGAAGTTCATCCTCTGAGTTTATAAAGGTTTGAGAATCTTGAAGTGCAGTTTCCACCAATGTAATGAATTTATCAGGAATTTGTGGTACTTTAAAACCATAACCCTTGCTGTATCTTGTTTGTGGGTCCCAATATCTACCAAGGCACAACATCTGTAGTTGAAGTTTCCTTCCGTCTTCGTAACCAGGCTGGGCAAACCCCCCTGGTCCTATGCCTAGTTCTTCACATATATGCACTATTTCAACCTAAAATATCAGAGAGGCACGGTAAGTTGTTATTAGCAGAGGCGGGAAAAGGAATAACTTTTAGAACCCGAAACAAGTTAAAAAATTAAAACAATAATAATACATTTCTTGAAACAAATCAAACATATAATCTAAAATCTAAATGCAGCCAAGTTAGCAAACAATTATGTTAGTATAAACAAGATTGTATCTAGGGGATGTGGGAAATTGATATCATGTTTAGGCGCGCTTGTACTTTAATTTGACGTTAAAATCGGAAAAGGTACATGGCAAAGGCAAAAAGAAGATTCAGATTTGATTGTTTTTGAAGAATATCAAGCCTCAAAACTCACACTCAAAACTCACGAATGTGAAATGAAGAATGAACTTGAAGAAAACTTTTACTGATATTCCTACATTTTATTGAATACAACAAAGGCTTATTTATAGCCTTTACAAGAAAGATCATGCACTACTCTAGTAGTCCTACCTAAAGAAGTAACAATAATCCCAATTTTCTAAACATGTACATCATGTACACCCATGAAAACCGGTCAACTAAAGACCAATTCTAGATAATAATAAAACATAAAATATAAACCATATTTACTTATTAAATCAAAGCTAGCCATGCATAGTGGACCAAGTAAATGAGCGATTAACCCAACAGTTTTTAGGACAATCAGATATAAAATTTCAAGAAATAGAGCAATTGAAGGTAAATAAGGAGTGAAAAAAAATACTATACCTGGTCACTTAGGCTGAGGTAATTCTTCAAGAGGATCATTCCACGTCTTAGTACTTCATATGAGCTTTTTAGCTTGTTCTCCTTTTCAGCAGGTGTAACGCCTAGCGATTTACACACTGGATTTGTCGTAATGATCAAGCTAAATGGTTCTGTTGTCCTAGTCATACCAGGAAGCTTGTTATTCTGTTTGACTTTTGTACTAGCACTGGCTTTGGGGTTATGGCATGATCCAGGCAACTTTTTTGAGAGCGCCTGTAAGAAGAAAAAAGTTTGTGACTAATAACTTGTGTATCTATTACATTCAAATGAAATATCTTTTACATTCAAGTGAAACAAATGTATATTGTGTTGGTGATTTTAGTGTCATCACTTATCTTTTATGTAATTGTGATTTACTTGAGATTAATGGGCTTAATCAGGTTTAGCTTACAGTCGAGTTAGGAGTGCGGGTGCCACACTAAAGGATATAGAAAGAAATTGGTTCTTATTTCTTATTTTTATTCACCGCTAAACAACTCTATTTATAACCTATCTAGGAACCAACATGATCCTAGTGACAATTAGGTATAGTGGCACACTAACCCCTTTAATGGCACACTAACACTTGTAATGGCACACTAGTCCTTCCCATTAACCTTGAGTGGACATTGACAGTGATGACAGTGAACTTAGGATTCCAACAATCACCCCCGAATCTCTAAGTTTATTTCCTCATTCACATCAACGTTCAAGACCTTTCTCGGATACCCGACCTTCACCTCGATCACATCCAAAGTCTTCTCTAACTCAACCCCTCTTGAACATGTAACATGGCATCCCGTTAGACACGTTCATTACCATCTCGACCCTTCACGGACCCACGACCTCTCACCCGGCCACGTCCAAAGCCACCCGATTTGAACTTCCAACGCCATAATGTTCACACTACGTTGATTCTTCATTGTTCCCGACTTTTCCCGGACTCATGACCTCTACCTTGGTCAATCACGTCCAAAGCCTCCAACCACCCGACTGTTTTTGTCACCACACAGAACCCGTTTGCTCATAACACTTATGTGACTCGAGAGCATTACATCGATTAAGAAAACAAAGCCACCGGCTTTTACCGTTTTATTTCACCCGCTAAACAAACCAAATCAAAGCTACTTTCTGCTCTGTTTTCCCTTGAACGGTTAATTTCTCCATTTTCGGTGACCTACAACCTACCGCCGGATTTGATCACTACCCTTTGATCACGACTAACAGCTACGGACCACCTATGTTCATCACCGGTCACCCCCGTCGTCTTGAACGGTACTCTCCGTCTCACCCACGACAACGTAGTCCCGAAACACTTTATCACGTCCGTCTTCTGCTGTAATACAGTCTCGAAACAGCCCCTGATGTCCCCGCTTCTGCTTTGATGGCAGCCCCGCGAAACAGCCCCTGCTGTCCCCGCTTCTGCTGCGATGGCAGCCCCGCACTCGAAGGCTCCTCACCTTCGAAAGTCGACTCTCAAACCCGCCCTAATCGAACGAAGCTCTTGATACCAATTAAAGGATACAGAAGAGAAGACAACAACTGGTTCTTATTTCTTATTTTTATTCACTGCTAAACAACTCTATTTATAACCTATCTAGGAACCAACATGATCCTAGTGACAATTAGGTATAGTGGCACACTAACCCCTTTAATGGCACACTAACACTTGTAATGGCACTAGTCCTTCCCTTAACCTTGAGTGGACATTGACAGTGATGACAGTGAACTTAGGATTCCAACACACACTCGTTCTAACTTACTTGATGCCGCCACAAACAAAGTGCGGGGGTCAAGGGGGCCGCACCCCCTTGCTGGGGCCGAGGGGAAGCCTCCCCTTGCGGGGTTTGGGGTACGCCCAAATCTATATAATTTTGGGTTTCGGGTATTACCCGTTTTTCCCTCCAAACAGTTTTTCCCACCAAAAGTTACCCCTTTTCCCGAACAGTTGTTGCCCTTCCTGCCAACCGATTTTAACTGAATTTAACTAACTTTCGGTTATGTTTTACATTTTATATTAATCTCTTCCGGAACAAAACAGATATAACAACTTTCTGTGTATTGCTTTGATTTCTTGTGCCTTAGAAACAAAGTGTAATTTTCTTTGCATATTCCAATAAAGATACTTTTTTCATCGCGGGAAGTCTAACCTTCATCGTGTTGTAGTTTTAAAGCAGAAAGCTCATTCACTCTAGATGATGAAGATTATGTAAGAATTCTCACTAGAAAAGAAAAGATCAAGGTGGATATACAGAGATTGGTTGTTAATCTTAGGCGACAGGTTAATATTTACTTGTTAATTTGGAATTCGATTGAAATTGGAAAAAAAGAAAAGAATTATAAAATATTATTGTAGAACAAAACACAATTTAAAAAGCAAAAAAAAGAGAAATAGATTTGCTTACGTTTACACTCTTGCGATGATTATTCATGTCGCCTTGTGTGGTTTATTCGTTATTCTTCGTTTTGATTTGATTTGATGGGGTGGATTCTCTCGGTATTTATGTTCTGGACTGCTGGTATAACAAAAACTGAAACACTCCTTTTTATATATTTGGATTGATTGGGACGCAAGTAATTAAACTGCCACATATGCGAGGAGTTTTTTTGGTAAACTACCGTAATTTAAACACTTAATTAACATAATGAGTACTTTTAAAATTAATTACTAGTAATTTATACTAATTATCTTTTTTCTTTTCTCATAAATACCTCTCCATCTGCAAACCATGTCTGCAGAAGAAGAGAGACATCTAATGACGTTTGTTTTTTATGTTATTGGATTAGGGGAAATCATACCTATATTATAATGTAGGTAATTCCCCACACTTCTTTTGTAAAATGTTTTAAAAATGTACAGTTTAGTCCCTGCGGTAAGTCCCTGATACATGTTTTCTCCCTGTCCCTACTTTTTTTTTCAAAAGAAATGTAGAGAATTGCCTACATTGTAATGTAGGTATGATTTCCCCATTGGATTATTATTATTATTATATTTTATTATTTTTTTTTTGGTTCTATAAATCCTTTTGTCACATGGGTCATATGGATCAATGGTTTTCTTACGTTTTGGTATTTTTTTACGTTTTCGACCGTTTTTTACATTTTCATCTGTTTTTTACGTTTTCGTCTGTTTTTTTTAAGTTTTTGTTTTTTTTACGCATTTGTCATTTTTTATACGTTTTCGTAGGTTTTTTTTACGTTTTATTCCCTTTTAGTATTTTTTTTTTCGTTTTCGTCTGTTTTTTTACATTTTAATCCGTTTTTATTACGTTTTCTAATGTTTTTAACGTTTTCGTTTGTTTTTTAACGTTTTCGTCTGTTTCTTTCCTTTTTTGACGTTTGCGTATGTCTTTATTTACGTTTCCATTCATTTTTTTATGTTTTCGTCTTTTTTTACATTTTAGTCCATTTTTTGCGTTTTCGTTCGCTTTATATGTTTTCACCTATTTTTTTTTACGTTTACGTTTGTTTTTTTTACGTTTTCATATGTTTTTTACGTTTTCTTCCGTTTTTTACGTTTTAGTACGCTTTCGTCCTTTTTTTATGTTTTCGTCCGTTTCCTTACTTTTTCGTCCGTTTTCATCCGTTTTTTACGTTTTCGTCTGTTTTTTTAACGTTTTCGTTCGTTTTTTTTTTCAGGTTTTAGACTGTTTTTTTTTTACGTTTTCGTCCGTTTTCATTCATATTTTTTTCTTTTTGTCTTTTTTTTAAGTGTTCGACCATTTTTTATGGTTTCGCCTTTTTTTTACGTTTTCGTCTGTTCTTTTACATTTTTGACTATTTTTTTTACGTTTTTCGTCCGTTTTCTTATATCATCTTACGTTTTGTTACGTAAGATAACGTAAGAAACATAAAATAAAGTACAAAAAACTTATAAAATAATATGAAAACTGATGAAAACGTAAAAAAAAAACGGACTAAAAGGTAAACAAGGGAAGAAAACGTAAAAAACAGAAGAAAACGTAAAAAAGCTTACGGGTGAAAACGTAAAAAATGGACGAAAACGTAAAAAAACGGACGAAACGTAAAAAACCGACGAAAACATAAAAAATGGACGAAAACGTAAAATAAGCAGCGTAAAAACGGACGGCGTGAAAAACGGACAAAACAAAAAAACTGACGAAAACGTAAAGATTCGATCGAGAATGTAAAAAAACGGATGAAAAGTAAAAAAAAAAAACAGGTGAAAACGTAAGAAAACGGACGAAAACGTACGAAAATGGACGAGAATGTAAAAAAACTGATGAAAACGTAAATAAACGGATAAAAACGTTAAAAACGGATGAATACATAAAAAACAAATGAAAACATAAAAAAAGGACAAAAACATAAAAAACCGAACGTAAACGTAATAAAGCGGACGAAAACTTTAGAAAACGAACGAAAATGTAAGAAAACGGACGAAAACGTAAAAAACGGACGAAAACGTAAAAAATGGGTGAAAACGAAAAAACGGACGAAAATGTAAAGAAAAATGATGAAAACGTAAAAAAACAGACGAAACGTTAAAGAGATGTAAGATATTGAGAAAGAGATGTAAGGTTTGTGAAAGAAGAGGTAAGAAGTGAAAGATAATGTCTGAAATTTTGAAGAGGAAAAAAATGAAAAGAAGCACTTATGTATGAAAAAAAACAACAGAAACCTCTGCCCTCCTGTAGACAAAAGAAGTGAAAAGAGGAAAAAAGTGCTTATTGAGAAAAAACAAACGACACCTCAGAGCAGAAATGGATAAACCCTAATGTCTTCCTCCTCATGCACGACAGTAACATCGACTACATTCAACATGATCGACATCGACTCATCTACTCTGCATCGTGAATTATAACCTAAGGTCGTCTCCACCGCTGCACCATCGTCGATTTCACGTCATTGTTCTCCTGCTACTTTATCAGGTACGATCGCACCATACTTTTAGTCAAGAAATATCACTCATTCTGCAGTTCACTTTTAAATACCTTTTTTGATGATCAACTCTATCTATATACCTTGTTTAAACATGCAAAAGAATTTCATGCCATTGGCACTAAAGTGTGTTATATTATTATGCCTTTGGGGTGGCATATGTGATGGACCGAAGGTGTATTGTATGATAACTTGATAAGCCACCAAGTAAGGCACTTAGACACGCGACTACTATATACCCAAGCTCAAACCCGGCCCATCTATTTTTTTTAGTAACCGACCCTCAATGTTTTGTTTTGTTTTTTTTTTTTTTTTTTTTTCATTCATTTGGCACTACATGTTTATTTATCACGGATTTTTCCGGTTAACATACATTGGTGAGACTTGCACCAAGGTTTACTAATTTGGTTATGGTTATTTGAAGTTGTTTTATAATGAATATTTTATTTTCTTAGCTATCTCTTTGTTTTATAACTAAAGATTGTAATGCATCAATTGCATCATGAAGTTGATGATGAAACTAGAATGGTTGTTTGATTGGCAACAATGGTTGTTTGATCCAACAAATTGTCGACTACAATAAGAAGCTTCTTAATTCTTAGCTCGTGTATCAATTCAGTTCGCGATCAGTGATGACAATAGTTCCTCCAAATTAGTAAAAATTTAAATATTAATTGGTTTTGTTATAATCATGTATTAATTGGATTTAAGATTAACCCATTTTTAAAAGTGTAGGGTTTAACTGTAAACTGTGTGAAACAATCAAATTATAACGTTGGTTTACACTTAAGTTTAAAATTTGAAAACAAGAACTCCAAAAGCCATACGTAATTTTGTTTATTTAAAAAGATTTTATTTCGAGTATATGTTCGACCACAATTAATTCAATGTTGACTTTTATTGACTAATAGGTATGCTTTGTTTTGAAAAAAAAAAAAAAAAAAGTTGAGCTCTTCTATTGGTTTGATTTAGTCTTCCTTCTAATGAATCATCAAAAAGTCGTTTTCCTTTAGTGTTTAAATATAATGGGGACCTTTATTTTGAGAATCCTGTTAAGTGCGAGAACTACGAGAACCCCTCTAAACCAATGAGATTTTTTTAAATATTAAAAATTATTATTAATCCACAAGGGTATTTTAGTAAAATACAATTTTTTATATTATTTTTTATTTTTTTTTATTAAATCCCGATTTTAAGCATTCCTAAATTTTCGGATTTTTTTTTAAAGCATGGTTTCATAATCTTACAGATGCATGCATGTTTTTTTTTTTTTAATGAGATGCTTGTTTGTTTTAAAGCACGTGCATGTATGTTTTTTAAATGAGGTGCATGTATGTTTTTTAGTGAAGTACATGTATGTTTTTTGCTAGCATTATTATTATTTTTTTGAAGTTTGAAGCATAAATTAAAAAACACAAACCATTATAAAAGAAAAAACAAGATTCATATACTTAAATGTTACATTTTATTTAATTACAAGTACAACAAACACATATGCAATAATCGTATATCTTCAAAAGTCGCAAATTATCTTCATGTATATTTGTATTAATCCACTCCATAGTTTTTAATGATATCATCATCTTCATCAATCTGAAATAAGCATGCACAAAAACAATTAAACCTCCAACAAATAAAAAACAAAAATTAATCATAACTATCATAACGCATATACACAATCTTGTGTATATCAAACATATTTAATCATAAACAACTATCTAAACATACATGTTCATGAGAACATGTATGTTTTGAGAACAGACTTGTTGTCAAACATAAATGTTTTGAAACATGCATGTTTTGAACCATAATTGTTATGAAGCATACATGTTTTATAATTGTATTGAAACTATTAGATATAAATGAAGATAGAATAAAGTCATACCAACAGTTAACTAACTAATAAACTATTAAACATAAAAAAAATCAAAAACATAAATTCTTAAAAGCAAAATATGTTTGATAACACAAGTTTTTTTTATTTTTATAACATACATGTTTTTAAAACATACATGTTGTAAAACATATATGTTTTTAGCATACATGTTTAGAGTGACTCTCATTTAAACATGTATAAAGAACAACTTATAGCCGCAAATCACATTAGTTCATTCATATCGAAATCTATATTTCGTTTCAAGATCGAAACCCAAATATTATATTTCAGATCGAATAATACTTTCTCTTTTTCAAATCAAACTTTTTCTTTTTCAAATCAAACTTTTGCTTCACATATTAACGCCAACAACGAATAATACTTTCTCTTTTTCAAATCAAACTTTTTTCATTACCCATATTTTTTGTTTTTAGATCGGAACCCAAATATGGTAAATTTAACGAATCATAAAAAAAAAGTAAAAGTAACACCCAATGCCGTCTTCCACGGGTTATGGGTACCCAATACCGTTTCCGGTGTTTAGGGGAGGTTAAGATGTGAAACCTTACCCTACCTAGGTAGAGAGCGCTTCGGTTCTACTTTAGAAAGGACCTCCGGCCTTTTGTAGGGAGTGAGGATCGAACCCCTGACCTCTCGGTTGAGAGGCAAGGGGTTTACCAACTGATCCAACCCTACTTGTTTAAATTTAACGAATCATAAACTTACAATAAAATAATGCTCAAATTGTTAGCACTATGTTTATTATAATAGATGTAATCATAGCTCTATCTTTATAGCTGTAAAGTGGGATTGATTATCTTCAATCAAGGAGAATGGTCCCTCATATTCTTGATATATTGTACGCATGGGACACAAGAAATGATAATAAACATAGTGCTAACACAAACTTTTTTCAAAAGAGGACACCGCCCAATCAATTGCTAAGATCATTTTAAATTTAAGATAGATCCCAGTTTCCTAAATCTAAGACAACTCCCTAGCCACCGCCTACATGTATCATCAAATACTAGTCAGAAGGGTACCTTATGATTCTTTCTGCTTCTTTGACAACTACAATTTTATAAACCCGCAACCCGAGTCGATCCATACCACGACCACTGCACCCACATCCCGCCGGAAAAAAACGCAGGACTATAACAACAAGAGTAAACACATCATGGATCTTAAAATAAAACTCGAAAATTATATTAATCCAATCTCAAACGTCATCAGTCAACCACACAATAACTAATAAGACACGAAACTTTGAACGAAACAAGATCTCGGTTTTCTTTCGGAGATGATAGAGAGTTTTATGACCTTTAAAGATCTTAAAATCTCGAAAGCAAACACATCAAAGATCATAAAATAAAAACAAATATAGCAACATACTTACCCGATACCTTGTTCATAAGATCTTAGCCGTGACATCAAATCTTTCTGAACTTCGAGGAACAAGAAAAGAAGATTTTTTTGCATTTTTTTAGGAGATATAAGGTGGCTGAGTTGTGAAGGATAGATGAAGGAGGCGAATGGTTTATGAGATTAGGGTTTGATGGAGAGTTTGTGAGAGAGAATAAGATATAAATGATGATAACTGATTTTCTCAAATCAGTTTAAGAGTAAATACAGGAGGGTTTTGAAATTATGTCACGCAAAATTACTTAAATGCCCAAATTCGAATAAATAAATATATATGGTTATTTTTTTATTTACGAAAATGCCACAATGATTTTCATCCATTGATCTTATTATCTGAGATCATCCTAGGGTTCAAAGGGAGTTCTCGTAGTTCTCGCACTTAACAAGGTTCTCAAAATAAAGATACACTAAATATAATTGTGTTGTTTTCCTTTAGTGTTTAAATATAATTGTGGACTACATAACTTTCATTGAAAGATTCCTTTGGCATTGCAATCAAAAGTTGGAATTGTGTATAAATCGACAAGAACTAAAGTTTTGAGCCTGTCAATTTTGATAGACTAAATAATATGTTCATAAATGAAACTAAGACCACAAACATATTTGAATCATATACTTGTGAAAATAGTGTTAGTATATATATGTATAGCGAGTATGAATGTTTTTAGCAATTAAACAAAAAAACACAATGGGATATTCAAAATTGTCATGTATCTTTTTTCTTTTCTTTCTTACCACCAGGTTTGCTTCTTTTTCAGCTTCTTTCAATAATATTCATAAATGCAACAAAAAACAAAGTGAAGCTTTACTTCTCTTTAAACAAAACCTTTCATCTATCAATTACACAGACGATGACCTTGATTACTACTGTCATGATTGGTTGGGTTCTAATTATCATCCAGTTACAACGAATTGGAAAACAAGTACCGATTCTTGTAGTTGGAATGGAGTTACTTACTACTCACGGTGCGTTATTGGTCTTGACGTTAGTTGCGGAATGCTAAAAGGCACCATCCATCCTAACACATCCCTCTTCAACCTTCCTCACCTCTAGAGACTCAACCTCGCTCACAATGATTTTGATGATCCCAAATTTCTACGTGAAAGTAAAAGGTTTTCAAATAGTCTCACACATCTCAACCTCTCTGTTGTTTGTTTTGGTCCAACTCCACCGGATATCACACTCCTTCATAAATTGGTGTCACTTGATCTCTCCTCGAAGAGTTTTCATGGTTTGACGCTTAGACCGTGATTTTTCAATATCGTGAAATTTTACTAATTTGGAGGAACTTTCACTTCTGGGTGTTGATATCTCTTCGGTTTTACCTACGAGTCTTAACATCTCTTCTTCTTTGAAATTACTAGATCTTCCATACACTGGATTGAAAGGTAAATTACCTCATTACATTTTCAATCTTCATTCTTTGGAAACACTCGACTTGGTGGATAACTCTTTCAGAGGCAATATCCCTTCGTTTATCACAGTTAACCAAACACACCTAACTAATCTGGCATTAACCTAGAGACTTAATGGGACATTGCCATCTTGGTTGTTTACTTCCCCCTTTTTAGAATATCTTGATCTAAACGATAACATGTTCAGTGGAAATGTACCATTTGAGTCATTTGCTCTTCCATCATTAAAATGGTTAGACCTTAGTCAAAATCAGTTAGCTGGGCATACAGATGTTCAAACATTTCGACAACTCACTAACCTTAATCACCTGCACCTTTCACATAATAATTTTAGTGGTGAATTGGAGTTGGATACATTGTTATCAAGCCTTACAAACCTTGAATCTCTTTATCTCTCGTACAGCGGTTTCTCTGTTACAACAAGGAATGCCAATCATTATGCCAACCGGTTTTATAAATATCTTTGGCCTCTTGCAAGTTAAAGGTGTTTCGAATTCACCGAGCCATGAAACAACTTGATTACTTAGATATTTCTAACAACGAAATCCATGGCCAAATTCCTCATTGGGCAGGGGAGATAGGAGGTACATATGGGTTGGAATATTTGAATCTCTCACATAACTTCATAACAGGCTTGCCACAATTTCAATGGTATGGACTAGGAGAAGTGTATCTGCAGTCCAACTTGATTCAGGGACCATTCCCTCCATCAATTTGCAAGTATGAGCAAGCTAATGTTTTGGATATGTCCAATAATCGCTTTGGTGGATTAATTCCACAATGCTTTGAAATATATCTTCAAATGATAGATATGGGGAACAATAGCTTTCAAGGAACGATTTCAAACATATATGGGGATTATGGAAGTTTATGAGGGCTTAGTTTGAATGGAAATCAATTAAGAGGAGAGGTGCCAAGTTCCTTGTCTAAATGCTCAGACCTAGGTGTGCTTGATCTTGGAAATAACCACTTAAATGGTATATTCCTAGTTGGTTAGAAGGCCTTCCAAATTTGCAGGTTCTTGTCCTTAAATCAAACAACTTTCATGGACGCATTCAACCCTCTTCAAATGTTGAATCCCCCTTTCCAAGTCTTCAAGTTGTTGACTTATCTCATAACAGGTTTGTAGGTCAACTCCCTGCAAAATATTTTCAAAGTTTCAATTCCATGAAAAATGTTGTTAAAAGCGCACGATGCAGAATACTTACACATGGGTCGAAAGTAGTACTCATTCGTTGTTGCGGTGAAAGGGGTGAATCAATATTTTCCACAAATTTCGGTTGACTGCACAATCATTGATCTGTCCAATAACACATTTGAAGGACAGATTCCAAACGTCATCGGTGGTCTTAATTCGCTAATAGTGCTCAACTTGTCCCACAATAGCCTCATTGGTCCAATTCCAAATGCTTTGGGGAATCTCATAGAGATCGAGTGGTTAGACCTCTCTTGGAACCAACTCACAGGAGAGATCCCTGGAAGTCTTGCAGGAATCAAGCGTCTCGAAGTCTTAAGTCTCTCGCATAACCGTCTTGTAGGGCGTATACCAGACGGAACGCAGTTCAACACATTTGATGTGAACTCATTTGAAGGGAATGTGGGACTTTGTGGTTTCCTTTAAAAGTGCGTGAGTATACACACAAACCACGGCAAGCACGCGAATCAAGAGGAGGAAAGTGGATTTACGTGGGAAGTGGTGATGTTGGGATATGGATGTGGAACATTAGTCGGATTGGTGATGGGATATCTCATGTTTTCAACAAGAAATGTTAAGTGGTTCAATGTGATTGCGGATTCAATAGAGAATTTGGTCTGAAGAAGAAGACATGTTTATATCGGGAAATGACGTTAGGTAATGAAAGGTACGATATTTCATACGTTTTCTTATTTAATCAATTTTTGTAAAAGGCCCTACTCTATAACTTTTCTTGCTCTAAAACATTTTGTGATGAGATATAGGAGTTTTGGTGATCTGGGACCATTTAAGTTAACGTCATGTATAAGCTTGAATTATGAAGTTTGCGTGTTGTCTCTTTGAATTACTGTTTTATGTATTTAACAATAAATTTACTTCAGTCACTATGTGATCGTGTATAATGCTGTTGACCTTAATGGCAATTCAGTAATTTTATTGCTATTTTGATGATTATACAACCATTGCAGTTACAGTGGTGTAAACTGTATAATCAAGTGACCATAGTAATTTGTATCGCTTTGCTTTTGGTAAAATATATGCTTCTCATTTCTATCAATTTTAAGTTGCAGTAGAAATGCATATGTGAAAATGAAAGCATAATTATTAATAACATGTGTTTTAGTAAAGCAGCAAATCAGTGATCACTTAGAACTTGTGGTTAAGTTACATTGTGAGATAATTAAGAAATTAGTTGATAGTTTAGTTAATGACCTATCAAACAACCTAACTTGTATATGGTCGTATTGGAAAAATCCAACTTTCATGGTTTGTGATGCAATCTGTTTAAAACATTGCCATAGGCTGTGAAGATATATCTTTAACAGCAGTGTATCCAAAACCTTAGAAGGGCACAAGATGACGAGGTATGACAATAAAACTAGCGGTATAAATGGCGGGACGGGTCAGCTAATGGGTCAAAATGAGTTTGGGTCACGGGTTGAACCATTACTTTTTACCAATCCCCCCTCTCTCCACTTTTTTAGGATTACTAAATTCAATTTCAGAATGTAATATTTGTTATATGCCTATTTCTAAAACCAAAGGTGACAAGCAGGTGTGGAAAATAAAAGTAATAGCCGAGTTTATTTATTACTAATTGGTATAAACTTGACCTCAAAAGTCTAATGTTTTACCCTTATGTAATCATGTATTTGTGTGGCTGAACCTTCAATATAATTCGCACTACAAGAAAATTGGCCTATAGTGACGAAAACAGTTTCGTCACTAACAATGTAAAAATTGGTCACAAAACTGTTTAGTGACCAAACTCATGTCGTCACCAGTCGTCACTAAAGCTCCGTCACAAAACCAGTTAGAGACGAAAATACCCCTCGTCACTAATCTGTGACCAGATTAGTCGTCACTTTTTAATCCGGTTAGTGACGAAATTTTTCGTCACAGTTTTGAGAGTGACGAAAAAGTCGTCACTGATATTTACCATTAGTGACGAGAAAGTCGTCACCGACTACAGATAGTTAGAGACCAAAAAGGTCGTCACTGATTATGAATATAGCAAAAAAGGAACTAATGTTGGTTTAATCGCATAATTGCTTTTGCAAACAAGCTAAAATCGAGAAATCTGTAGCAATACAAATACAAATCTAACATATTAACTTCATTCATAAAAACTAATTTTTTCACAAAACACAAATAGTATGGTTGAAACTCGACACAAAACCAACCAATAACCTAACATCACTAACATGCCTTCAACACTTATGTTAAATCTTTTGCTTTGACCGGTCATCGTTTTAAGCTCCAAGTCACCAAGCATGCATAATGCATCCAGGTTTTTGTCATCCACTTCTAGAGTATCACGGATCTACAACAAAAGAGGAATTGTTGACATCAGACACAAAATAAAGTATAATAAGTAAATGTAAACAATGATACTGAAAAGAGCTTAAGTACCAGTTCAATTGGCTTTCAAGAATTTTAAGTTCTTAAATTAGGCGGATAGCTCTCGAGCGTGGCCAGATTCTTCATAGTTTATACAAGATGTTTCATCCCAAAATAATGGCAAATAATATAACCTCGGGATCTTGTAGATCAATTCGGACGGCTTTCTTCAAAGCTTCATGAGCCTTGGTAGTCTGATTTAGCTGAATATATATGTGAGCAACAGCCTGCATCAAAGAAGTCCAGTTTAGTCAGTCACTAGGAACACAGAAAAAGTAGAGATAAGCTTATAGCAAAGTCGCTTAAATAAATTTTTGACTTGCCTTCAATGTCTCACAATTTTCAGGATAAGCATCCAAGACCTTCTCAAAATTTAATAGAGAGCTTTTAAAGTCTCCCAGTTTTAGATGTACTTGTCCCAGACCTGATTAAGCACAATAATATAAGATGCATATCCAATACAAATTGGTATCAATACCTAATCCATAAGAATTAATTCGAGGCTTGGCAACAAGTGCTACTACCATTTTTAGAAGTCTTATTAGCAACTTAATACAATACTTAAGTATCAGCACTTCAAAGATCTGAAGTGACCCAGTTAGCTTAAAGCTCTTTCATCACACAAAAAGTTAATAATGCAACTATGATACAACAAAATATAACTTCAGATTTAATTAAACTCAGTGTGTTTCAGTTTACGACTACTTCCCTTAACTTACCTGCATCTCCTAATATGGAAATCTCTAAAAGTTATACAAAATGCAAAAATTTTAAGGTATAAACATGTTAAATTATAGTTCTGTTGAATCACTGCCGTGACAAGTGATATAGAAACTGGCATACCATCTAATGTAAGCTCCAGATTTTATATAACTTGAGATTGCTGTTTTGTTTATGACTATTCTCCGTCACTTTGCTGCATATCCAGAGTTCTCTCTAACGGGACTCGAGCTAGGTTGCCTCTTTACTGGCTCATCGTCATCAGACCATGTGTGTATTCTTCTGCCTGTAGAAGGTGCGGCCTTCACAACAGAAAAGTAGAGCAAATATCAGCAAAGGATTCAGTACAATGTTGACCTCACATACTACCAGTAAATCACAACTCACAGTAGTTGTAGAATGTCAGTGTGTGTGTGTGTGTGTGTGTGTGTAAGAGACAGATATAGAAAGGGAGGGAGAGAGATTTTACTGCTTCATCATCGACATCAGAATCTTCAAGGCCAGCAGCTGCAAGCGGATCCTGTGGATTATCATCCTCATCTACCAGATGATTAACTTGGTTCTCAGGTTCTCCGATATAGAAAGGGAGGGAGACAACTAACTAAATAAGCGAATAGCATTTTTAAGCTCAGCAACCGTTGCCCGCACCTATAATAGAATGATTGAGGAAATTCAATGTTTATGAAACTATGAATGACACACATAATAACTTAAAAAGATCATTTGATTAGTCACCTCATCCACGGTCCTTTTTGTTTTTCGTAATGTCGAAGCCGAGAACTTCTGTAGGGCAACACCTGTGTCAAATCTTAATGTGTAATTTGAATGGGCCAAGTGAATGGATTTTAGTAAGGTCTTTTTGCAGTCCTGCCACTGTTCGGCTTCATAATGTGTGCGGGCTAGATAAAGAAGAATTTGATTGTCTGTGTTGCAATAGAACTTGCGCAGACAATTTTGATACTGCAAAATTATATTATTTTTTTTATAACCGAAATCAAACGAGATACTACATAGTAAACAACATGTAGAGTAAAGCACTTGGTACCATTTTAATAGCCAATGGGAAATTGCCCTGGGCGAAATGAACATGAGCCAAATTTATCCACACATCTGGCATTTGGACAAAAACACTTCCACTTGCAGCTTCTTGAACCTACAATTACGAAGGGTATAAGGTAAATTCAACATTCAAAATAGCTACTCCATAAATCAGAAAGCATTAGTAAGCAGTTCTGCTAACCTGTGTAAAAAGTTCCTTTGCGACATCAAATTGACCTTTTTCTGCTAACACAACACCAGCACCATTGGCAGCATACATTTTAGCTGGATGCTCTACCAGGACCTTTGTGTATAATTCATTCGATTTTTCTAGATGCATCGCTTCCAACTTGGGTGCTCTTTTCTCAGATCTACATGTGTATCGTTTTTTAGTAGTGTACCATGTAGCTATCTGTAATTTGGTGGTCTCTTTCTGGCAAGTGATCTAACTTCAATAAGAGAAGTCCCTTTACCCATAATTTGATGATTTTATACCAAGAAATAGTACAACAGTCAATAATCCAAAAAACGTTGGCACTGCCACTCTGAAAAGTTCAAACAGCCTAATGAGAACTGGACTGTATCCTGTTTCGCTGACAGATTAATATCTAAGAATTTTATTTTTCTTACTAGTTGTGTCTGTATTAATTAGCAAAAATAACATTAACGGAATATGTGCCTTGTGGATTTTTGGTGATCAATCCTAATAGGGAGACACTAAGGACAGCGATCCTGCTACTATCAATTCAATATTAGAAACATATATAGTCTATTGGTGACACTCATTTTCAATCCCAAAAAACCCATTACCCAACAAGTTAAGAGCAAACTCACCATTGGATACATGAAAAAAGATTACGTAAAGTTACCATTTTGCCATCCATTTATTTCTACCACCAACTCTCCCCCTAATCCGAAAACATATCTGCATTATCATGTTGGCGAATGGGTCTTGATTGGGGCCCAGATATCAGCTCCATTGCTGCTAGCAACCCCCATTGTAAATGAAGTCGGAACCAGACACAAGCCTTTGCTTCACAAGTTAAATTCCTTGCAAAACGATAACAAATAAATCAATGGTTTTAGCACCAACTGGGTCATAAAACAAGCAGGTCGAAAAGCTTGTATAATGGGTCATATGATTTGGTGTAGCTGATCCCAGGCTATTTAAACTATGCAATACAGTATTATTTTGGTATAACAATCAAAGATACTGAGATATAGAAGAAAGGGAGGGGATAGTGATATGGGAAGTGGAAAACCTTTACTTGATCGTGAAGAAAGTGTATGTACTCCATTGCCTCAGGTAGTAAAGAAGCAGTACCTTGCCGTATGCTGAGACGAGCTGCTAAAGGGCTGCTATCCTTTCACTAACCTTCTCTTTTCTTTCCTATTAACAAAGTTGAAAACAGTGAAGCTATAATCGTTAATGATTTATGTGTTTGCATATTCGAAATGCGCAATGTAAATCACATAGGTCGTGTTTGGTTGACCGTCTTTTGAGGAATTTCATGGGATTTAAAATTAGAATTCCATCTAAAGCGTGTTTGGTTGGTCCCATTGAAGAAATTTAAATGATATAAATTGGCTCAAGTGTAGTATATTTAAAACCTTTTGAAATGGGAGGAATTATAAATGACGGAAGTTTCATGTGTACATTTGGACAAAAATATCCTTCAAAATAAAATAATAAAAAAGGTCTTATCCTCTTCTTGTTTGTTTCTTCCTTCTCTCTCCCTATAATCCTTTTTTTTTTCTTTCTCCTCAAAATCCATAGCTACTGCTCTTGTGTTTCTTCATAATCTATTTCTCCACAATTTTCACATTCTATCAAGACTCATGTTTGGGTTTTGATTTTACCGCAGCCTATTAATTTTTTCTTGCTCGGTGCTTCAAAGTTATCACTTTTAGGTCAAATTATTAACCAACATAAATCATTCAAATTATTGATTGTATTTTCTTGTTTTTCTCTCCATTCTTAGATCTACCATGATAAGGGTAATATTTTTGGTCTTTGTTATTGTTATTAATGGTGAAACCTTTTTTTTTTTGGGTTTTGAAAGCTACTAGAAATTATCTTGATTTGGGGGAAGTTATTCGACATGGTGAGGATTGGATTTTTAGTTGGGTCTTGGTAATGCTTGCGATCTTCTGGTTAATTTGATTCAGATTTGGTTTGGAGATATTTGCAATGGTAAGCAAAATAAAAGGATAATTTTGACAATCAATGATATGAGCATGACACAGTTTGTGCAAAGTGCATAAGGGTAGTTTAGTCATTTATACGTGTACCGAAATTTCAAATCTTATGAATTCTCGTCAACCAAACAGCTAAAAATATTTTAGATTACAGGATTTTACATTCTCTAGAATTTGAAAATTTATGGTACTTAAAATTCCATCATTTAAAATTCTGCGAACCAAACGCCCCCATAGAGTATATTAGTGAATGACCGTCATAGATGATCAGTAACTGACAACTATATATGATTCTGCAGGACGTGTATCCCATATAGCAGGACAAAATATGTGAATGGGAGAAGACTGCCATCATCCATGTTCCAGGTCATTCAATCTGAACAGCTGTTAGATACAATATGCTATCATCGTGAATGCTACATGAATCCATGTTCAAGCTTTCCAAATTCATCAAATCTGCGTCAAGAAGTACGAAATCATACACATTTATATGAGCATAACATTTCAATAATTAGACATTATCAAGTGAAGATTGCATCAGCCAATTAAAAAAAAAACTAAAAGCAGAGTGTGTATGTAGAGTGTATTGGAGAGAAAAATACTAAAATTTAGAGACTGTAGTTTTGGAAGAAAACGGTCTGCTAAGTCACTGGAATTTACTATGACTGTAAAAAAACATCAAGCTCACATGAGACAGAGATGTAGGATTGTATAGAATTGACTTTTCAAATCTTACTTTGCAAATGATTCATATCGTCAAGTGTACCCATTCCAAATTTTATTCGAATCAAACGATCAAGGCTCATAATTTTATTCATAGCTTGCAAAAAACGCTCAAGGCTCATAATTTTGCAAACAAGCATGATATTTTGATATATAAGATGCAACATGATGACAATGAACAAAACTATGATTAGTTTGTATTAACTATGATAAATAATGAACAGAAAATTTGGTTGTTTTTATGAAACATGATAACTACCACCATACACCCTATCTTAACTTCTGGGCTAGAATAATTAATTGGTGTAAAGTTGGGACGTGAGCAATGCGGAGTCTTGTTAGTATCTCAAGTAAAAAGTGCTAGTATGATTCCCACTAAAAAGCGCTAGCATGATATGGACAATTTGCATTTTGTTTTGCAAGTGTGAATTAAACAAAAATAGTTCAAGCCTCAACCCGTAACTTACATATTTCTTCTCTATAATTGATTCAAGTATACCAAGTCATAACCACATGACATGCGTTATATTATATCTTGAATATGAAGACTTTAAATGATCAAAGTCATGCATAATTTGTTCATAAGTGTATAATTTAACAAATAAAAATTACTAAAACATAAAAAGGATTATGTCAAAAGTAGATTTGTTCGATAAAGATATCATGAATAAAAGTATATTATGAAATGATGCAATTGATAAATATGCAACTATAAAACCTGCAATCATAAACATTACGTAGTATATAAAATTTCACATGTCCAAGCAGGGACGGATCCACATAATAAGAATGGGGGGCAAGTGCCCCCCACAACTAGCCGAAAAATTCAAGATTTTAGTGTAATTTTTTTTTTATAATTTTGACCTTTTTTCGAAAGTGCCCCCCAACCAAAACTCAAATTGCCCCCCACCCACATACTAAAACCAAACATTCAACACTCTAAAGCTTTATAAATCCATCATTTCAAAGTAAAACTACTCGATTTATCATTACGATCCTAGTTTTTTCTTCCGCATTTTGTTGTTGTCAAAAAAAAAATTTTGCCCTCCACATCATCATTTCCTGGTTCCGCCAAGTCCAACTATATCAGTATTCTCAACCAATGTCTAAAACCATTAACCATCCTGAATCACTTAGCGGTACCTTGATCTAGACAACTACTACCCGTTATTAAAAACTTGAAATTCATTGCAGTCATAAATATAAAACCACTAAAAATATAAATTCAAACAAAACTACGACCTAATTCCGCCTAAAACCAAATCAATGCAGTCAACTACTAAAGTTTTCATTGAGGCATCTCATCAAACACTTGCGCTACAACTATGTAAATCGTAAGAGACTTAACTTCAAACCGATCCG
>OU343218.1:253424979-253511585 GCA_910596185.1 Chrysanthemum makinoi
GATATGTTCACGGTTACACATTAGAGCGTTCAGCGGATGAGTCGATATGTTATGGTACATTAGACGTTCAGCGGATGAGTCGATATATTAGAGGTTGGGCAGTAGGTATTCCAGCCGGATGAAATTCGATATGTTATGGTTACACATTAGACGTTCAACGGATGAGTCGATATGTTATGATTACATATTAGACGTTCAACGGATGACTCGATATGTTATGGTTACACATTAGACGTTCAACGGATGAGTCGGTATGTTATGGTTACACATTAGATGTTCAACGGATGAGTCGATATGTTAGGGTTAGACATTAGATGTTCAACGGATGAGTCGATATGTTATAGTTACACATTAGACGTTCAACGGATGAGTCGATATGTTATGGGTACACATTAGACGTACAACGGATGATTCGATATGTTATGGTTACACATTAGACGTTCAACGGATGAGTCGATATGTTATGGTTACACATTAGACGTTCAACGGATGAGTCGGTATGTTATGGTTTCACATTAGGCGTTCAGCGGGATGAGTCGGTATGTTATGATTATTAGACATTAGGCGTTCCAGCGGATGAGTCGATATGTTATGGTTACGGATTAGAAGTTCAGCGAGGATGAGTCGGTATGTTATGGTTACACATTAGACGTTCAACGGATGAGTCGAGTGTTATGTTATAGTTATACACATTAGGCGGTTCCAGCGGATGATTAGATATGATGCATGTTTAGCATTAGGCGTTCAACGGATGAGTCGATATGTTGGGGTTCAGCATTAGACGTTCAACGGATGAGTGATATGTTCACGGTTACATTAGGCGTTCCAGCGGATGAGTCGATATGTTAGGGTTAGACATTAGACGTTCAACGGATGAGTCGATATGTTGCGATTTACGTTAGGCGTTCAGCGGATGAGAGTGATATATTTACGGTTACACATTAGGCGTTCCAGCGGATGAGTCGATATGTTAGGGTTGGGTATTAGATGTTCCAGCGGATGAGTCGATATGTTATGATTTTACGCATTAGGCGTTCAACGCCGGATGAGTCCGATAGCATTTAAAAGCCAACCGAAGTATAGGTGCATTAGTTATCACATTATCATGTTAAACAACCAAGTATAGGTGCATTAGGTTATGACGATATAATGTTAGCAGCCAAGTATAGGTGCATTAGTATAGATGATCATGTTAAACAACCAAGTATAGGTGCATTAGGTATATTATAATGTTAAAGCGACCAAGTATATAGGTGCATTGGCATACGTATCATGTTAAACACCAAGTATAGGTGCATTGGTATGACATATCATGTTAAGCATGACTAAGTATATAGGTGCATTGGTATACATTATCATGTTAGCGACCAAGTATAGGTGCATTGGTATGCATTATCATGTTAAACAACCAAGTATAGGTGCATTGGTATACGATGATCATGTTTAAGCGAGAAACAATAACACATTTAACAAACATGAATTAAGAACCATATTAGTTCATCATAAGTTTAATATTTTTTACGAACCACGGCTATATATCTACTACGTTTTGATCAGAATCTCATCAATATATATCTTTTTGTTAAAGTCAACGAAGTCAAAGTGAATCCCAAACTGACAATATACGGCTGGGAAAGTGTCCAATAAAAGCAGTTATCCCCAGACATAAGCCCGATTTACTTTTGACTTAAAGCCCAAATAGTTATCCACACACGCTGACATGTCATTTTGAAACTATTAATCACATCAGCGATAATAGTCATTAACAATAATTACATTTATGTTAGAGGGAAAAGTAAGCGGGGAAAAGTTCCGCCCGATATTCTGAACATATTTGGTTAAAATATATGACTTTATCACGGCGACATGTCGGTTAAAAGTACATAATAATTTAATTTCGAATTTTCAAGCGAGATTTTTTATGCCACGTGGGATGTATTTTTACACATTAGCGTTTGAGTGTAGATTTGTGACAAATGTCGCTTGAAAACTTCGGCTACAGGAAAGCGGTAAATGTTGTAGTATGGAGATGGTTAAAAACCCGACCATGAACTTAACACACGACCTTAACACTGCCCCACCGAAACCTTACACTAGATACTTTCAACCATGCAAACAAAGCGAGTGGTGGTACAATGATTTGTAAAATCCGTTGACCAAAAACCAACCCCATAATTGTAAAATCACCACACATCAAAACTATGCGACCTTTGCTCATTCGAACCCCAACACCTAAACCTCCTAGAACTATTTCAACAAGCTCACAACCGCATGAAATTTCTGAACAAACACAAATGCGTACCACAAACTCTACATCAACCCAAGAGAAGCAAAACCAACCAACTCAAAATCACCATGCATACAGAACCGACGACAACCCCTTAAAATAAATATAAAATAATAATGATAATAAAAACTCATCGACTCTTCTCACATTAAACCAAACTATCACGACCACACAATGCGAGACAAAATCCGAGATATAACTATCTTTAACCATATCAAGACCTTACTATTTGAATCATCTCCACTACCACAATCATAGACCAAGCATTAAAACCTCACAATCGAACCATCTTCATGACCACAAGTCCACAACCATCTCACGAACTCATGATCTGAAACCATCTCACAACCTCGCTAACTTAAGACCTTACCATCTCCATGACCTAAACCATCTCATGACCTCACCATCATACGACATCGCCATATCCACAACCTTGCCATCTCCACGAACTCGCCATCACCATGACCTCGTCATCTCCACGACCTCGCATCACCACGACCTAACCATCACCATGACCTCACACCATCTCCTGACCTTGCCATCACTCGACCTCATCGCCATACGACCTCATCATATTGAATCTACCGTCTGAACCACACAAACCGCCGACCTAAAACAACCAATTCGGAAACCCGGCATACAGAACCAAAACAACCCATAACCACTAGGCTCCTAAAGAAAATGATCTAAAAAATTGCCAAATAGAACGATTTATAAAATCTTATTTAATCGAAAACTGAAACGAAATGATAAAGTATCTACAAAGAAGAGGGATTGGAGAGGGTCTCCCCGGACCGCCGGCTGGGGAGACGATTGTGGCGGCTGTGGGTTTAGGGTTAGTTGGGATTGGTTTTTTTAGAAAGATGTTGGAGGCTTGTTATTCTATATTACGATAGAGGCATTTATTATATCAGACCGCCATAAAATGTTGGTGCTTTTAGTATCATCATCTATTTTCGGTAATTGCGACTTACTAGAGACCAATGAGATTCATATCATACTCGGTTGCGAGTTAGGGAAGTGTGGAGGACTGCAGGTTTGAGTGATATGTTTCCACCACGAAAAATCTGAGGGTTCAAGGCAGCGCCCTTGGACGTCCCACTCTCCAAGTGAGGGAGGGTGAGAGGAATCCACTCCGCTGGGTCTAGCGGCAAGGCTGGCCCAAACGGTATATTTGGTGCTCCAATAAAGTGACTGTTTCCCACCAAAACCCAACAATTGCATCTTGGCCAACAATCATGACCTGATAGGATTCAAGTTCAATCATCTTTAACCACCTTTTGTTATTAATAGAAGTTTTTGGTCTCATTTGACATTAACGAAAAAAACATACAATACTTTTTGTTTTGCTATGTATTCTGTGTCTAGAAACATACTGGTTTGATTATCTTATCCCAATAGAGATTTCGTGTAACATAGGCAATAAGGGTCGAAAGACTTTATTTGGAAAATGGATTACACACGATTGAGTCAAATATCTAAGATTATCATCACACTCTAACCTTGATTTCTAACATCAAAGGCCTCTTGGCCCAGCAGTATGAGTTTGGAGAGTATTTGTTATCAACAGGGATAGTTTTTTGTAGGCTATTCCTTGTAAATCTTTTATTCATTTCTAATAAGATTTACAAAATGTTAAAAAGTACAAATGGTGTTATTATCAAGTCTGTGTCATTTCAAAGCAAACCCTATCACTTTCATGTTGTTGATGCTTATCAGCCTACCTCGCATGAGGAAGTTGTTGTTCATTATGTTTGTGGTTTGCGTGCAAGGACCGAGGGACCCAACAAATTGTCTTTTTTTGGCACTTTAAGCTTATATTTTTTACACGTTGGTGGTGGACGGGAAGAACACATAAGACGGGAACCACTTTTCCACGACTACCTGAACCCTTTTGGTTATCTACCAAAAGTGGACATTTGGTATGCACTGAAGCCTCTTGTTGTTACACAAAGAAATCACATGAGAGATGATAAAAGGTATATATAGTAGAATGACATATTTGATAGATTCATGGGGGGTCAAAATTTTAGGTCTATTGAGTATTACTATGGAATGAAGATTGAGCCTTGCCATGAGTTTCCTGAGTGGGAATCTAAAATCCATTTGTGATGGCATGTCCAGGTTTCTTCTGTTGATTCATCATATAATTGGGTTTGAAAACAATATAATGGGTATTACTAAAAAGTTGTACTGCACATTTATGTGTTGATTACTTACGAATCTTTTAACGTTTTTTGGTGGCAGGGTTGATTATTTTGTGGGGTCAATGTTGATAGTGGCCAAGTTAAGAGCAAATCAGAGACGCCCGTTAAATAATTGAGAAATATAACTTGAATCTGCGGATCAAGCCAAAGTAACCGAAACTGTCACCTTTTTAATCTGCGGAAATGTCCAATCTCAGTGGGTATAGAAAATGGTGCCCTGTTTGTAAGATATTGCAAAACTTTTGCTATCCGTAAATTTGCATCGGTTTTTCTGTTTCTTTTCTTTTGATACTGTCACTGATTTTTATTGTATATATTTCTATGTACAAGTCTACAAAACCTCAAAAAGTCAAAAGCATTCAAAATCTTCAGAAATTATATTGATTATGAGATACATATATTTGTCCTGAGAAAATTTGGGGAGCTGCTTTACATTCTTATTCTTAACAACATGCGTAGTTATAAGTCGATATACAGCTCTTGATTAAAACGACATGTGTGTGTTCCACCAGCGAGGACATTTTCTCAACGTCATTGACTAATAAGATAAATTGTAAAAGAGAAGCTAATTAATCAAAATTAATATTGTCTGAAAGTAAGGTTGAGACGTCCTGGTCGCAGCATGGATTCTTTTAATAACGCCTCAGGAGCTGAATTCGGGATGATGGCCTTAACACCGTGATAAACATTTCTTGACTCCCCACCAAATATCAATATGTCTCCTGTTTCTAGCACCACCTCCTTTAAATTTTTTTCGCCTCTCTCATCTCCATACAAGAATTCTGCTGAGTCGCCAATGGAGATGGAAACAACAGGTGATCCCTTACTTATGCTATCCCAGCTCTCATCGCGATCCTCATACAAGAAAAGATATACAACCAATTAAATTCCAAATAGAAACTTTTTAGAGTTAACCCACCCACCCAAATGCGTTTTTCATGGCCAGTTTACAAGAGTGTTCATGTTTTTGAGCAAACTAACCTGATGAATACCAAGTCTTCCGGTGGCTGTATAAAAGTTGACTATACCTATATTCGGGGACATCCAAGGAAGTTCATCCTCTGAGTTTATAAAGGTTTGAGAATCTTGAAGTGCAGTTTCCACCAATGTAATGAATTTATCAGGAATTTGTGGTACTTTAAAACCATAACCCTTGCTGTATCTTGTTTGTGGGTCCCAATATCTACCAAGGCACAACATCTGTAGTTGAAGTTTCCTTCCGTCTTCGTAACCAGGCTGGGCAAACCCCCCTGGTCCTATGCCTAGTTCTTCACATATATGCACTATTTCAACCTAAAATATCAGAGAGGCACGGTAAGTTGTTATTAGCAGAGGCGGGAAAAGGAATAACTTTTAGAACCCGAAACAAGTTAAAAAATTAGGGGCATTTACATACATCCCCACCCAAACTTCAATAATTACATATTTCCCCAAAGCATGCTTTAATAGCATTGTACATCATGCATTAAAAACTTGTGTTTTAGGGAAATATGTAATTTTTGAAGTTTCCTTGGGTATATATGAAATTCCCCCAAAAAATTAAAACAATAATAATACATTTCTTGAAACAAATCAAAAATATAATCTAAAATCTAAATGCAGCCAAGTTAGCAAACAATTATGTTAGTATAAACAAGATTGTATCTAGGGGATGTGGGAAATTGATATCATGTTTAGGCGCGCTTGTACTTTAATTTGACTTTAAAATCAGCAAAGGTACATGGCAAAGGCAAAAAGAAGATTCAGATTTGATTGTTTTTGAAGAATATCAAGCCTCAAAACTCACGAAATGTGAAATGAAGAATGAACTTGCAGAAAACTTTTACTGATATTCCTACATTTTATTGAATACAACTAAGGCTTATTTATAGCCTTTACAAGAAAGATCATGCACTACTCTAGTCCTACCTAAAGAAGTAACAATAATCCCAATTTTCTAAACATGTACATCATGTACACCCATGAAAACCGGTCAACTAAAGACCAATTCTAAATAATAATAAAACATAAAATATAAACCATATTTACTTATTAAATCAAAGCTAGCCATGCATAGTGGACCAAGTAAATGAACGATTAACCCAACAGTTTTTAGGACAATCAGATATAAAATTTCAAGAAATAGAGCAATTGAAGGTAAATAAGGAGTGAAAAAAAATACTATACCTGGTCACTTAGGCTGAGGTAATTCTTCAAGAGGATCATTCCACGTCTTAGTACTTTATAAGAGCTTTTTAGCTTGTTCTCCTTTTCAGCAGGTGTAACGCCTAGCGATTTACACACTGGATTTGTCGTAATGATCAAGCTAAATGGTTCTGTTGTCCTAGTCATACCAGGAAGCTTGTTATTCTGTTTGACTTTTGTACTAGCACCGGCTTTGGGGTTACGGCATGATCCAGACGACTTTTTTGAGAGCGCCTGTAAGAAGAAAAAAGTTTGTGACTAATAACTTGTGTATCTATTACATTCAAATGAAATATCTTTTACATTCAAGTGAAACAAATGTATATTGTGTTGGTGATTTTAGTGTCATCACTTATATTTTTATGTAATTGTGATTTACTTGAGATTAATGGGCTTAATCAGGTTTAGCTTACAGTCGAGTTAGGAGGTGCGGAGTGCACACTAAAGGATACAGAAGAGAAGACAACAACTGGTTCTTATTTCTTATTTTTATTCACTGCTAAACAACTCTATTTATAACCTATCTAGGAACCAACATGATCCTAGTGACAATTAGGTATAGTGGCACACTAACCCCTTTAATGGCACACTAACACTTGTAATGGCACACTAGTCCTTCCCATTAACCTTGAGTGGACATTGACAGTGATGACAGTGAACTTAGGATTCCAACACACACTCGTTCTAACTTACTTGATGCCGCCACAAACAAAGTGCGGGGGTCAAGGGGGCCGCACCCCCTTGCTGGGGCCGAGGGGAAGCCTCCCCTTGCGGGGTTTGGGGTAGCGCCCCAAAATCTATATGAATTTTGGGTTTCGGGTGTTACCCGTTTTTCCCTCCAAACAGTTTTTCCCACCAAAAGTTACCCCTTTTCCCGAACAGTTGTTGCCCTTCCTGCCAACCGATTTTAACTGAATTTAACTAACTTTTGGTTATGTTTTACATTTTATATTAATCTCTTCTGGAACAAAACAGATATAACAACTTTCTGTGTATTGCTTTGATTTCTTGTGCCTTAGAAACAAAGTGTAATTTTCTTTGCATATTCCAACAAAGATACTTTTTTCATCGCGGGAAGTCTAACCTTCATCGTGTTGTAGTTTTAAAGCAGAAAGCTCATTCACTCTAGATGATGAAGATTATGTAAGAATTCTCACTAGAAAGAAAAGATCAAGGTGGATATACAGAGATTGGTTGTTAATCTTAGGCGACAGGTTAATATTTACTTGTTAATTTGGAATTCCATTGAAATTGGAAAAAAAGAAAAGAATTATAAAATATTATTGTAGAACAAAACACAATTTAAAAAGCAAAAAAAAGAGAAATAGATTTGCTTACGTTTACACTCTTGCGATGATTATTCATGTCGCCTTGTGTGGTTTATTCGTTCTTCGTTTTGATTTTGATTTGATGGGGTGGATTCTCTCGGTATTTATGTTCTGGACTGCTGCAGGTATAACAAAAACAGAAAGACTCCTTTTTATATATTTGGATTGATTGGGACGCAAGTAATTAAACTGCCACATATGAGAGGAGTTTTTTTTGGTAAACTACCGAAATTTAAAAACTTAATTAACATGATGAGTACTTTTAAAAATAATTACTAGTAATTTATACTAATTATCTTTTTTCTTTTCTCATAAATAAACAGATTAAGGTGTCATTTGTTTTTGCAGAGCTTTTATACTTCATCTGCAAGTACCAATGTGTGCGAAGAAGAGACCCACATCTAATGTCTTCATCTGCATGCAAGAAGACCGTTTTTTTTTTTTTTTTTAATTCTTTTGTCACATGGGTCATATGGATCAATGGTTTTCTTATTTTAATTATTTTTACGTTTAGACCTTTTTCTACACATCCGTTTTTACGTTTTACGCATTTTTAAGTTTTTGTTTGTTTTTTAACGCATTTGTCATTTTTTATACGTTTTCGTCTGTTTTTTACGTTTTCGTAGGTTTTTTACGTTTTATCCCGTTTTCGACCGTTTTTTACGTTTTCGTCTATTCTTTTACGTTTTAGTCCGTTTTTTATACTTTTTTGAATGTTTTTTACGTTTTCGTTTGTTTTTTAACGTTTTCGTCTGTTTCTTTACTTTTTTTACGTTTGCGTCTGTCTTTATTTACGTTTCCGTCCATTTTTTTATGTTTTCGTCTGTTTTTAATGCTTTCGTATGTTTTTACATTTTAGTCCATTTTTTGCGTTTTCGTTCGCTTTATATGTTTTCACCTATTTTTTTTTTACGTTTTCATCCTTTTTTCTACGTTTACGTTTGTTTTTTTTACGTTTTCGTATGCTTTTTTACGTTTTCTTCCGTTTTTTACGTTTTAGTCCGCTTTCGTCCTTTTTTTATGTTTTCGTCCGTTTCATCCGTTTTCATCCGTTTTTTACGTTCTCGTCTATTTTTTTACGTTTTCGTCTGTTTTTTTCGTTTTCGACTGTTTTTTTTACGTTTTCGTCCTTTTTCATCCATATTTTTATCTTTATGTCTGTTTTTTAAGTGTTCGACCGTTTTTTACGTTTTCGTCTGTTTTTTTACGATTTCGTCTTTTTTTTACGTTCTCGTCTGTTCTTTCACATTTTTGACTACTTTTTTTTACGTTTTTACTCCGTTTTCTTATATCATCTTACATTTTGTTACGTAAGAAAACATAAAATAAAGTACAAAAAACTTATAAAATCATATGAAAACTGATGAAAACGCAAAAAAAACGGACTAAAAGGTAAACAACGGAAGAAAATGTAAAAAACGGAAAAAAACGTAAAAGAGCTTACGAAAATGTAAAACATGGATGAAAACGTAAAAAAACGGACGAAAACGTAAAAACCGACGAAACGTAAAAAACCGACGAAAACATAAAAAAAAGAAAGCTAAAAGCGTAAAACAGCGAAAACGTACGGACAAAACGAAGCGTAAAGATTCGATCGAAAATGTAAAAAAAACGGATGAAAAAGTAAAAAAGAAAGGGTGAAAACGTAAGAAAACGGACGAAAACGTAAGAAAATGGACGATAATGTAAAAAAACGGATGAAAACGTAAATAAACGGACAAAAACATTAAAACGGATGAATAAGTAAAAAAACAAATGAAAACTTAAAAAAAATGACAAAAACATAAAAAACCGAACGTAAATGTAATAAATCGGACGAAAACTTTAGAAAACGGCGAAAATGTAAGAAAACGGACGAAAACGTAAAAGAAAACAGCGTAAAACGGCGCGTAAAACGAAAACGAAAGCGTAAAAATACGGGTAAACGTAAAATAACGAGCAGCGTAAAATGGTAAAAGTAAAAACGGGCAAAAAAAAATGGACGAAAACGTAAAAAAACATATGAAAACGTAAAAAAACCGACGAAACGTTAAAGAGATGTAAGATATTGAGAAAGAGATGTAAGGTTTGTGAAAAAAGAGAGAAGAAGTGAAAGATAATGTCTGAACTTTTGAAGAGGAAATAAATGAAAAGAAGCACTTATGTATGCAAAAAAAAACAACATAAACCTATGCCCTCCTGTAGACAAAAGAAGTGAAAAGAGGAAAAAAATGCTTATTGGGAAAAAACAAACGACACCTAAGAGCAGAAATAGATAATGCCTAATGTCTTCCTGTCATGCACGACAGTAACATCGACTACATTCAACATGATCGACATCGACTCATCTACTCTGCATCGTGAATTATAACCTAAGGTCGTCTCCACCGCTGCACCATCGTCGATTTCACGTCATTGTTCTCCTGCTACTTTATCAGGTACGATCGCACCATACTTTTAGTCAAGAAATATCACTCATTCTGCAGTTCACTTTTAAATACCTTTTTTGATGATCAACTCTATGTATATACCTTGTTTAAACAGGCAAAAGAATTTCATGCCATTGGCACTAAAGTGTGTTATATTATTATGCCTTTGGGGTGGTATATGTGATGGAAAGGTGTATTGTATGATAACTTGATAAGCCACCAAGTAAGGCACTTAGACACGCGACTACCATATACCGAAGCTCAAACCTGGCCCATCTATTTTTTTTAGTAACCGACCGTCAATGTCGTTTTTTTTTTTTTTTTTTTTTCTTTTTTTTTCATTTGGCACTACATGTTTATTTATCACGGATTTTTCCGGTTAACATACATTGGTGAGAGTTGCACCAAGGTTTACTAATTTGGTTATGGTTATTTGAAGTTGTTTTATAATGAATATTTTATTTTCTTAGCTATCTCTTTGTTTTATAACTAAAGATTGTAATGCATCAATTGCATCATGAAGTTGATGATGAAACTAGAATGGTTGTTTGATTGGCAACAATGGTTGTTTGATCCAACAAATTGTCGACTACAATAAGAAGCTTCTTAATTCTTAGCTCGTGTATCAATTCAGTTCGCGATCAGTGATGACAATAGTTCCTCCAAATTAGTAAAAATTTAAATATTAATTGGTTTTGTTATAATCATGTATTAATTGGATTTAAGATTAACCCATTTTTAAAAGTGTAGGGTTTAACTGTAAACTGTGTGAAACAATCAAATTATAACGTTGGTTTACACTTAAGTTTAAAATTTGAAAACAAGAACTCCAAAAGCCATACGTAATTTTGTTTATTTAAAAAGATTTTATTTTCGAGTATACGTTTGACCACAATTAATTCAGTGTTGACTTTTATTGACTAACAGGTATGCTTTGTTTTGAAAAAAAAAAAAAAAAAAAAAGTTGAGCTCTTGTTTTGGTTTGATTTAGTCTTCCTTTGAATGAATCATCAAAAAGCCGTTTTCCTTTAGTGTTTAAATATAATTGTGTCGTTTTCCTTTAGTGTTTAATTATAATCGTGGATTACATAACTTTCATTGAAAGATTCCTTTGGTATTGCAATCAAAAGTTGGAATTGTGTATAAATCGACAAGAACTAAAGTTTAGAGCCTGTCAATTTTGATAGACTAAATAATATGTTTATAAATGAAACTAAGACCACAAACATATTTAAATCATATACTTGAGAAAATAGTGTTAGTATATATATGTATAGCGAGTATGAATGTTTGTAGCAATTAAACAAAAAAACACAATGGGATATTCAAAATTGTTAAGTTTCTTTTTTCTTTTCTTTCTTACCACCAGGTTTGCTTCTTTTTCAGCTTCTTTCAATAATATTCATAAATGCAACAAAAAACAGAGTGAATTACTTCTCTTTAAACAAAACCTTTCATCCATCAATTACACAGACGATGACCTTGATTACTACTGTCATGATTGGTTGGGTTCTGATTATCATCCAGTTATAACGAATTGGAACACAAGTACCGATTGCTGTAGTTGGAATGGAGTTACTTGCGACTACTCCACCGGTGACGTTATTGGTCTTGACGTTAGTTGCGGAATGCTAAAAGGCACCATCCATCCTAACACATCCCTCTTCAACCTTCCTCACCTCTAGAGACTCAACCTCGCTCACAATGATTTTGATGGTCCCAAATTTCTACGTGAAATTAAAAGGTTTTCAAATAGTCTCACACATCTCAACCTCTCTGGTTGTTTGTTTTCGGTCCAACTCCCACCGGATATCACACTCCTTCATAAATTGGTGTCACTTGATCTCTCCTCGAAGAGTTTTCATGGTTTGACGCTTAGACCAGACGATTTTTTCAATATGATGCGAAATTTACTAATTTGGAGGAACTTTCACTTCTAGGTGTTGATATCTCTTCGGTTTTACCTACGAGTCTTAACATCTCTTCTTCTTTGAAATTATTAGATCTTCCCTACACTGGATTGAAAGGTAAATTACCTCATTACATTTTCAATCTTCATTCTTTGGAAACACTCAACTTGGTGGATAACTCTTTCACAGGAAATATCCCTTCGTTTATCACAGTTAACCAAACACACCTTACTAATCTGGCATTAACCGGTAACACACTTAATGAGACATTGCCATCTTGGCTGTTTACTTCCCCCTCTTTAGAATATCTTGATCTAAACGATAACATGTTCAGTGGAAATGTACCATTTGAGTCATTTGCTCTTCCATCATTAAAATGGTTAGACCTCAGTCAAAATCAATTAGCTGGGCATACAGATGTTCAAACATTTTGACAACTCACTAACCTTACTCACCTGCACCTTTCACATAATAATTTTAGTGGTGAATTGGAGTTGGATACATTGTTATCAAGCCTCACAAACCTTAAATCTTTTATCTCGTACAGCGGTTTTTCTCTGTTACAACAAGGAATGCCAATCTTTATGTCAACCCTAGTTTTATAGAATTATCTTTGGCCTCTTGCAAGTTAAAGGTGTTTCCGAATTCACTTAGAGCCATGAAACAACTTGATTACTTAGATCTTTCTAGCAACGAAATCCATGGCCAAATTCCTCATTGGGCAGGGGAGATAGGAGGTATCTATGGGTTGGAATATTTGAATCTCTCACATAACTTCATAACAGGCTTGCCACAATTTCAATGGTATGGACTAGGAGAAGTGTATCTGCAGTCCAACTTGATTCAGGGACCATTCCCTCCATCAATTTGCAACTTGAGCATTCTATCGTATTTGGATATGTCCAATAATCGCTTTGGTGGAGTGATTCCACAATGGAAATATCACCTCATATCTTCAAATGATAGATATGGGGAACAATAGCTTTCAAGGAACGATTCCAAACATATATGGGGATTGTGGAAGTTTAGGAGGGCTTAGTTTGAATGGAAATCAATTAAGAGGAGAGGTGCCAAGTTCCTTGTCTAAATGCTCAGACCTAGGTGTGCTTGATCTTGGAAATAACCACTTAAATGGTATATTCCCTAGTTGGTTAGAAGGCCTTCCAAATTTGCAGGTTCTTGTCCTTAAATCAAACAACTTTCATGGACGCATTCAACCCTCTTCAAATGTTGAATCCCCCTTTCCAAGTCTTCAAGTTGTTGACTTATCTCATAACAGGTTTGTAGGTCAACTCCCTGCAAAATATTTTCAAAGTTTCAATTCCATGAAGAATGTTGTTAAAAGCAGCACAGTACCAGAATACTTACACATGGGTCGAAAGTAGTACTCATTCGTTGTTGCGGTGAAAGGGGTGAATCAAGATTTTCCACAAATTTTGGTTGACTGCACAATCATTGATCTGTCCAATAACACATTTGAAGGACAGATTCCAAACGTCATCGGTGGTCTTAATTCGCTAATAGTGCTCAACTTGTCCCACAATAGTGTCATTGGTCCAATTCCACATGCTTTGGGGAATCTCATAGAGATCGAGTCGTTAGACCTCTCTTGGAACCAACTCACAGGAGAGATCCCTGAAAGTCTTGCAGGAATCAAGCGTCTCGAAGTCTTAAGTCCCTCGCATAACCGTCTTGTAGGGCGTATACCAGACGGAACGCAGTTCAACACATTTGATGTGAACTCATTTGAAGGGAATGTGGGACTTTTTGGGTTTCCGCTGCCCAAAAAGTGCAGTGAGTATACACACAAACCACAGCAAATGCAGCACGAAGATCAAGAGGAGGAAAGTGGATTTACGTGGGAAGTGGTGATGTTGGGATATGGATGTGGAACATTAGTCGGATTGGTGATGGGATATCTAATGTTGTCAACAAGAAAAGTTAAGTGGTTCAATGTGATTGCGGATGCAATAGAGAATTTGGTCTTGAAGAAGAAGAAGAGAAGACATGTTTATATCGGAAAATGACGTTAGGTAATGAAAGGTACGATATTTCATACGTTTTCTTATTTAATCAATTTTTGTAAAAGGCCCTACTCTATAACTTTTCTTGCTCTGAAACAATTTGTGATGCAGATATAGGAGTTTGGGGCGGATCCGGGACCATTTAAGTTAAGCTGTCGTGTATAAGCTTGAATTATGATGTTTGTGTGTTGTCACTTTGAATTACTGTTGTATGTATTTAACAATAAATTTACTTTGGTTACTCTGTGATCGAGTGTAATGTTGCTGTCCTTAATGGCAATTCAGCAATTTTATTGTTATTTTGATGGTAATACAACCATTGCAGATACATATGTGTAAACTTTATAATCAAGTGACCACTGCAATAATTTGTATCGCTTTGCTTTTGGTAAAATATTTGCTTCTCATTTCCATCAATTTTAAGTTGCAGTAGAAATAAATATGTGAAAATGAAAGCATAATTATTAATAACACGTGTTTTAATATTATAGTTTGACCATCCATTGCGTTCTTGTGTTCTGCACATTAGTAAAGCAGCAAATCAGTGATCACTTAGAACTTGTGGTTAAGTTACATTGTGAGATAATTAAGAAATTAGTTGACAGTTTAGTTAATGACCTATCAAACAACCTAAAGTTGTATATATGGTCGATTGGAAAAATCCAACTTTCATGGTTTGTGATGCAATCTGTTTAAAACATTGCCATAGGCTGTGAAGATATATCTTTAACAGCAGTGTATCCAAAACCTTAGAAGGGGCACAAGATGACTGAGGTATGACAATAAAACTAGCGGTCTAAATGGCGGGACGGGTCAGCTAATGGGTCAAAATGAGTTTGGGTCACGGGTTGAACCATTACTTTTTACCAATCCCCCCTCTCTCCACTTTTTTAGGATTACTAAATTCAATTTCAGAATATAATATTTGTTATACGCCTATTTTTAAAACCAAAGGTGACAAGCAGGTGTGGAAAATAAAAGTAATAGCCGAGTTTATTTATTACTAATTGGTATAAACTTGACCTCAAAAGTCTAATGTTTTACCCTTATGTAATCGTGTATTTGTGTGGCTGAACCTTCAATATAATTCGTCATGTTTCTATTATTTTGATGGTCATACACCCATTTATATTTCAGCAAGAATATCCGCAAGAAAAATACCATTCTTTTTGGCAAATTTTATGTTTAAACTGATAAAATTGGCTACCTTGATCTGTTTTTGTTTCGTTTGTATTACCTAGACAAGTACCATTCTTTTTGGCAAATTTGGTATAACTTGTAGCATGGCTGTGCTGCTCATTAACACCAAGAATAATTTGTTAGTTAGATAAAAACTCCAGTTGTGTGTTTTTCACATGCTTTTCTAATTAATCAATTTTGGAAAGAACTAACAATATTTTATATAAAAATTAACATTGTGATGGTAGAAGTTAGGTTCCGCTAATGTCATCTAGTTGTTGTGATTCTCCTTGTACATACACTCGTGTTATACCTTTAATGTTGTAGAGAGGCCAACTGCTTAATGCTTATGCCTTACGGGCAGTAATTAACACATGCATTGGTCTCAATGAAATTTTGAAGTTTCTTTGTGTTCCCACATGCATAAGAAGTAATGAAAAAACGCAATAAACGGGCTTTTCTACTATTCGAACAGGTAGGTGTTAATGCAATTGCTGAAAGTGTGCATGATTTCAGAAAGTGAGCTTTCTGAACAAGAATTTAAAAATTCAAAAATGATTCGATGCGATATCCATTGCAGTATATGGTCATTATTAGAGATACTTTGAATGAAAAAATTTCACGTAAAAAATCAAAACCCACCCACAACTCACAAGTCTGACAGGTTACTCAACAGATCTTTCATAAGTGGGTCGAAAGTGCCACTACTTGTACGACACACATAAGGCTAAACATGATATGAAAATTCAATGTAAATGATTGTCAATGTAAATACTACTACTTTACAATGACTTATAGCGCAATGAGCATAAGGAAAATTAGTCTACTTGATTGAATTATGCAATGCAATTCATTTAGCATTGCAAGAAGCTTTTGAAGAGTTGATGAACAAGATGTTATGACCACAGGATTGAATGATGCAAAACTGTTGTTTGTGAATATAAGTCAAATATGTGTAACTAATCAATTGCTAATATCAAAGTTTAACTACACTTTATATTATGCATAAAAGAGGCTAGCTTGTGTTATCATTCTTAAGAGTTGTAACAAAATGTTCAATTGAACATGCACATAGCACAATACAAATCAAAGGCAACAAGAATAGAAGAAAAAATTGTCAAAAATAGTATTTTTGTTCAAGAGTTTCTACAAAAGAGTTATTGTTCTAAATTATATCTAAACACAGATAACATGCAACTAATAGTTATATTGCGCGACTCACTAGTATTTTGACGCGTGTCTCTATCAAATTACTTTTTTTATTATTAAACCAACAACCGCACAGTTAAATAAAAGTGGAGTTGTCATAAGTCGTCAGTCGAGCAAGAGTGGAGTTGTCATAAGCCGTCAGTCGAGCAAAATATTATTAGTGGGTCACGCAGTAACAAAAGGGTTGCTCGAATCTATTACCTTTCCGGATATTAAAAAAATAAATAACTTGTATGTAATAATACTTCAAAAGAATATATTTGAATAGTCAATTTCGAGTACAAAATACAACAAAGCTGTCCATATTGATGGTTTTATGATAAGGCCGTTACAACTATGCAAAATCGGTTACAACTAACTTAAGAAGGATCATTCAAGATCGTCGCCCGCTAACAATCTCATTATGTTTGTTTTATATTACCAACCACACTTTCTCATGCTAACCCATATCGAATCAAAACCAAATAGTCTTAAAAAAAACATTATAAATGTCATTAGTTAATCACTACAATCAATTAATTAAAATTTCATCTAACATAAATAACTATAAGCAAATATAACTTGTACTTTTATTACTAAAATAGCACTAAAAATAATTGTCCATCTTTATTTCGAGGATATATGAAATTAATTATCCATTACTAACAACTTACTAAAATAGCACTAAAAATAATTGTCCATCTTTATTTCCATGATATATGAAATTAATTATCCATTACTAACAACTAGAAGGGTACCCGCCACAACTATAATTAAATTTTCCGGCGAACAAATTACGTTTTCAAGCACCGAATAATTTGATCACCTTTAAATGATCATTTTTAGACTTACTAAAATATGAACCTTATAATTAGCATGTTGTTGCAATATGGTTGACCATGGCTTTTACAAACTGACTGAATGTTACGATTTTAGTTGTTAGCATCACAATGATTGTTACAAGATATATGAAACTAATTGTCCATCTTTATTTCCAGGAAATTAATTATCCATTACTAACAAATAGAAGGGTACCCGCCGCAACTATAATTAAATTTTCCGGCGAACAAATATTCACGTTTTCAAGCACCGAATAATTTGATCACCTTTAAATGGTCATTTTTAGACTTAATAAAATATCAACCTTATAATTAGCATGTTGTTGCAATATGGTTGCCCATGGCTTTTACAAACTGACTAAATGTTATGATTTCAGTTGTTAGCATCACAATGATTGTTACAGTAAATGTTTAGAGATGTTACAAGCTAATTGAATGTTACAAGTTAATTTTTTCGCATTAAAATTACTGTTACAAGTTTATTTACAATACACTTAATATTACAAGTTTAGATATCATGCTTGTGTATTTGATATTTTTAAGACTTTTATAAAAATAAGGTCACAAGTGCTTATATATTAGTATAGATATATAAAGAAATTAGATCTAGATTGTCATATTACATTAAATTTATTATTATTACAAACTTTAAAAGAAATATTAATTAATTAGTTAAGGATAAAAGTGTCATTCATAAAGAGCAATGAAAAGATAAAAGTAATAGTTATGTTTTTCCAAATCGTGTGTTTTTTTTAAGGAAATAATTGTCTTAAAACAGAGGAGTATTAGAGTTTCATATTTCGTTCGGAGGTTAAATAGTTTTGCTAAGCACTATAACAATTATTAAAACACATGTGTTAAGCCATCTTCAAACATGTACTTTAAATTTGGAGATAAAATATCAACAACATTTATCTTTCTAGATGACCCGGTAGCCCTTAACACCTTGATCCTAGATCATTTTACGTCTATTTATACATCTGTTGGTGTTAGGGAATTTGGTGATGTATTGGATGTTATTCAACCCGTAGTCACTGAGCATATGAACACTTCTTTAGAAGATACGGTTGCTGACTATGAAATTGTTCGTGCGGTAAAGCAATTAGGAGCGTATAAGTCACCAGGTAAAGATGGGTTTCCAGGTTTATTTTTTAAGAAATATTGGCCAATAGTTGGTAATTCGGTTTGTAATGCCTGTTAAAGCAATTTTTTGTAACTGGATTTATGCCATCTTCTCTTAATAAAACTCTTGTTGTGCTTATTCCAAAAATTCCAGCACCAGAACAGGTTGGTCAGTTCCGTCCCATTAGTTTATGCAATTTTGTGTATCGTATTATTAGCAAGTAATTAAACTGCCACATATGAGAGGAGTTTTTGGTAAACTAAATTTAAAACTTAATTAACATGATGAGTACTTTTAAAAATAATTACTAGTAATTTATACTAATTATCTTTTTTCTTTTCTCATAAATAAACAGATTAAGGTGTCATTTGTTTTTGCAGAGCTTTTACCTCTTCATCTGCAAACCATGTCTGCTGAAGAAGAGGCACATCTAATGTCTTCATCTGCATGCAAGAAGACCGTTTTTTTTTTTAATTCTTTTGGCAAAAAGAAGATTCAGATTTGATTGTTTTTGAAGAATATCAAGCCTCAAAACTCACACTCAAAACTCACGAATGTGAAATGAAGAATGAACTTGCAGAAAACTTTTACTGATATTCCTACATTTTATTGAATACAACAAAGGCTTATTTATAGCCTTTACAAGAAAGATCATGCACTACTCTAGTCCTACCTAAAGAAGTAACAATAATCCCAATTTTCTAAACATGTACATCATGTACACCCATGAAAACCGGTCAACTAAAGACCAATTCTAAATAATAATAAAACATAAAATATAAACCATATTTACTTATTAAATCAAAGCTAGCCATGCATAGTGGACCAAGTAAATGAACGATTAACCCAACAGTTTTTAGGACAATCAGATATAAAATTTCAAGAAATAGAGCAATTGAAGGTAAATAAGGAGTGAAAAAAAATACTATACCTGGTCACTTAGGCTGAGGTAATTCTTCAAGAGGATCATTCCACGTCTTAGTACTTTATAAGAGCTTTTTAGCTTGTTCTCCTTTTCAGCAGGTGTAACGCCTAGCGATTTACACACTGGATTTGTCGTAATGATCAAGCTAAATGGTTCTGTTGTCCTAGTCATACCAGGAAGCTTGTTATTCTGTTTGACTTTTGTACTAGCACCGGCTTTGGGGTTACGGCATGATCCAGCACTTACTTTGAGGCGCTACATGGGAAGAAAAAAGTTTGTGACTAATAACTTGTGTATCTATTACATTCAAATGAAATATCTTTTACATTCAAGTGAAACAAATGTATATTGTGTTGGTGATTTTAGTGTCATCACTTATATTTTTATGTAATTGTGATTTACTTGAGATTAATGGGCAATCGAGGTTTAGCTACAGTCGAGTTAGGAGGTCGCGAGTGCACACTAAAGGATACAGAAGAGAAGACAACAACTGGTTCTTATTTCTTATTTTTATTCACTGCTAAACAACTCTATTTATAACCTATCTAGGAACCAACATGATCCTAGTGACAATTAGGTATAGTGGCACAACCCTGGCATAACACTTGTAATGGCACACTAGTCCTTCCCATTAACCTTGAGTGGACATTGACAGTGATGACAGTGAACTTAGGATTCCAACACACACTCGTTCTAACTTACTTGATGCCGCCACAAACAAAGTGCGGGGGTCAAGGGGGCCGCACCCCTTCTTTGGGGCGAGGGAAGCCTCCCCTGCGGGTTTGGGTAGCGCCAAAATCTATATGAATTTTGGGTTTCGGGTATTACCCGTTTTTCCCTCCAAACAGTTTTTCCCACCAAAAGTTACCCCTTTTCCCGAACAGTTGTTGCCCTTCCTGCCAACCGATTTTAACTGAATTTAACTAACTTTCGGTTATGTTTTACATTTTATATTAATCTCTTCTGGAACAAAACAGATATAACAACTTTCTGTGTATTGCTTTGATTTCTTGTGCCTTAGAAACAAAGTGTAATTTTTCTTTGCATATCCAACAAAGATACTTTTCATCAGCGAAGTCTAACCTTCATCGTGTTGTAGTTTTAAAGCAGAAAGCTCATTCACTCTAGATGATGAAGATTATGTAAGAATTCTCACTAGAAAGAAAAGATCAAGGTGGATATACAGAGATTGGTTGTTAATCTTAGGCGACAGGTTAATATTTACTTGTTAATTTGGAATTCCATTGAAATTGGAAAAAAAGAATTATAAAATATTATTGTAGAACAAAACACAATTTAAAAAGCAAAAAAAGAGAAATAATGATTTTACGTTTACACTCTTGCGATGATTATTCATGTCGCCTTGTGTGGTTTATTCGTTCTTCGTTTTGATTTTGATTTGATGGGGTGGATTCTCTCGGTATTTATGTTCTGGACTGCTGCAGGTATAACAAAAACAGAAAGACTCCTTTTTATATATTTGGATTGATTGGGACGCAAGTAATTAAACTGCCACATATGAGAGGAGTTTTTTTTGGTAAACTACCGAAATTTAAAAACTTAATTAACATGATGAGTACTTTTAAAAATAATTACTAGTAATTTATACTAATTATCTTTTTTCTTTTCTCATAAATAAACAGATTAAGGTGTCATTTGTTTTTTGCAGGCTTTACATCTTCATACGCAAACCATGTCACCTTTGAAGAAGAGCCATTAATATCTATGCACGTGCAAGAGAAGACCGTTTTTTTTTTTAATTCTTTTGTCACATGGGTCATATGGATCAATGGTTTTCTTACCTTTTGGTATTTTTTTACGTTTTAGACCTTTTTTTACACTTTCATCCGTTTTTTACGTTTTCGCCTGTTTTTTAAGTTTTTGTTTGTTTTTTAACGCATTTGTCATTTTACTCGTTTTAATGTTTCGTTTTAGTAGGTTTTTACGTTTTATCCGGGTTTTGACCGTTTTTACGTTTTTCGTCTATTCTTTTCACGTTTTAGTCCGGTTTTATTACTTTTTGAATGTTTTTCACGTTTTCGTTTGTTTTTAATTTTTAAATGCATTTCTTTTACTTTTTTTACGTTTGCGTCTGTCTTTATTTACGTTTCCGTCCATTTTTTTATGTTTTCGTCCATTTTTTAATGCTTTCGTATGTTTTTACATTTTAGTCCATTTTTTCGTTTTAAATCCGCTTTATATGTTTTCACCTGTTTTTTTTTTTTTTTACGTTTTCATCCTTTTTTCTACGTTTACGTTTGTTTTTTTTACGTTTTCGTATGCTTTTTTACGTTTTCTTCCGTTTTTTACGTTTTAGTCCGCTTTCGTCCTTTTTTTATGTTTTCGTCCGTTTCATCCGTTTTCATCCGTTTTTTACGTTCTCGTCTATTTTTTTACGTTTTCGTCTGTTTTTTTCGTTTTCGACTGTTTTTTTTACGTTTTCGTCCTTTTTCATCCATATTTTTATCTTTATGTCTGTTTTTTAAGTGTTCGACCGTTTTTTACGTTTTCGTCTGTTTTTTTACGATTTCGTCTTTTTTTTACGTTCTCGTCTGTTCTTTCACATTTTTGACTACTTTTTTTTACGTTTTTACTCCGTTTTCTTATATCATCTTACATTTTGTTACGTAAGAAAACATAAAATAAAGTACAAAAAACTTATAAAATCATATGAAAACTGATGAAAACGCAAAAAAAACGGACTAAAAGGTAAACAACGGAAGAAAATGTAAAACGGAAAAAGCGAAAAGGAAGCTTACGAAATGTAAAACATGGATGAAAACGGAAAACGGTAAAACGGCGAAGCGTAAAAACCGGCGAAACATAAAACGGCGTAAAAACGGTAAACGTAAGGACGCAACGTAACGGACAAAACGGTAACGTAAAAAGATTCGGTCGAAATGTAAAAAGCGGATGAAAAGTAAAGAGAATTAGCGTAAGAAAACCGGACGAAAGCGTAGAAAATGGACGATAATGTAAACGGATGGCGTGAAATAACGGACAAAAACATTAAAACGGATGAATAAGTAAAAAAACAAATGAAAAACAAAAAATGACAAAACATAAAAACCGACGTAAATGTAATAAATCGGACGAAAACTTTAGAAAGCGAAAATGTAAGAAAACGGAGGGAAACGTAAAGAATGGGCTAAAACGTAAAAACGGGCGTAAAAGCGAGGCAACGTAAAATAACAGTAACGTAAAATAACGGTAACGTAAAATGGTAGCGTAAAAATGAAGCGGCGTAAAAGCGAAGGTAGCGTAAAAATGGACCAAAACGTAAAAAACATGAAAACGTAAAAAAGCGAAACGTTAAAAGATGTGTAATATTGAGAAAGAGATGTAAGGTTTGTGAAAAAAGAGAGAAGAAGTGAAAGATAATATCGAACTTTTGAAGGAAATAAATGAAAAAAAGCACTTATGTATGCAAAACAACATAAACCAATACCTACTCGCAGGTAAAAGAAGTAAGAAAAGAGAGAAAAAATGCTTATTGGGAAAAAACAAACGACACCTAGAGCGAAATAGATAATGCCTAATGTCTTCTGTCATCTGTTGACGGTAACATCGACTACATTCAACATGATCGGCATCCACTCATCTACTCGCATCATGAATTATAACCTAAGTCGTCTCCACATTTGCACCATCATCGATTTAGCGTCATTGTTCTTACGCATACTTTATCGAATGCAGTCGCCATACTTTTAGTCAAGAAATATCACTCATTCTGCAGTTCACTTTTAAATACATTTTTTGATGATCAACTCTATGTATATACCTTGTTTAAACAGGCAAAAGAATTTCATGCCATTGGCACTAAAGTGTGTTATATTATTATGCCTTTGGGGTGGTATATGTGATGGAAAGGTGTATTGTATGATAACTTGATAAGCCACCAAGTAAGGCACTTAGACCGCGACTACCATACAGAAGCTCAAACTGGCCCATCTATTTTTTTAGTAACCGACCGTCAATGTAAGTTTTTTTTTTTTTTCTTTTTTTTCATTTGGCACTACATGTTTATTTATCACGGATTTTCCGTTAACATACATTGGTGAGAGTTGCACCAAGGTTTACTAATTTGGTTATGGTTATTTGAAGTTGTTTTATAATGAATATTTTATTTTCTTAGCTATCTCTTTGTTTTATAACTAAAGATTGTAATGCATCAATTGCATCATGAAGTTGATGATGAAACTAGAATGGTTGTTTGATTGGCAACAATGGTTGTTTGATCCAACAAATTGTCGACTACAATAAGAAGCTTAATTCTCATTTCGTGTATCAATTGATTTAGCGTCGGTGATGACAATAGTTCCTCCAAATTAGTAAAATTTTAAATATTAATTGGTTTTGTTATCATGTATTAATTGGATTTAAGATTAACCCATTTTTAAAAGTGTAGGGTTTAACGTAGTATTGAAACAATCAAATTATAACGTTGGTTTACACTTAAGTTTAAAATTTGAAAACAAGAACTCCAAAAGCCATTCGCAATTTTGTTTATTTAAAAAGATTTTATTTTCAGTATCACGTTTGACCACAATTAATTCATTAGGTGTTGACTTTTATTGACTCATGGTATGCTTTGTTTTGAAAAAAAAAAAAAAAAAAGTTGAGCTCTTGTTTTGGTTTGATTTAGTCTTCCTTTGAATGAATCATCAAAAAGCCGTTTTCCTTTAGTGTTTAAATATAATTGTGTCGTTTTCCTTTAGTGTTTAATTATAATCGTGGATTACATAACTTTCATTGAAAGATTCCTTTGGTATTGCAATCAAAAGTTGGAATTGTGTATAAATCGACAAGAACTAAAGTTTAGAGCCTGTCAATTTTGATAGACTAAATAATATGTTTATAAATGAAACTAAGACCACAAACATATTTAAATCATATACTTGAGAAAATAGTGTTAGTATATATATGTATAGCGAGTATGAATGTTTGTAGCAATTAAACAAAAAAACACAATGGGATATTCAAAATTGTTAAGTTTCTTTTTTCTTTTCTTTCTTACCACCAGGTTTGCTTCTTTTTCAGCTTCTTTCAATAATATTCATAAATGCAACAAAAAACAGAGTGAATTACTTCTCTTTAAACAAAACCTTTCATCCATCAATTACACAGACGATGACCTTGATTACTACTGTCATGATTGGTTGGGTTCTGATTATCATCCAGTTATAACGAATTGGAACACAAGTACCGATTGCTGTAGTTGGAATGGAGTTACTTGCGACTACTCCACCGGTGACGTTATTGGTCTTGACGTTAGTTGCGGAATGCTAAAAGGCACCATCCATCCTAACACATCCCTCTTCAACCTTCCTCACCTCCAGAGACTCAACCTCGCTCACAATGATTTTGATGGTCCCAAATTTCTACGTGAAATTAAAAGGTTTTCAAATAGTCTCACACATCTCAACCTCTCTGGTTGTTTGTTTTCGGTCCAACTCCCACCGGATATCACACTCCTTCATAAATTGGTGTCACTTGATCTCTCCTCGAAGAGTTTTCATGGTTTGACGCTTAGACCAGACGATTTTTTCAATATGATGCGAAATTTACTAATTTGGAGGAACTTTCACTTCTAGGTGTTGATATCTCTTCGGTTTTACCTACGAGTCTTAACATCTCTTCTTCTTTGAAATTATTAGATCTTCCCTACACTGGATTGAAAGGTAAATTACCTCATTACATTTTCAATCTTCATTCTTTGGAAACACTCGACTTGGTGGATAACTCTTTCACAGGAAATATCCCTTCGTTTATCACAGTTAACCAAACACACCTTACTAATCTGGCATTAACCGGTAACACACTTAATGAGACATTGCCATCTTGGTTGTTTACTTCCCCCTTTTTAGAATATCTTGATCTAAACGATAACATGTTCAGTGGAAATGTACCATTTGAGTCATTTGCTCTTCCATCATTAAAATGGTTAGACCTCAGTCAAAATCAATTAGCTGGGCATACAGATGTTCAAACATTTTGACAACTCACTAACCTTACTCACCTGCACCTTTCACATAATAATTTTAGTGGTGAATTGGAGTTGGATACATTGTTATCAAGCCTCACAAACCTTAAATCTTTTTATCTCTCGTACAGCGGTTTCTCTGTTACAACAAGGAATGCCAATCTTTATGTCAACCCTAGTTTTATAGAATTATCTTTGGCCTCTTGCAAGTTAAAGGTGTTTCCGAATTCACTTAGAGCCATGAAACAACTTGATTACTTAGATCTTTCTAGCAACGAAATCCATGGCCAAATTCCTCATTGGGCAGGGGAGATAGGAGGTATCTATGGGTTGGAATATTTGAATCTCTCACATAACTTCATAACAGGCTTGCCACAATTTCAATGGTATGGACTAGGAGAAGTGTATCTGCAGTCCAACTTGATTCAGGGACCATTCCCTCCATCAATTTGCAACATGAGCAAGCTAATGTTTTTGGATATGTCCAATAATCGCTTTGGTGGATTGATTCCACAATGCTTTGGAAATATCACCTCATATCTTCAAATGATAGATATGGGGAACAATAGCTTTCAAGGAACGATTCCAAACATATATGGGGATTGTGGAAGTTTAGGAGGGCTTAGTTTGAATGGAAATCAATTAAGAGGAGAGGTGCGAAGTTCCTTGTCTAAATGCTCAGACCTAGGTGTGCTTGATCTTGGAAATAACCACTTAAATGGTACATTCCCTAGTTGGTTAGAAGGCCTTCCAAATTTGCAGGTTCTTGTCCTTAAATCAAACAACTTTCATGGACGCATTCAACCCTCTTCAACTGTTGAATCCCCCTTTCCAAGTCTTCAAGTTGTTGACTTATCTCATAATAGGTTTGTAGGTCAACTCCCTGCAAAATATTTTCAAAGTTTCAATTCCATGAAGAATGTTGTTAAAAGCAGCACAGTACCAGAATACTTACACACGGTGAAAGTATTACTCATTCGTTGTTGCTGTGAAAGGGGTGAATCAAGATTTTCCACAAATTTCGGTTGACTACACAATCATTGATCTGTCCAATAACACATTTGAAGGACAGATTCCAAATGTCATCGGTGGTCTTAATTCGCTAATAGTGCTCAACTTGTCCCACAATAGTGTCATTGGTCCAATTCCACATGCTTTGGGGAATCTCATAGAGATCGAGTCGTTAGACCTCTCTTGGAACCAACTCACAGGAGAGATCCCTGAAAGTCTCGCAGGAATCAAGCGTCTCGAAGTCTTAAGTCCCTCGCATAACCGTCTTGTAGGGCGTATACCAGACGGAACGCAGTTCAACACATTTGATGTGAACTCATTTGAAGGGAATGTGGGACTTTTTGGGTTTCCGCTGCCCAAAAAGTGCAGTGAGTATACACACAAACCACAGCTTGAAGCACGCGAAGATCAAGAGGAGGAAAGTGGATTTACGTGGGAAGTGGTGATGTTGGGATATGGATGTGGAACATTAGTCGGATTGGTGATGGGATATCTAATGTTGTCAACAAGAAAAGTTAAGTGGTTCAATGTGATTGCGGATGCAATAGAGAATTTGGTCTTGAAGAAGAAGAAGAGAAGACATGTTTATATCGGAAAATGACGTTAGGTAATGAAAGGTACGATATTTCATACGTTTTCTTATTTAATCAATTTTTGTAAAAGGCCCTACTCTATAACTTTTCTTGCTCTAAAACATTTTGTGATGCAGATATAGGAGTTTGGGGCGGATCTGGGACCATTTAAGTTAAGCTGTCGTGTATAAGCTTGAATTATGATGTTTGTGTGTTGTCACTTTGAATTACTGTTGTATGTATTTAACAATAAATTTACTTTGGTTACTCTGTGATCGAGTGTAATGTTGCTGTCCTTAATGGCAATTCAGCAATTTTATTGTTATTTTGATGGTAATACAACCATTGCAGATACATATGTGTAAACTTTATAATCAAGTGACCACTGCAATAATTTGTATCGCTTTGCTTTTGGTAAAATATTTGCTTCTCATTTCCATCAATTTTAAGTTGCAGTAGAAATGCATATGTGAAAATGAAAGCATAATTATTAATAACATGTGTTTTAGTAAAGCAGCAAATCAGTGATCACTTAGAACTTGTGGTTAAGTTACATTGTGAGATAATTAAGAAATTAGTTGATAGTTTAGTTAATGACCTATCAAACAACCTAAGTTGTATATGGTCGTATTGGAAAAATCCAACTTTCATGGTTTGTGATGCAATCTGTTTAAAACATTGCCATAGGCTGTGAAGATATATCTTTAACAGCAGTGTATCCAAAACCTTAGAAGGGGCACAAGATGACTGAGGTATGACAATAAAACTAGCGGTCTAAATGGCGGGACGGGTCAGCTAATGGGTCAAAATGAGTTTGGGTCACGGGTTGAACCATTACTTTTTACCAATCCCCCCTCTCTCCACTTTTTTAGGATTACTAAATTCAATTTCAGAATATAATATTTGTTATACGCCTATTTTTAAAACCAAAGGTGACAAGCAGGTGTGGAAAATAAAAGTAATAGCCGAGTTTATTTATTACTAATTGGTATAAACTTGACCTCAAAAGTCTAATGTTTTACCCTTATGTAATCGTGTATTTGTGTGGTTGAACCTTCAATATAATTCGTCATGTTTCTATTATTTTGATGGTCATACACCCATTTATATTTCAGCAAGAATACGTCGCAAGAAAAATACCATTCTTTTTGGCAAATTTTATGTTTAAACTGATAAAATTGGCTACCTTGATCTGTTTTTGTTTTGTTTGTATTACCTAGACAAGTACCATTCTTTTTGGCAAATTTGGTATAACTTGTAGCATGGCTGTGCTGCTCATTAACACCAAGAATAATTTGTTAGTTAGATAAAAACTCCAGTCGTGTGCTTTTCACATGCTTTTCTAATTAATCAATTTTGAAAAGAACTAACAATATTTTATATAAAAATTAACATTGTGATGGTAGAAGTTAGGTTCCGCTAATGTCATCTAGTTGTTGTGATTCTCCTTGTACATACACTCGTGTTATACCTTTAATGTTGTAGAGAGGCCAACTGCTTAATGCTTATGCCTTACGGGCAGTAATTAACACATGCATTGGTCTCAATGAAATTTTGAAGTTTCTTTGTGTTCCCACATGCATAAGAAGTAATGAAAAAACGCAATAAACGGGCTTTTCTACTATTCGAACAGGTAGGTGTTAATGCAATTGCTGAAAGTGTGCATGATTTCAGAAAGTGAGCTTTCTGAACAAGAATTTAAAAATTCAAAATGATTCGATCGATATCCATTGCAGTATATGGTCATTATTAGAGATACTTTGAATGAAAAAATTTCACGTAAAAAATCAAAACCCACCCACAACTCACAAGTCTGACAGGTTACTCAACAGATCTTTCATAAGTGGGTCGAAAGTGCCACTACTTGTACGACACACATAAGGCTAAACATGATATGAAAATTCAATGTAAATGATTGTCAATGTAAATACTACTACTTTACAATGACTTATAGCGCAATGAGCATAAGGAAAATTAGTCTACTTGATTGAATTATGCAATGCAATTCATTTAGCGTTTCAAGAAGCTTTTGAAGAGTTTATGAACAAGATGTTATGACCACAGGATTGAATGATGTGAAACTGTTGTTTGTGAATATAAGTCAAATATGTGTAACTAATCAATTGCTAATATCAAAGTTTAACTACACTTTATATTATGCATAAAAGAGGCTAGCTTGTGTTATCATTCTTAAGAGTTGTAACAAAATGTTCAATTGAACATGCACATAGCACAATACAAATCAAAGGCAACAAGAATAGAAGAAAAAATTGTCAAAAATAGTATTTTTGTTCAAGAGTTTCTACAAAAGAGTTATTGTTCTAAATTATATCTAAACACAGATAACATGCAACTAATAGTTATATTGCGCGACTCACTAGTATTTTTGGCGTGTCTCTATCAAATTACTTTTTTTATTATTAAACCAACAACCGCACAGTTAAATAAAAGTGGAGTTGTCATAAGTCGTCAGTCGAGCAAGAGTGGAGTTGTCATAAGCCGTCAGTCGAGCAAAATATTATTAGTGGGTCACGCAGTAACAAAAGGGTTGCTCGAATCTATTACCTTTCCGGATATTAAAAAAATAAATAACTTGTATGTAATAATACTTCAAAAGAATATATTTGAATAGTCAATTTCGAGTACAAAATACAACAAAGCTGTCCATATTGATGGTTTTATGATAAGGCCGTTACAACTATGCAAAATCGGTTACAACTAACTTAAAGAAGGATCATTCAAGATCGTCCCCAACAATCTCATTATGTTTGTTTTATATTACCAACCACACTTTCTCATGCTAACCCATATCGAATCAAAACCAAATAGTCTTAAAAAACATTATAAATGTCATTAGTTAATCACTACAATCAATTAATTAAAATTTCATCTAACATAAATAACTATAAGCAAATATAACTTGTACTTTTATTACTAAAATAGCACTAAAAATAATTGTCCATCTTTATTTCGAGGATATATGAAATTAATTATCCATTACTAACAACTTACTAAAATAGCACTAAAAATAATTGTCCATCTTTATTTCCATGATATATGAAATTAATTATCCATTACTAACAACTAGAAGGGTACCCGCCACAACTATAATTAAATTTTCCGGCGAACAAATTACGTTTTCAAGCACCGAATAATTTGATCACCTTTAAATGATCATTTTTAGACTTACTAAAATATGAACCTTATAATTAGCATGTTGTTGCAATATGGTTGACCATGGCTTTTACAAACTGACTGAATGTTACGATTTTAGTTGTTAGCATCACAATGATTGTTACAAGATATATGAAACTAATTGTCCATCTTTATTTCCAGGAAATTAATTATCCATTACTAACAAATAGAAGGGTACCCGCCGCAACTATAATTAAATTTTCCGGCGAACAAATATTCACGTTTTCAAGCACCGAATAATTTGATCACCTTTAAATGGTCATTTTTAGACTTAATAAAATATCAACCTTATAATTAGCATGTTGTTGCAATATGGTTGCCCATGGCTTTTACAAACTGACTAAATGTTATGATTTCAGTTGTTAGCATCACAATGATTGTTACAGTAAATGTTTAGAGATGTTACAAGCTAATTGAATGTTACAAGTTAATTTTTTCGCATTAAAATTACTGTTACAAGTTTATTTACAATACACTTAATATTACAAGTTTAGATATCATGCTTGTGTATTTGATATTTTTAAGACTTTTATAAAAATAAGGTCACAAGTGCTTATATATTAGTATAGATATATAAAGAAATTAGATCTAGATTGTCATATTACATTAAATTTATTATTATTACAAACTTTAAAAGAAATATTAATTAATTAGTTAAGGATAAAAGTGTCATTCCGCAAAGAGCAATGAAAAGATAAAAGTAATAGTTATGTTTTTCCAAATCGTGTGTTTTTTTTAAGGAAATAATTGTCTTAAAACAGAGGAGTATTAGAGTTTCATATTTCGTTCGGAGGTTAAATAGTTTTGCTAAGCACTATAACAATTATTAAAACACATGTGTTAAGCCATCTTCAAACATGTACTTTAAATTTGGAGATAAAAGCATCTTTCAACAACATTTATCTTTCTAGATGACCCGGTAGCCCTTAACACCTTGATCCTAGATCATTTTACGTCTATTTATACATCTGTTGGTGTTAGGGAATTTGGTGATGTATTGGATGTTATTCAACCCGTAGTCACTGAGCATATGAACACTTCTTTAGAAGATACGGTTGCTGACTATGAAATTGTTCGTGCGGTAAAGCAATTAGGAGCGTATAAGTCACCAGGTAAAGATGGGTTTCCAGGTTTATTTTTTAAGAAATATTGGCCAATAGTTGGTAATTCGGTTTGTAATGCTGTAAAGCAATTTTTTGTAACTGGATTTATGCCATCTTCTCTTAATAAAACTCTTGTTGTGCTTATTCCAAAAATTCCAGCACCAGAACAGGTTGGTCAGTTCCGTCCCATTAGTTTATGCAATTTTGTGTATCGTATTATTAGCAAAATCATGGCCAACAGGCTTAAACCTTTTATACATCGTATCATCTCCCCGCAACAATTTGCCTTCATTCCTGGTAGGCTTATCCAGGATAGCATGGTGATTGCTAATGAAGCTTTTCATTATATTCGGCACAAGAATAAAGGCAACCAACGACTCATGGCGCTTAAACTTGATCTTAATAAGGCATTTGATATAGTTGAATGGGATTTTTTGTTGGCTACTTTAAAGAAGATGGGGTTTGCAGATAGATGGTGCCAGTGGATTTTTGCATGTTTATCTTCATACGAGCTTGATTTTTTTATTAATGGTGATTCCATAGGCAACATTCGGCCTACTCGAGGTATTCGACAAGGTGACCCTCTATCTCCATATTTGTTCATTATTATTTCTGATGTCTTATCGCGTATGGTCTCAAAAGCCGTGGACAACTCACTCGTTTCTTGTATAAAAATGGCCAGGTATTGCCCTATCATCTCCCATGTTTTCTTTGTTGATGATTCTTTATTCTTTTTGAAAGCAGATCCAACTGAATGTCAAAATCTAGTGAATATTTTAGCTCGGTATTGCAACGCATCTGGCCAAAACATTAACTTCACAAAGTCTTCTGCCCTTTTCTCTCCGAACAGCCCAGAAGATCTACAACAACAATTATGTAGCTTGTTGAATATTCAGCGTATGGATCCAAAAGCTCGTTATCTAGGATTACCTTCTGTGATTGGGCGTAACAAGAATGAGTTATTCTCTTTTATCCTAGACAAAGTGCTTCATAAGATGCAAGGCTGGAAACAAAAGCTTCTCTCACAAGCTGGTAGAGAAATCCTTATCAAATCAGTGATTCAAGCTATTCCATCATATGCCATGCAATGTTATTTGTTGCCGAAAGGTTTTCTTGACAAGCTTCTTACTCACATCCGTAGATTCTTCTGGCATGGAGATGCGCATGGTAAACATATTCACTGGTTAAGCTGGGATTCTCTTTCAAAGCCAAAAAGATGAAGGGCTTGGTTTTAGAGACTTGCATTCGTTTAATCTCGCATTACTAGCAAAGCAAGGTTGGAGGCTTACAATTAACCGGAATCTTTTGGGCCCGTATCCTTAAAGGTTTATATTTTCCAAGGGGAAACTTTTTAACAGCTAGTAAAGGATCTCATCCTTCTTGGTTATAGCAAAGTCTCCTACATGGTCGAGATATCCTCCTTCAAGGTATCCGATGGCAGGTCGGGAATGGTGGAAATATTTCATTTTGGACACAAATGCCGTATGAATCTGACTTTTTCATTCGCGAGCCCCGGGGTCCTTTCACAAACACTTCCAAAGTTTCAGATTTCATTGTTGATGGAGAATGGGATTATTTAAAATTACAACATTACCTTCTTCCTAGGGAAGCTGACCTTGTCTCTCAAATCCCAATTTCTAATACGGGCGCGGAAGACAAGCTTGCTTGGCATTATGACAATAAAGGAAATTATTATGTCCGCTCTGGATATCGACAAGCTTTGCTATTGAAAGAAAAAGGGATGAATCATGCTTCTTCATCTTCCAATCCTACAGGTGAGTTTTGGAAGCTAATTTGGCGGTTAAATGTTATTCCAAAGATTAAACTCTTTTTGTGGAAAGCATGTTCAAACGCTCGGCTGTATGATGGGTTGTTTCGACGAAATTGTGTTCCTTCACCTCTTTGCCCCATATGCCAAACAACGCCAGAGACTATAGAACATTTATTGTTTGAATGTAAGTGGACAAAACCGATCTGGTTCGGCTGCTCTTTGGGCCTTCGTCTTGACGGAATTTCAGGTAATCTACCTGATCGTATTAATTCATTATTGCTCCATATAAAAACAGGAACCACCCGTTACAACTTCCTTTCTACATTTGCCTCTGTGGCGTGGTCTATATGGAAAGCCTGTAATCGTTTTATTTTTGAGCAATCAGTGCCATATCCTGCTCAAGTTATCGTGGAAGCCCAAGTTAATGATAGTGATTTCGAGAGAGTGCATTGCTTTGATCCTGCCGCAGATGTGTCCAATTTCAGCGGTGTTTCGCAAGAAAGTTCACCTAAGTGGATCCCCCCCACTTCAAACATAGTGAAGCTAAATTGCGACGCCTCTTTTGATGCTCCGAATGCGGCTTCAGGTATTGTTGCCCGTAACTCAGTAGGGTCATTGCTTTTTTGTTTTGGCAAGAAATGGCGATGTGATTTTGCTCTCGCTGCTGAACTTCAAGCCATTCGTTTATCGTGTATTTTTGCTGCAAACAAAGGCTGGTCTAATGCGATAATTGAATCTGACTCACAATCTGCCATATCGCTTGCTACATCAGAAAATGTCCCTCCTTGGGCGCTTTCGGTTCTTATTATGGACATTCGCTATTGGATATCTCATATGAAATTCCAGCTTTTATGGACTTCTCGTAGGTGTAATCGGGTGGCGCATCAGGTTGCAAAGGTCGCTCTTAATTCACCCGTTAGTTTCATGTGGGATTCTAATTTTCCAGTGGAAATTACCTCTATTGCGAGGAGTGATGTTGTTTAGTGTTTCTTAGCTTCGGCTATGTTCAAAAAAAAAAAAAAAAAAAAAATTCTTCTTTCAAAATTTATTCATAATATACTCCAAATATGGAGTATCTAATGCAAAGTTTGAAAGACATCAATATATTATATAGAAAAACTAATTAAAATAAGGAGATAGCTTGGCTACAATTTTTGTAGCCAATTGGCTACAATCCTTCATAAAAAATAAACTATCAATGAATCTGCGACTCACATAAAAGAATCATGACCCACAAAAATAATCAGGGACCCACATTATATAGTAGTACAAAATTGTAGCCTATTAGCTATAATAAATTGTAGCTAATATATTCCCTTAAAATAATGTTATAAAGCATTTGAAGGATGAATAATAATCATCCAAATATGAAGGATATTAATCAACCCTTCAAAAAATCTCTAAATATGGAAGATGTTGGAGATGGTTTTCTATTTTCAGATTTAATAATGACAATAATAATAATACTTTTCAAAAAATCTCTAAAAATTGAAGATGTTGGAGATGGTTTTCTATTTTCAGATTTAATAATGATAATAATAATAATACTTTTCTATTTAATTTTTTATTTTCAGATTTGTAATAAAAAAAAGGATTTAATTTTCCACATAACCTAAAAAACGTTTTCATATGTAATTGTTTTATATTATCAAGAAAACAAGGAAAACACAAAATTGTGTTTTGTAGTTTTCCTTGATTTAAACGCAATTTTTATTTTTCTTGTTTTGTACAAAATATTTTGTGCAAAACAAATAGCGTTCCCTTTCAACTAAACGCGCCCATAAGGTCTAGATAAACTTGCAAGTTATTCATAATAAAGTGAAGATTTCTATATGATAATCATAAACGACATATATAGGTTTAACCCAAAGTTAAACACAAAATGTTGTAAAAGTATTAACAACTTTTTTTTAAAAACATTATACAAAGCTTTTTGATTTAACACTTTTGAAATTCTAAATAGATTAATATGAAGTGATCACATCAAAATCTTAAAAAAAATGAAAATATGTAATTACACTTTGTATGAGAGTGAGTTTAAATTTCATAAAATTAGTAGTTAAAAAAACATTGTTACCAAAATAAGCTATTTACAACTCCTTCCGTCTCAAAATTATTATCCATCTGTTAATTTTAGGATATTTCAAAATAATTATTCACTTCTTATTTAAACCAATTAAAAGAGAGTTTAGTGAGTAAGGATGTTATTTGATTGATTGTGGAAAGTAGTGGTCTCATTTATCTTAAACGGTGTATTTTTTGTTTTTTAACAATTAGACTAATGCATTACTTACTGGACTAAATTAAAATAGAAAAAGTTTGTAATAAAATAACTTAAATGGTTATAATACCTAAATTAAGAAAAACGGTAAAAAGAAGTTGTAACTGAATCATCAATGTTGTTAGAAATTAGTTACAAATAAATATATAAATAAACAAAAGTTGCACGAGCAGTTTATGATTCCTCATGCATGCCAACTAACCAACCATTCCATCCCAAAAACGGTTAAACCTAACTTCCCACCTTCTTATTCTTATTAACAACCAAACCATTTCACATCTCCAAATTTCCATTTCCATCTTTAAGAAGAAAAAAAAAATGTCGTCATCATCATCAAACAACGATATTAACTTATTGAAGAAGAAAGGGTCATGGACCCCAGAAGAAGACGCCAAGCTGATACAGTTAGTGGAAACACAGGGTGCAAGAAACTGGTCTGTGATCGGGTTAAGTATACCCGGAAGATCCGGCAATTCATGTCGTCTCCGTTGGTGCAACCAGCTCAGCCCCAACGTCCAACACCGTCCCTTCACTCCTCATGAAGATGACGTCATCCTCCGTGCACACCTCATCCACGGCAACAAGTGGTCCGTCATTTCCAAACTCTTGCCTGGTCGTACGGACAACGCCATCAAAAACCACTGGAACTCGACTCTCAGGCGACGTGGGCTGACTCGGTTTTCTTCTGAGTGTGAGTCGACTCAGTCTGATGATGAGTGTTTGGGTTTGAAGAAGAATAAAAGGAGGAGGTGTGTGAGTGTGAGTGTGAGTGACGTCAGCAGCTGTGATGGGATGACGGTTTTGACGCTGTTGCCACCTGGCGATGGGGAGAAGAAGAAAGGAGGTGATGAGGTGGAAAAGGAGATTGACTATACGTGTCTTGTGGATGTCATGAAGAAGATGATTGCTAAAGAGGTTAGGAATTTATTTTTGGTAAAGAACATACTACAACCCGTATGGCTTAAACAAAATCAATTGGATGACTACAGAGGCAAGCTGAGAGTAGACTTTACAAAACTTTAACTAGAGATTGTAGGGCTTTACCCTTAAAAAGGGAGCCCTTCCAGAAATTCTCGATGGCCAAGGGAGACCCAAGGCCAAGGAGGGGGTTTGGAAATAGTTTTCAACCAGCAATTGACGCGCCTCGGTTATTACCTCATTAGCTGAGTCATTGCCCCAAGCGCAAAGATGCTTCACACCTATCCCAACATCTTACTTTATACACCTCCCAGTCTCTGCCAGTTTAGCTAACCCAGCGATGTGGGACAAGAAATCTCATCAATGTGCACTTTTGAAACCTCTTCCACTATTTCATTTGGCACAAATTCCTAACTACTGTAAGTTTTTAACAAACATAAATAGAGATACAAAACATCATTAAGTTCCTGTGAATCCGTAATGAATTAGATTTCCTCACTCAGGATCGATGAAAATTTAGACTTGTATGAGGGCTTAACTTTTGTTTGAGTTGGTAAGGGGATGAATAGTTGGAGTCTTGACAAACGTAACGTTAGAGTCAATGAGGCTCGGTCTTGTAAGGAATTAGATTGTCATAATCGAGACATCAGTGGTGGTTATTAAGGTGGTAGCTACATGGGTTGCCATTGCGATAAAGGCGATGGAAAAGATGACCACAAGTTCAGTGGTTGTAAAGGTTGAGTCATAGTTCAAGTTCTGTGCAGTTACTTACTTACTCCATTTGATATTATTAGCTATGTAAACCCGACAGACTTAATAGGCATAATTATAAATTACCAACAACAACCTGATAAGTATTTCGTAAATGATTGTTTATAGAAGATTGCTATGGATCAATAATCTTCTATGTATCTACGGGTTCATATGAGTATTTTTTATCTCATAAGTAGCTAGCCAGACTTCTTAAAGAGCAAATCATTCACAAAGAATTACAATAGGACGATACAACATCCAAATTTAGTTATAAAGCATTGACATAAGATTCCAAATTTAGTTATAAAGCATTGACATAAGATTTAGCTTAACAAAAACAAAGTGTTAAATCCATTACTATTGATATACTATAACGAGTTTATTCAGTGATTCTTACTACTTTACTTCAATTTCGCCCTGTCCAAACTCAAAAGTAAAGCTCAGAGTTGAGAACAGAGAAGATAAACTGAAGCCAAGTAGAGGCCACAAGAAAGCAATTCCCATTTAGAGATTACATGAGAGAATTGCAACGCAAGATAAAATACTACTCAAGTATCAAGTATTGAACTGAGATCAAATGGAGGTGTAATAGAAGTGCAGAACAGCAACCATTTCAAAAAAAAGTCTCGGTACCTACTCTGACTGTCCAGTACGAACACTGCTTGAAAACGAACACTGTCCAAAATTCTAATGTGTAAACCGAAAAAGAAAATAGATCCAACTGCATCTCTGCTGTCCTTTACATATTTTATGTCCAAGCATAAGAATTTTAGATATCAGTATGTCACAATTTTAAATTCCTCGTTTAGTTTAGTTAATTCTTGTTTTAAGACATCACCTATAAGTATGCTTCACCATTGAACATCCTAAAAGAAACACACTATACTACTTTTATTGTATAATCCAGGTCCCTTAGCTAATTCATAATTTGATTGCAACAATGGAAGCAAAACAATGTGTTCAAATAAAAAAAAAAGACAGATGAAAACTTATATGTTCTTCAAGAACACCAGTAACTTTGTTGATTTAATAGAGATTATTGAACAACCATAAAGCACAATCAAGAGGTGAGGGGAGAAAGATCAAGAATGAAGAAGTATCTTATTGTTTCGCGAGTTCTAGTTTTTTGTTTGCTATGTTGAGTGTTCTTTGTAATTTTGGACAGAAGTATGAAGTATCTATCAACATCGAAGTTGTAGAATGTAAATCCGACAATAGTTACTCCAGTTGTAGAGTTTTACCCCTAAAAAGAAAGCCCGGACACCCAAGGCCAAGGAAGGTGTGTAATAAGTTTCAAACGAGCAATTGGCGCGCGTATGATATTACCTCTTTAGCTGGTATGTAACATAAACTATTGGTTCATGCAGAAGGACCACCAGATGACGGACTGACCATTGACTTGTAGACCAAGGTGAGGTTACTTTGAAAGTCTATGCTAGTAGACAATAACATTTAATTTTAATCCCTACCAATTTGAGTCTTCTTAAACCCTTCATTTAGTTCAAACACTTGTAGACCAAGGTGAGTTTACTTTGAAAGTCTATACAGTTACATCCCTTTTATTTTTTTTCCAACACGTTTGCTTCTTTTTCCACAAGTCCACAGTTTAATAACTTTGAAGTCTTCGTTCAAATGAATCATCCAAAAGTTGTTTTCCTTTAGTCTTTAATTATTATTGTGGATCACAAAAAGTTGTTTATCATCTTGTTCTTTATCTGTTTTTTCACCACTTTTGCTTCTTCCATCTATTTGAATAACTATACTTTTATAAAGGATTAAAGTGCAGAGCCAATACAATATCAATAAATAGACTTGACCACAAGTCCACAACCCAAGTGATACCGTATTCTAGATGAAACTATAGATCATAAAACATATTATTGTAATTCTAGTGTTAGTATATATACTTGTAGCAATTGTGAAATTTTAAAGCAGTTGAAATAAATTAAAAAAAAAAAAAACACACAATGAGTAATTCAAAGTTGTTGAGTATTTTTTTTCTTTTTTCTTATCACCACGTTTGCTTCTTCTTTCAATGATATTCATAAATGCTCTCAAAAACAGAGTGAAGCTTTGCTTCATTTTAAACATAACCTTTCATCCATCACTTACACATATCAGGACTGTCAAGATTGGCTTGGTTCTGATTATCATCCAATAATGATGAACTGGAACACAAGTACAGATTGCTGTAACTGGGATGGTGTTACTTGCGACGACTCCACCGGTGACGTTATCGGTCTCGATGTTAGTTGCGGAAGGCTAAAAGGTACTATCCATCCTAACAGTTTACTCTTCAACCTTCCTCATCTCCAAAGACTCAACCTTGCTTTCAATTATTTTTATCCTTCCCAACTTCCACGTGAAATTGGAAGGTTTTCAAATAGCCTCACACATCTCAACCTCTCTGGTTGTTATTTTTCTGGCCAAGTCCCACCGGATATCACACTCCTCCATAAATTGGTCTCTCTTGATCTCTCTATTAGCCCTGATTTGAAGCTTAGACCACATGTTTTCATCAATATGTTTCGAAATTTTACTAATTTGGAAGAACTTACACTCGAATATGTTAATATCCCTTCGGTTTTACCTGATAGACTTAACATCCCTTCTTCTTTGAAATTACTAAATCTTTTCTACACTGGATTGAAAGGAAAATTACCTCATTACATTTTCAATCTTCATTTGTTGGAAACACTCAACTTGGGAGGTAACTCTTTCACAGGTGATATCCCTTCAAAAATCTCAGTTAACCTAACACACCTTACTTATCTTGATTTATCATCTAACAAACTTAATGGGACACTGCCATCTTGGCTGTTTACTTCCCCCTCTTTAGAATCCCTCAATCTAATGTTTAACATGTTCAGTGGAAATGTACCTTTTGAGTCATTTCCTCTTTCATCAATAAAAGAGTTAGACCTTGGTATCAATCAGTTAGATGGGCATATTGATATGCAAACATTTCAAAAACTCACCAACCTCACTAGACTAGGCCTTTCATTTAATAATTTTAGTGGTGAATGGGAGTTAGATACATTGTTATCAAGCCTTACAAACCTTGAATATCTCGATCTCTCTTACAGCAGTTTCTCTGTTACAACAAATAATGCCAATCATTATGTCAACCCTGGGTTTCGTTACTTATATTTGGCCTCTTGCAAGCTGAAGGTGTTTCCGAATTCATTTCCAGCCATGAAACAACTTGAAGTGTTAGATCTCTCTAGCAACGAAATCCATGGCCAAATTCCTCATTGGGCAGGGGAGATAGGAGGTAATGAGTTGATTTATTTGAATCTCTCACATAACTTCATAACAGGCTTGCCACAATTTCAATGGTATGGGCTAGAAGAACTTTACTTGCAGTCCAACTTGATTGAGGGGCCATTCCCTACATCAATTTGCAACATGAGCATGCTAGTGGCTTTGGATATGTCCAATAATCGCTTTGGTGGATTGATTCCACAGAGCTTTGGAATTATCAGCTCTCTTGGAATGATAGATATGAGAAATAATAGCTTTCAAGGAACAATTCCAAACGTATACGGGGATTGTGGAGGATTAGAAGGGCTTAGTTTGAATGGAAATCATTTAAGAGGAGAGGTGCCAAGTTCCTTGTCTAAATGCTCAGGCTTGAGGGTGCTTGATCTTGGAAATAACCACTTAAATGGTACATTCCCTAGTTGGTTAGAAGGCCTTCCAAATTTTCAGGCTCTTATCCTCAAATCAAACAACTTTCATGGACGCATTCAACCCTCTTCAACTGTTGAATCCCCCTTTCCAAGTCTTCGAGTTCTGGATTTATCTCATAATGGGTTTGTAGGTCGATTCCCAGCAAAATATTTTCAAAAGTTCAATTCCATGAAGAATGTTGTTAAAAGCAACACAACACCAAAATACTTGTCCACGAGTGCAAAGTATTACTCATTCGTTGTTGCGGTGAAAGGGGTGAATCAAAATTTTCCACAAATTTCGGTTGACTACACAATTATTGATCTGTCCAATAACACATTTGAAGGACAGATTCCAAACGTCATCGGTGGTCTTAATTCGCTAATAGTGCTCAACTTGTCCCACAACAGCCTCATTGGTCCAATTCCACATGCTTTGGGGAATCTCACAGAGATCGAGTCGTTAGACCTCTCTTGGAACCAACTCTCAGGAGAGATCCCTGAAAGTCTTGCAGGAATCAAGACTCTCGAAGTCTTAAGTCTCGCTCATAACCGTCTTGTAGGGCGTATACCTGATGGAACGCAGTTCAACACATTTGATGAGAACTCATTTGAAGGGAATGTAGGACTTTGTGGGTTTCCGCTGCCCCAAAAGTGCAGTGAGTATACACACAAACCACAGCTTGAAGCACGCGAAGATCAAGAGGAGGAAAGTGGATTTACGTGGGAAGTGGTGACGTTGGGATATGGATGTGGAACATTAGTTGGATTGGTGATGGGATATCTCATGTTGTCAACAAGGAAAGTAAAGTGGTTCAATGTGATTGCTGATGCAGGGGAGCACATGATCTTAGCGCGAAACAAGAGAAGATATGTATTTATCGGGAAAGAACCTTTTGATTATTAGAGGTATGATTTTTCAAATGTTTTCTTATTTCATTAAATTGTGCAAAGGGCCTAACTTTATTAATACTCTTGCTCTTAAAACATTTTTGATGCAGGTAGAGGAGTTTGGGTAGGGCCGGGACCTTTTGAGTTATGCAGCTGTAGTGATGATGCTTGTGTTTTGTCTCTTTGAATTATTGTTGTATGTAATATTTGTGTGCTGTTAGAATTTAATTATAAAATTTACTTCGGTCACCGGGCAATTCAGTAATTTTATTGTTATTTTGATGATTATACAACCATTGCAGATACAGATGTGTAAACTGTATAATCAAGTGACCGCTGTAATAATCTGCATCGCTTTGCTTTTGGTAAAATATATGCTTCTCATTTCTATCAATTGTAAGTTGCAAGCTTAACAAGAAGTTGCAGTAGAAACAATAGTGTGTAAATGCAAGCATGATTAATAATGACTAGTCACTAATTTGACCATCCAGTGTGTTCTTCTTCTGTTATGCATATTAGTAAAGCACAAATCAGATGTTTGTGACATGTTTTAGAGGAAACTAAAAGTATGAGGTTGTTGGCTTTTAAGTAAAATTGTTTCCCATATTGCATTTTTTAATATGCGCGGCTGCCCGCCACCTGCTTGCATTGATGAATTGACTATGAGACCAAATTGCTTTGGATACTCATTATTGATGTCTGCAATTTTTTTCTGGACAAAGTATGAGATATCAATTGTGGGTCTATGTCACTCTAGTCACAGTCTGAGACAAACTGTAACACATATACATCTAAGTTGAATATATGAACCATGGTTTATGTTACAAGATAGATATTTTGTACATGTCCAAAACCTTAGAAGGGCCACCAGATGACCAGATGATGGAAGCAATGTGTTGTAGACTAAGATGAGTTTACTTGGAAAGTCTACACTAGTAGACAACATAATTTATGAAAGGTATGTGTTCCACTTGTTCTCTTATCTCATCAACTTGTCAAAATGGCTAATTCTATTCTCTAAAGAAGTTTGATGTGAAGCTGACACTTATGATTTCTGCACTCATATAGCAGCTTCTGAATGATTCATCTCATGTATTTTTTTTAGTCTCTTTGAGTAGATGCCGTTTGTATATTTTTTGAAACTTTTTCTGTTTATATTTTTAGTATGTTAGGATTTATTACTAAATTCACTTGATCACTGGGTGATTATGTGTTAATGGTGTTTGACTCCTACTGGCAGCTCAGTAAATCTTAGATATTTTAGATATCATACAACAATTGTGGTCACTGATATGACACCAAGAATGCCCTTCACGAAAACTATAGGCTCAAGTGACAAGTGTAATTGAAGGATTTCTTTGTAGCAGTTCTCATATTATGCGTTCACACAAACTGTTTTTGAGAACAAAGCAACAATGTATCTTTTTCAAGTGATCGAATATATCTTTTTGGGTGAATCTTTATTATGTAATGTATTTTATAAAGTGATGTTGATCTTCATTCCTAATCCAAATAAACTAATTATTCTTACTTTTATAGGAGACCAGGATGCAAGCAACAGTTTGAATGGCGGGTTTGGTCACTGGTTTGGTGATTTCTAAAGATGTACTCCCTGGCAGGTGTTAAACAGGAGTATCGCATTGTGCCACACCCAATGCGAATAAACTTTAATAGCGAGACTATGGTCACTAATTGTGAGGATTTCCAGGGCTCGGTGCATGGGTTTTCTTTCAAACCTTTTAAAGACATATTGGCTTTTGTTAAAATAGATGAAATTTCCCCTTTTGATGCTTTTGGTATATCTTGTATACTGACACTCTATTGGTGATCTAACTTTAATAATCATCCACATGAATATATACCATACTGACTGCTCCTTATGTCCTGTAGAAATTGCCACAGTTCGATTTTTAAAATAACTGCAATTTTGGGTAATTAGTTTTAATCTTAAGTACTTGCCTGAGAAAACACCATGTTTCTAACCCGTACTAGCCTGAGAAAACTCAGCAAATTAGCTAACTATATGGATGACCATACATGATACATTCACAGAATATTGTGGTTAGTTAAGTACATTGACACACGATTATCCGTATTTTATATTCCTCTCAGCTTCTTACACTCCGGATGGATTTCCATCTTCAAGAACTTGCACTATTGAAACCATCTTCTACTGCTTTTTTTGGCATAACTTCCCAAGTATTTGTTTATGACAAATCAAAATGTGAAAATATCAAAAACCAAAATGAGGAAGATTTGCACACTTGGAATCGATGAAATTTTCGAAACATACGAGGCCTTAAACTTTGTTTAACATGGTGAGGGGATGATTGATGGGAAATCGATGGATGTAACATAAGAGTCAATGAGGCTCAATCTTGTGATGGATTACGTAGCCACAATAAAGATGGAAATAGTGGTTCTAAATGTGGTAGATACTTGTTGGCTGTTGCGATAAAGGCGACAAAAGCAGCGGATGGTTCTAATGGTTGAGCTCATAGGATCAAGGTTCGGTGCACGCACTATATTTGATGAGTACTCATTAATTGTGTAACCCTACAGCCGTGATTGGCATAAAATAACAGGTCCAAACTGTAAAATGAAAGAAGTCTATTTTGAACTTCAAACTACTAAAGAAAGGACTAAGGTTACTAACGAAACGATCAAATTTGTAATCTTACACTGACATATTATAGATCCAATAGAGGTAAACTACTTAAGCAAATTTTAAGTGTTAGCAAAAAATTAATCTTTGAAACATGTTTACTGTTAACCAAACACAAGGTTACTCGGTGATTATCAAAATACACAAGAGAATACGACTTGTCAGTTAACTACTAACATATTATAGATCCAAATTCAGGCGACGTGGACTTACACTGACTTGGTTTTCTGAGAGTGAGTCGACTCAGTCTGATGATGATGATGGGATATACAACAAGGTTGTCCATATTGATGGTTCTATATTAAAGCCGTTACAACTATGCAAAATCAGTTACAACAAACTTATTCAGGAAGGATCATTCTAGATGTCCCCCAATCTCGTTCTATTTGTTTTATACTACCAACCACCTTTCCCAATGCTAACAAGGTGCGAGAAACTGGTTGGTGATCGGGTCAAGTATACCCGGAAGATCCGGCAAGTCATGTCGTCTCCGTTGGTGTAACCAGCTCAACCCCAACATCCAACACCGCCCCTTCACTCCTCATGAAGATGACGTCATCCTCCGTGCACACCTCATCCACGGCAACAAGTGGTCCGTCATTTCCAAGCTCTTGCCTGGTCGTACGGACAACGCGATCAAGAATCACTGGAATTCGACTCTCAGGCGACGTGGACTTACACTGACTCGGTCTTCTGATAGTGAGTCGACTCAGTCTGATGATAATGATGATGAGGGTTTGGGTTTTAAGAATAAAAGGAGGAGGTGTGTGAGTGTGAGTGTGAGTGACGTCAGCAGCTGTGATGGGATGACGGTTTTGACGCTGTTACAACCGGGACATTTGGAGAAGAAGAAAGGTGGTGATGAGGTGGAAAAGGAGATTGAGGACACGTGTCTTGTGGATATCATGAAGAAGATGATTGCTAAAGAGGTTAGGAGTTACATAGATGAGTTGAGGGCTAAGGATGGCTTGTCTTTCGTGGCTGTTTTGCGCCCTGTGGCCCAACAGAGCGAGTGACTGAGAGTGATTTCATTGTTTAGTCTTTGAGGATATTATAAAATCAGATTAAGGAAATGTTATATGTATTTTGTTTCTAACATCTTATGACTTAAAGAATGTCTTCTTCTAGTTATATTTATGAGATAGGAGTTGTCATCTTATTTCATTTTTCGAAACTAGTTATTGTTATGGAATGTTGAGGTAATTTGAATATTGGTCTTAATCACAATTCGCATAAGAGAGTGTTGCATTGTTAGAATTGTTGTCATCAAGTAAAGATTCTATGTCGCATATACTGCTACAAAAAGTTTATTGCTTGAGCGTTTATTTCACCTGATATTAAACAATATAAGGACCGGTTTGTATCGAACATGAATGCACATTGAAGATTGAACCATCATTAACTAAAGCAGCCAGTTTGGTTTGCACATGATATTGGTAGTTTGGTATCAAACCATAACCAAACTTGATTAAAATTAGAGCTAGTCAATTTATTTTTGGTAAAGAACAACATACTACAACCCGTATGGCTTAAACAAAATCAATTGGATGACTACAGAGGAAAGCTGAGAGTAGACTTTACAAAACTTTAACTAGAGATTGTAGGGCTTTACCCTTAAAAAGGGAGCCCTTCCAGAAATTCTCAATGGCCAAGGGAGACCCAAGGCCAAGGAGGGGGTTTGGAAATAGTTTTCAACCAGCAATTGACGCGCCTCGGTTATTACCTCATTAGCTGCGTCATTGCCCCAAGCGCAAAGATGCTTTACACCTATCCCAACATCTTACTTTATACACCTCCCAGTCTCTGCCACTTTAGCTAACCCAGCGATATGGGACAAGAAACCTCATCAATGTGCACTTTTGAAACCTCTTCCACTATTTCATTTGGCACAAATTCCTAACTACTGTAAGTTTTTAACAAACATAAATAAAGATACAAAACATCATTAAGTTCCTGTGAATCCGTAATGAATTAGATTTCCTCACTCAGGATCGATGGAATAATTTGTATGAATGGCTTAAGTGTTATTTGAGTTGGTAAACTCAGGAGTCTTGACAAACGTAACATTAGAGTCAATGAGGCTCGGGCTTGTAAGGAATTAGATTGTTATAATCGAGACATCAGTGGTGGTTATTAAGGTGGTAGTTGCATGGGTTGCCATGCGATAAAGGCGATGGAAATAATCACCACACAAGTTCAGTGGTTGACTGGTTGTAATGGTCGAGTCATAGTTCAAGTTATGTGCAGTTACTCCATTTGATATTATTAGCTATGTAAACCCGACAGACTTAATAGGCATAATTATACTTTACCAACAACAACCTGATACATATTTCATAAATGATTGTTACTGTAGGTGATATAAGATGGTTACGGATCAATAATCTTCTATGTATCTACGGGTTCATATATATGAGTATTTTTTTTATCTCATCTGTAGCTAGCCAGACTTAAAGAGCAGATCATTAACAAATAATTACAATAGGACGAGACTATATCCAAATTGAGTTATATAGCATCGGCATAAGATTTAGCTTCACAAAAACAAAGCGTTAAATCTCTTACTGTAGACAAACTATAACGAGTTTATTCAGTGATTCTTCTTACTTCAATTTCGCCCTGTTTAAACTCAAAAGTAAAGCACAGACTCGAGAACAGAGAAGATAAACTGAAGCAAACAAGTGGAGGCCACAAGAAGGCAATTCCCATTTAGAGATTACATGAGAGAATTGCGATGCTAGATAGAATACGACTCAACGCTCAAGTATCAAGTATTGAACCGAGATCAAATGGAGGTGTAAGAAGTACAGAACAGAAACCATTTCAAAAAAAGGCTCGGTACCTACTCTGATTGTCCAGTACGAACACTGCTTGAAAACGAACACTGTCCAAAATTCTTTGATGCCTCACCTTGAAATAAATGTTATAACCTAACTTCTAATGTGTAAAACGAAAAAGAAAATAGATCCAACTGCATCTCTGCTATCTTTTACACATTTTATGTCCAAGCATAAGAATTTCGGATATCAGTATGTCACTATTGAACATCCTAAAAGAAACACACTAGACTACTTTTAATGTTTAATCCACGTCCCTTAGCTAATTCATAATTTTACTGCAACAATGGAAGCAAAACAATGTGTTCAAATAACAAAAAAAGCCACATGAAAACTTATATGTTCTTCAAGACCACCGGTAACTTTGTTGATTTAATCAGGCAAATTTTACATTTCCTTTCATTTTATTATTAGACTAAGACATAAAAAATGTATGATCAAGAATGATGAAGTAACATTAACTATTGGTACAGAAGGACCAAGATGAGTTTACTTTGAAGTCTTCTTAAACCCTCGTATACTCTAAAGTTGTTGGTCCACAGACACAGACACAAACACAAACAGTTACATCCCAATCAATCTTTCTTAGACATTTCTTCACTGCATTGAGCTCTTCTATTGGTTTGATTTAGTCTTCGGTCTAATGAATCATCCAAAAATCGTTTTCCTTTAGTGTTTAAAGATTACTGTGAACCACATATTTTTATTGAAAGATTCTTTTTCATCGCTATCAAAAGTTAGAATTGTGTATAAATCGACAAAAAATTAAAGTTTAGTGCCTATCAATTTAGATAGACTGGTACAACCCAAGTGATACGTTTAGAAATGAAACTAAGACCACACACATATTTAGATCATATTCTTGTGAGACCTGCAGTTTTACAATATATATGTGTAGCAAGTATGAATGTTTATAGCAATTAATAAAAACACAATGGGTTATTCAAAACTTTTCAGTATCTTTTTTCTTTTCTTTCTTATCACCACATTTGCTTCTTCTTCCATTTCTTTGAATAATACTATTCATAAATGCTCTGAAAAACAGAGTGAAGCTTTGCTTCTCTTTAAGCATAACCTTTCTTCCATCAATTACACAAACGATGACCTTGATTACTCTTGTCATGATTGGCTTGGTTCTGATTATCATCCAATAATGATGAGCTGGAATACAAGTACAGACTGCTGTAATTGGAATGGAGTTACTTGCGACTACTCCACCGGTGATGTTATCGGTCTCGACGTTAGTTGCGGAATGCTGAAAGGTACCATCCATTCTAACAGCTATCTCTTCGAACTTCCTCATCTCCAAACTCTCAACCTTGCTTTCAATAATTTTACTGGTTCCCAAATTCCACGTGAAATAGGAAGGTTTTCAAATAGTCTCACACATCTCAACCTCTCCAATTGTTATTTTTCTGGCCAATTCCCACGGGATATCACACTCCCTCATAAATTGGTCTCTCTTGATCTCTCCTCGTATGGTTTTCTTGAATATGTTAATATCACTTCTTCTTTGGTACTTCGAAATCCTCCCTACACTGGGTTGAAAGGAAAATTACCTCATTACATATTCAATCTTCATTCTTTGGAAACACTTGACTTGGGAGGCAATTCTTTCACAGGCAATATCCCTTCAAATATCTCAGTTAACCTTACTTATCTGAGATTAACCAAGAACAGACTTAATGGGACATTGCCATCTTGGTTGTTTACTTCCACCTCTTTAGAATCTATCTATTTAGATTATAACATGTTCAGTGGAAATGTTCCTTTTGGTTGTTAGGTGGCCATACTGATGTGCAAACATTTCTACAACTCACCAGCCTCACTGGTCTAGGCCTTTCTTATAATAATTTTAGTGGTGAATTAGAGTTGGATACATTGTTAACAAGCCTCACAAACCTTGAATGGTTAGATCTCTCTTACAGAGGTTTCTCCGTTACCACAAAGAATGCCAATCATTATGTCAACCCTCGTTTTTGGTTATTAGGATTGGCCTCTTGCAAGCTAAAGGTGTTTCCGAATTCATTTCGAGCCATGAAACAACTTTATTACTTAGATCTCTCTAGCAACGAAATCCATGGCCAAATTCCTCATTGGGCTGGGAGAGAGAGGAGGTAATGAGTTGATTTATTTGAATCTCTCACATAACTTCATAACAGGCTTGCCACAATTTCAATGGTATGGACTAGAAGATCTTTACTTGCAGTCCAACTTGATTCAGGGACCATTCCCTCCATCAATTTGCAACATGAGCCACCTATAGTATTTGGACATGTCTAATAATCGCTTTGGTGGATTGATTCCACAATGCTTTGGAAACACATCACCTCTTGAAATGATAGATATGCGGAATAATAGCTTTGAAGGAACAGTTCCAAACGTATACGGGGATTGTGGAAGTTTAAAAGGGCTTATTTTGAGTGGAAATCAATTAAGAGGAGAGGTGCCAAGTTCCTTGTCTAAATGCTCAGGCCTGAGTGTGCTTGATCTTGGAAATAACCACTTGAATGGTACATTCCCTAGTTGGTTAGAAGGCCTTCCAAATTTGCAGGCTCTTGTCCTCAAATCAAACAACTTTCATGGACGCACTCAACCCTCTTCAACTGTTGAATCCCTCTTTCCAAGTCTACGAGTTCTGGATTTATCTCATAACGGGTTTGTAGGTCAACTCCCTGCAAAATATTTTCAAAGTTTCAATTCCATGAAGAATGTTGTTAAAAGCAGCACAACACCAGCGTATATACAGATGGGTGTAGGTGGAAAGTATTACTCATTCGTTGTTGCGGTGAAAGTGGTGAATCAAAACTTTCCACAAATTTCGGTTGACTAAACAATTATTGATCTATCAGATAACACATTTGAAGGAGAGATCCCAGACGTTATTGGTGGTCTTAATTCACTAATAGTGCTCAACTTATCCCGCAATTGACTTAAGGGTCCAATTCCACATGCTCTGGGGAATCTCGTAGAGATTGAGTCATTCGACCTATCTTGGAACCAACTTTCAGGAGAGATTCCTCAAAGCCTTGCAGACATCAAGACCCTTGAAGCGTTAAATCTCTCGCAAAATGATCTTGTGGGTCGTATACCCGAAGGACCTCAGTTCAGAACATTTGAAGGGAACTCTTTTGGTGGGAATCCAAAACTCGTGGGACTCACGCCAAAAAGTCGGTGAGCATTCACATGAACCACAACTTGAAAACGATGAAGAAAATGGGTTTACGTGGGAAGTGGTGATGTTGGGATATGGATATGGAACATTAGTCGGAATGGTGATGGGATATCTCATGTTGTCAACAAGAAAAGTCAAGTGGTTCAATGCAATTGCTGATGCAACAAAGAGTTTGGTCTTGAAGAAGAAGAAGAGAAGTGTATAATCCAAGATCCTGACTCAACTAGAGTATCAATAACATTGAATATGCACAGCGGAATCATTAAGAACATCAATGTTACTAATAAGGTTTTCTTTATTAATTAAAACAAAGAAACTAATACTACTAATATACACACGCTATGATCGTGTGTTAGACTCTCATTGAAGAGTTCTACTATGAATGAATGAGTGAGTAACCCTAGACGCCATCCCTCTTTATATAATAGAGGGAGGTTACAAACCCTAGCTTACTAGAAAAGCTAACTATTACATATTAGACCCTCATTGTTTCTTCTTTCTTCATTCTTGCTCGTGGTTTTGTAATCATCAAATCTATAATTCCCAACAATCTTCCCCTATTTGATATTACAAAACAACCTGTATAAGAAACAATGCTAAAACATGTCATCACAAATAATAAGCTGCACATCATGAATCTTCTTCCCCTTTTTGTAATCATCGAATAGGGGTCTTGTGCAACTCGTAGACGCTTCCCCTCAAGTGATGCATGTAGATGGTAAGTATATAAAAAATATGCTTCCCCTTAAAATTATACTAACCATCTCATCATTTTTTTATTTATTTTTTTTTACAACTAAACAAAAGAAATAAAGCGCGACAACAGAAAAATCATATCAGCAGCAGAATCAAAATAGTCTACCACCAGTAGGAATGGAGAACCAATAGAAACACCAATGTATGCGTCTTATATCTTGTACTATCCACGTGACTCCAAACTCAGATGTTGTACTAGAAAATGTGAGCATTAAGCACCTTTTCTATAGATCTTGCCCCTTCACTAACCCTGAGCACTACAACGTAACCCCTTAAAGTGATAGCAAATGCGAGCATTAAGTACTGTTTGTAGATCTCACCCCTTCACTAGAATCATCAAGTCTTTGTCACACCATTAATGTATGAACAAGTTACCTCAAAAGTGTCCATGCTCACTTTGAGATATGATAAGACACGCACCTGATCAACCAGTAGGAAATCCAAAAACAACTAGTAGAAACCGATCAGCAGAAACAATCAGCAGAAACCAATACCTTCAGCAGAAACCAATCAGCAGAAACAAATCAAAATATGCAGCCAGTAGGAACACCAAATCATGCCGAAAATATGTTAATTACTAGGGTTCATCGTTGAATAAAAATTCAACTCACCAAGACTAGTAAAACATTAGAAGCACAAACTGTCAAGACCAAAAGTAACATATACAACAACTGATCATGAACAGTATAAATGTTATCCGACCATAATTAAGTTCCCACACTGCCTTAGTACAGATCAATACCAGCATTAAACCATGACCATCAGCAGATATACACTCAATAAACCACACAGTAGTAGTAGCAAATCATTCCCACGTGCAAAAACAAAAACCACGAGTGAATGCTGCTGTCCCAATCATCACGTGAGACCAAGTCAGTGCATCTACCCATCTTTGATCATATGACAACCCCACTTGATTCACAAATAATTCGAGCCATCCACCAATCAAAACCAAGTATGCAAATCAGAAGCAATTATAAACGATATTAGACTATACTGAAATAATAAAACCCCCGTCCTATATGATATCATGTGACCAATGGAAATCAGTATTAATAGGGGCCTAAAATAACGGCTTCAATATCTTGCACTGATCCCCAATCTAACGTGTACTATCCCATGTGATCACACAACAATCTTGATTAATCAAATGTGGAATCTCACGTGACAAAATAAGTCATCAGCAGAAACATAACTACTACTGACCAATTAAAAATAATTTGCAACCCCTGGGTCCCTCGTACAATGAATTGATAAATGATAAATCAAGATCCACAGTATTCAATCTCAACAATGAATCCAATTATAAATAATATAGCACACGAGTGGACCACCGAGAGTAGCAACAATTAATGAACATTGACCAATCATAAAGTTAATATCCAATACGATGTTATCTTTTAACAAGAAAAGAAACATCGATACCTTTAACAAATAATCAGATCTGCTTCAGCATCAAAACTGCTTCCTGCTGTCTCTTTTCTCCTATCTGCTGCATAAACCCTAATGACATGAAAACCTTATAAACCCTAGATCAAGAGCCACCCGCTCTGATACCAATTGTATAATCCAAGATCCAGACTCAACTAGGGTATGAGTAATATCAATTGATTGAATGAAAATAGCGGAATAAGAATAACACTCAATATCACTAATAAGGTTTTCTTTATTAATTAAAACAAAGAAACTAATACTACTAATATACACACGTTATGATCGTGTGTTAGACTCTCATTGAAGAGTTCTACTATGAATGAATGAGTGAGTAACCCTAGACGCCATCCTTCTTTATATAATAGAGGGAGGTTACAAACCCTAGCTTACTAGAAAAGCTAACTATTACATATTAGACCCTCATTGTTTCTTCTTTCTTCATTCTTGCTCGTGGTTTTGTAATCATCAAATCTATAATTCCCAACAAGAAGACATGTTTATATTGGGAAATGACGTTAGATAATGAAAGGTACGATATTTCATATGTTTTCTTATTTAATCAATTTTTGCAAAATGCCTTACTCTATAACTTTTCTTGCTCTAAAACAATTTGTGATGCATATATAGGAGTTTGGGGTGGAGCTGGGACCATTTAAGTTAAGCTTTCATATATAAGCTTCTGAATTATGATGTTTGTGTGTTGTCTTTTTGAATTAGTGTAGTATGTATTTAACAATAAATTTACTTTGGTCACTGTGTGATCGCGTATAATGTTGTTGTGACAATTTAGTAATTTTGTTGTTATTTTGATGATTATACAACCATTGCAGAAACAGTGTATCTGTGTAAACTGTATAATCAAGTGACCACTGTAATAATTTGTATCGCTTTGCTTTTGGTAAAATAAATATGTGAAAATGAAAGCATAATTATTAATAACATGTGTTTTACTATATATACTTTGACCATCCATTGCATTCTTGTGTTTTGCAATGTCAGTGATCACTTAGAACTTGTGGTTAAGTTACATTGTATGAGGCCATACAAGACAATGCCAGTGACCCTGCTGTTGTTTTGTAGATGTGTGCTTCCCTATGTCTTCTTCAAATCACATAATTTCTGCATAAACTGCTACTTGTCATCCTTTAAATGTTAAATATTAATGATTACTTGTATTCAGTCAATAACGAACTGGTATGTCTTTTCAGGATCCGCATAATATCTATAATTGGTAGAATTTAAAGTTTTGCAATTACTTATCGACAGATAAAAAGACCATCTATGGATACATGGAATCTTCCATTATTATCGGAAGAGGATATTCTGAGGCACTGTTTGAGAAAAGTTGTCACATGCAAAGTCTCTCTCTAACTTGCTATATGTTTGGTTGGAGGTGATTTCACTTGAAGCCCGATATTTCAAAATGCAAGTAGCCTTGTGGATACTACAGTTCCATACAGCTTTGGCTCTATAAACAAGTCCCCGCTGTTATAGTTCACTTAAGTTATTGTGTTGTATTGCCAGCCTTGAAGACAAACTATATGTGTGTCCGAGTAAATAACACATGGTTACATCTTTTTGCCATCTAATTTTATTGGCCTTTTGTTCTAATTTACGGAAGATGAGTGTACATTATTTGCTTGTCTGTACAGCAGTTGTGAGATAATTAAGAAATTAGTTGACAGTTTAGTTGATGACCTAATGGTACTCTATATAGCACAGTTTCTGACCTATCAAACAACCTAATAATATCGGAAAAATCCAAGTTTCATGGTTTGTGATGCAAATTGTTTAAAACATTGTCATAGGCTGTGAAGATTGAAAGGTTTATGGATAATTATTAATATATTTATGACCGGATTCGAACTCAAGACTTCGGGATTGCACACATTACGTATGAGAATCAATGTATAAATAATTAATATATAAAATGTTATATTTAATTATTTGATCACAAAATAAATACTTAATGATATTTAATACTTGATGAGTTTTGATTATCGGTCATTAAATATCAACGGGATATGAAGAAAAGTTAACAAGCCAAGAGAAGGTTTTAGGAATCCTCTTTTGGGCTTGTTTTTGGCCGAACCTATGGAATCCCACATCGGAAACCATAGTAATCTTGACATCTACCATAAGGCTATAAATACATCCCCATGTATTCATCCTTTGGACACTAGATTTCAGTAGAAGACCAAACCTCTTCTTTCTTCCCTCTTGTTCTTGGTCGACGAAGTGAATCCCCATTGTAGAGATTTACGAGTGACCTTGAGCATAACAAAGGTGTTTGGTTAATCTATTGTGATCAAGAACCTAGTTTTTCTCATTGATTCGCTACTAATACGTGTGTACAAGAATGAAGGGCCGATGCACTTGTGTTGGTATTCTTGGGTGTCGACTTTAATTGGGTCGAATTGCATAAAACCTAATTTTAGGGTTTGAGGTTTTGTTCCTTGTTCTTGATATCGTGTGTTCTTGATTCGCTAAAAGGTACGCATGTTCTTTTAATTCGGTTAATTATTTACAAGTATTATTCCTACTATTTCCGCTGCATGCTTTGATGATGTTTACTTGTTTTTATATAATTGTTATGATTAGTAAAACCCAACAGTGGCATCAAGAGCGGTTAATACGTTGTAATTAATTACCGAAACACATAAAAAATTGAATCTTTGTGATTATTACATGCTTTTATTGGTTTCTAGGATTTAAAAAAAATTAGAACCCTAATTTTTTATTATAAGGGTCGATTACCCTTTAATTTTTTAATTAGGTTTTATTTTTTGTAAAACTTGTAGAAACCCTAGGATTGCATGTATATTTTTATGTGGTTATTATGAATAATTGTTATGTGACATAATTATGCGTATCTTGGGAATTCTTGAATAATTGTTATGTTGGAATCCATGGTAAATACATGCATGTTTTATCATGGATTATTGATTATATGATTAAATTGTTAAGTATATATTTATTGTTAATTGTTAAGTTTATTCACATGTATTTCGTTTTGGTAAATATTGAATTGGGGAAAACCTCAATATATCTAATGAATCAATTATGTGCTATGTGGTATGTGTTTTAGCAAAGACTTACGCAATCGATTCATCGATGTATGTGGCTCACGTTGTACTTCATGAAAACACGTGGAAGTCTTGGTTAAACATATGCATTATTAAACCTAGAATTGATTATTAGGGTTTTATCGAACAAATTATGCATGTGGCTAATTGTTTTTACATATGTTAATTGTTAAGTTATATGTATATTATTTGAGTTCGTTTTAATTTTATTAAAGTGCATTTTGTTTATATTGTATGACACGTTAGTAAGCAAAAAGGGTTTTTTGAGAATAGAAAATTAAATGGACTAAATAATGGTGAAATTTGATTTGTTCTTCTAAGTATTAAATCTTGAACTTTTAATCGATCGTGATTTGTACTAAATGGTTAGAACGGCTCACCCACTAGAACAAACTCAAAAAGGGGTTCAAAGAAGTGCGCACAGTCACACTGAAAGGATGTCTAAGGTTATGCTTCAGCGCTTACCTGGTCCTCTGCCCCCCTATGCGTTCGATTGGAGCTACCTAGTATAACTATTCTATGTACAAAGCATCTTAGTGCAAAGTTGTAAGTTTCTCAAAACATCGATTAAAACTTTTCAGAATTTAATCTTAGCAATTTAAAACTATAAGTAATGTTTTGAAATTTTTTTTGCTATGAAGATGTATGCATGCTTCTTCATACATAAGTTTTGATTACACATCACACATTGTATCCTTTAAAATTTAAGTTTATGCCATCTAATGATATGAAACACTTGAAGTTGTAATTTAGTTATGTGAGACCTTGAGATAGATTACAATAACAAGGTGAATCTTTATGTTGTGTGAGACCTCAGCTTAATAATTTGAAGTTTCTAAATTAGACAACTTAATTATGTTAGTTAGTGAGACCTATAACTTAAGGCATAAGATGGGATAAAACATGCTTACATTTTGCATAATTGTTTGGCAAAATTGTAAATCCCGTATTTTCTAGGAATTGAAAACTTGTTTGTCAATTATTGTTCTTCGAAAATTACCTATTCTATACTTTCATCACTAGCAGATCAACTGATGTGGTGAAACTATGATAATGAGGGTCCTAGATTCAAGAAAAATTATATGATTAATATGAATATTGACCAAGGGTATTTTATTTTCTTGAAAGATTTAATTATCGAAAATACTAAAATTGAATTTTGCTGATTCTTTTGATTGTATTAATGCAACATTAAACCGTAAACGTGGTTTGGGCTTTGGTAAATTGATCTAGTTATGTTTTCAAACAAATGTTTGATCAAGAAAAATTTACTAAAAGACAAACATAAACTCTTTTCCATGGAAGAAGAGTGAGACTCAATCCTATTCCTTTTCATGATTGAGAAAGGTATGTTAGGAACATTAGAATTGTCTAAATTCTAATATAACTCATAGCAACTTTAATAGTTAAGAAAATTGCACACCATGTTTTCCTTAAGAGATTTCATTACCCTCTGTTGGTGATTGAATTCTTATATGACATTTTGGTCAACCAGAAAACATGTTTGACATTTTATGAGTTATTAAAATTAGAAGCTAGACTAATTACCGCAAAATTGGTAAAAGACAAACTAGTATATTTTATCTAGTTGTTTTGATTTGACCAATTAAAGGTGCTACACACCATTGTGGGGATAGTAGACCTATTAAGGAAGAAATTGCATGCTCAATTTTTCAAGTTAATAGCATGATGGATGATTCATCATCTACAAAGTAGAATACACTCTTTTATTACCTAAGTAATTGTTACGAATGGTCTTACAAAGGGGTAGCAACATAATAGCATGCTATTTTCACTGGTTAATGAAACACTTACAATGTTGTCAAATCCAGTGGGAGTATGGTGTATTACTGAATAAGACATTATTGTAACGTTGTCTAATTCAGTGGGAGTTACAAGATTTGTCATTTTGGTAGTAACTCAAATTATTTCTAGATTTTCTTGAAATAATATATTACGTTCAAAATTTCATATTCTCAAGGATAGTTATGAACGTTTCCTTGATAATTAAGTGCTCCTACATCTACTTATAGTACTTATATATCTATGACACTTTCATATTGTTCACATAAACAAAATGCAAGTCGTGTTGTTTGTGTGCTATATGGTGTTGTTCTATGCACAAGTGGGAGAAGCATTTATTGTGTGCAAAGGAACAACACATACAAATATGATTAATGGATTCTCTTGATCGTAAGGTAAGAGATTAACATTCTAATAAGATTGTCTTGCCAGAACATGTGTCAAGATTATAGCATAGACTATTTTTATGTCTTATGTCATTCAAAATATAGAAACTTGAAGTTACATTTTAGGTTAAGTGAGATCTTGGCTAGATTGTAATCTCAAGGTAAATCACACTTGTCGGGATCGGGCGTGGATGTTTTACAGCTTCTTAAGTTGGACACTTCATGGAATGACATAAATAAATAAAGTAATTTAATACTATCTTAAATATTTATGTATTTTTAGAATGACATAAATAGATGGAGTAGTATATTAACTTGAAAATTAATTAATTGAAACCATTGCGTGGTGTTCATGATAACTTTAAATTATACATGGTTATGTGTTTCTTTGTAAAGTCACAAACATGAAGTCTTTTCATTATTACAAAAACTTATAATATAAATTAAGATATTATAACTGTTATGTCTTTTGACTTGGTCAAAGAATACTCATATTATAAAGTATGCATTTGGCTTAAAAATTCTATTATACCATTAAGTTGTCTTAGTTGGTAAATAGGTAAGCCAAAAGGAATATGTTTATCTTACACATTGTTAGATTGTCTTACAATATTAGTTCTAATGAAATACTGTATGTATATGGTATGTTCAGTTAGAAGAATCAAACTTTTGTCATATTGTTTGATTCAAGATAACTATATCATCTTTTCTTCCAAAAGTTATCAAGGTTAGAAAATTGAGTATTGATTGGATATACTTAATAAAACTCAAAACCTAGAAGATTAATAAGACACCATTTTAGTATGGAATGTGATGAATCACATTGATTCTTATATTAAAGTTCTGATTTGTTAAAACTACTTATGTAGTAGGTTATTAATGAACAAGATTTATGAACTGTTAATGTGATTTGTAATATCCCAAAAGAAAATAATTTAGTGTTGTTCTAAAGTATTTATAGATAGTCTTTAAATTACAAAAGCAAGTGGGAGTTTTGTTTAGATCTTGAAGAGATTAAATTACAATTACAAAACACAAAATCTTCTAAAAATACACTAGTAATATCATGATGAGGTCAAATATGATAGACCTCAAGATGGTGGAATTCTCATTCATAGATCCGCAAGGATATCTCAGATATTTGATATGATGAGAAATATGAATTACAGGATTATGATAAACATGTTAATCATAATGATATATTACCTAATATTGAATTGTGGTAAATTATTCATACTATGAATGTTAAGATGCTGTCCATAAAGATAATCAACTTTGGATACTTGTTTTATCTTAATAAAGATGAGTTTTTTCAAAAGAAGGAAAACCCTAGTGGTTTAAATCTTTGTGTAGAAATCATATGGACAAAACTGTACATGTGTTTAATGCATGACTTGTGACAAGATTATTAATCACACTTTAGCGATTAACTGTGATTGAATATTCTTTCCTTGACATATTAAATATATAATGATTATAATTGTCATACTCATTTTCATTAATATGAAAAATGACAATGGAATATTAAAACTCTTTCTTGTGTGATTGCTTTTGCGAGGACGATAAGTAATACAAAGGAGTTTTATGAATTCACATAATCTTTGGAAATGTACAAACGGCAAGAATCCATAAATAGATATATGCATGCATCTAGGAGATGATTCTTATGTTTAACTATTAAATCCTAGTTTTGGTTTAAAATTAAAATAAGATAATTTCTAAGTATTTCTGAAAGCTAGTGGAGTATTATGTTTATTTTCTTTAAATCTTATATGTTGTGGGTAGTAACATTTCATCTAAGCTAGATGTTAAGTTTTAGTTTGGATTGGAACTTCAAATGAAAGATTTAGAAAATAAGACATACAACCTTGGAGTATATGTTTATTGTTAGTAAACATGGCGGTATTAAATAAATGAGTCTAATAGAACATGATATATCATTTCGAAAATGGATATGTAGAACATGAATGAAATCTTAGTTTGACACAAGGATTTTTCATGTACATCATGTTATTGTTGTATCATGCTTGAATGCAAGATGATTTGACAACATTGATATCTAATGAAGTTATTAAATAACTAGTGTAATGAATATTCTAATGGAATATGTTTGAATCTAGAATTACATTCCTCAGCCTGGATTTGCTCTCAAAATTCTATGGATGAGCAATACAACAATTGTTGTGAAATTGTCATAGCTAACAAACTTGAAAGTTTGGAAGGCATCAAACATTACACTGTAGATATTGAAGTTTACGAAATATTTAAAGAGCATAATGTTGTTTGTATACAATGATGCTGGTTTAATTGAGATGACACTCAATACTAGTCATGGGAGGATTTCATCCTTGTTGATGGCCATGCGAACTAGTTGTGCTCAACTAAGAGCATAGTTGCATTATACATTAAAGAATAAGAATACTTTAAACTTTAAAATGTTTGAAAGTTTGATTGTCATAAATTAGTGGTTGAGGATGTCACACACTTTATGAAATATTATGTGGCAATATCAAGATATTTTGAATACACACATACAAGAATTTCACTAGTTGAATTCTTGAAATAAGTATTCTCAAAATTCCAATAGATCAAAGTTATTTGAAATTATGCCTTGTCAACAAGTATGATTGTCATTACTTGAGGCATAATTCATTAACAAGTTTTATCATGCATTGATCTATTTAGTATTTGGATAAGGGATGTTTTGAACAAATATTATTTAAATGAAATAAAATATTGGTTATGTTTATTTTTCATTTTCTTAATATTATATCCTATATTTGCATGTTTAATCCGTGAATAACTTATGTTATTCTAAATGTCCGTTGATCAATGATGTGGGAATGTCATTGAATTAAGACAAATCTGAGTTTTGGTAGAATATACTTAAAAGTATATTGATGCGTGACATAAATTCACATGATATTCAATGAATTGAATATAGGACAGATCCTAACTTTACATGATGATACTTTATGAATCTTTGTCATTAAGTATATCATGAAGTGTTTATCCTCAGACTTGAGATACCAGATAACTGATATGAATGTAGTGCACTTATGTAAGATAGTCTAACGCTATCCAGAATCGGTAGTTATAATGGCTATTTTCAGAAGTGTTACAAAGTTCATGAGTTATGTTTGTAGTCAAGAGAATTTGTTCCTTTGAATCTGTTTCAAAGCATAATACTATATTTGGGCCCCTCGTAGGATTGGCAAGATGTTTGTAAGGCCTTAACCAAGATCTATCTGGAATACGTTCAGATGATTTGGTAATCTTGTTCAATCAGATATAACGAGAAACAAAATATTAACTTATGAAATGACTTGATCCATATTCATAGTTAATGTAGTATTAGTAACAAAAGGATAAGTAAAAATGAGGAATCATTAAATGGTTTTTTCCAGGAGACCATACTCGATATAGCACAGTCGACCTATCAAACAACCTAATAATATCGGAAAAATCCAAGTTTCATGGTTTGTGATGCAAATTGTTTAAAACATTGTCATAGGCTGTGAAGATTGAAAGGTTTATGGATAATTATTAATATATGTATGACCGGATTAGAACTCGAGACTTCGGGATTGCACACATTACGTATGAGAATCAATGTATAAATAATTAATATATAAAATGTTATATTTAATTATTTGATCACAAAATAAATACTTAATGATATTTAATACTTGACGAGTTTTGATTATCGGTCATTAAATGTCAACGGGATATGAAGAAAAGTTAACAAGCCAAGAGAAGGTTTTAGGAATCCTCTTTTGGGCTTGTTTTTGGCCGAACCTATGGAATCCCTGATAACGCTACACGCGTCGTTCGGGGTCAAGGAAACTTCCTTTTCATCGAGCAAGTTTTATAACACCCTAGGCAGTGAACCTAATCGTTGTAGTGTAGTAATTAGGTAAGCCACGAAAGTATATACTCTATAGGGGAATAGGAATGCTAGTAAGAAGTTACCGCTACTAAGGTTAAGGTTGAGGAAGATTATTTTTGTATTTTTATATTTTATGAAATGGAAAAATACCTCTGTAAAGATTTTGGGGGTTTGGTATTTCTACCGATTACTCTACTATTATCTAATTATCTAAACTAAGGTTGTTGGAGTCTATGTCTAATTAATGTGTGCTCGTATGATAGTTTAAAGATGTGTTTACGTAGGTTGTACTACTCTTAATTATCTCCTATTGGTGGTTGAATTGTCACGTCCTTATTCTTAGTTGCGTTGTGTGTATAAGGTTGTAGGGTATGCTTCCCTAACTCTTTGAACTTACCAAAGGGTCTCGTCTACAAAACCCACTAGGGATGATAAACTCTTACTCTAAGGCACTCTTTGGATAATTTAGCCTACAACTACTCATGTAATCATATTCTAAGGTTCACAAAGATGAATCAAGCATTAAGTACACAACAAATGACCTATCGCATTACTAGATCATTGATCAACTAAGATAAGAAACAACCAATCAATATTTAATAATTAAGTTTCATACTTCATAAGCAAACACACAAATAAATTAGCGGACATGGAGAACATGCAAGCATACACACAAATAATCAAAGACATAATTGAATTAATGAAGTAAATACTTATCTTGATGTAAGATAGGGTTTAAAACCTTAAAATACTGTACAAGACACCTTAGGTTCGGTTTTAGGTTTTCACCCAAAAAGACTTTAAACGAAAAATTGATTCTATATATAAGATTACATATGCGGCGCCACCTTATGTTGCATTTCGCCGCGTGTCGCCGCCATTAGGGTTTCGTCTGGCCACGCTTAACTTGCGACGGCGCCACTTATGTCCGTGGACGCCGTTCTCTGACGGCGCCGTCGGATTGCATCTAGGCCGCCCGAGTAGCGACGGCCTACTCTTTTACAACGGACGCCGCCACTTGAAAATAAGAGTTTTGGGTTCTGCCCATCACAAAATCCTCGGAGCGCGCAATTAACACCGACGCCGTCAGCTTCTATTTTCGCAGCTTTGAGTGTCTCGATTTTGACTTTGGCCATTTCTTCATATATTCGCCTTTCAGGTTAAGTGCCATTCCAGCATTTTGCCTTCAAGAGACCTAAAAAGTGAAAAGGAACGATATTAAGCAATAACGGATACAAAAGTGATCAAATAAGGACTAAAACGACCCTCAAAATGGTACCTTTTAAAACCTTATCAAATATCCCTACACTTGTTATTTGCTTGTCCTCAAGCAAATGTGCTTTTAGCTAATTAATTTATAAGTTAGGGGTCATGAAGCATTGATTCAAAACGGTCCACAACACATATGCCCCCCAAGAAGTCACAAGCTGACGGAATTACATACTAGCACCTCACATGGGGTGTTTGGATACTCACATCTCTACCATATATGAAATATAACAAATTGGAAATGGAAGATAAACACTCATTACCGGTCCTAGTACATAGATTACCATAGGCTTGAGAATAGATCAAACCTCCATCGCTTGGCGTAAGCACCTAGGAAAGACTATCAAAGAGGTCTTTTTAAAGGTTTGTAATGTTAGGCTTCGCAAAAGGGTTTGGTGGGATAGGCTATTTAGTGGTGGCAAGTCAAAAATCTCTATGTTTAATGCATACGAAGAATGGCGTTGCTAAGCCAAGACTCGACACTCTAAAACTCTAGGTAACGGAAATAAACAAACATAACTTTAAAGGATATATGTAGGATGGTAGCCCGTATTTTTTTTTACTCTATATATTTTTTTTCTTTTTTCTCTTTTTTCTATTTTTTCGATTTTTTTTCATACACTTTTACTCTACCATCCTCTATGATAACATCAAAATACTAGGGATTTATAGGTATATCCCTACACTCGAGTTATTTTACTCTAATACTAATTTGACCCGAATTGAAAAGATCAAAACACTTGGGGTACATTATTATGCAAACAAAGGGAATTTGAATTTAACGTTCCCCTCCCGTCATTTCATAAACTTTAACTTTTCCCATGAATCCCAATCGCCCCAAAATTATATGAGGATATGACTCGACTTAGCAACTTATGCAAGCAACTAGATAATTGAACTAAGGGTTTGGGGTGATAACAAACATTTGCACTAAAAGTGAGTGCATAAGGGGTAGGCTAAGGCGATTTGGGTGTACATTTGGGTGTAAACAATGCTCTTCATTGATATTCGGAAAACGAAACATCAATGCGCAAAAGGATAGGCTCTGAGGGGTTAACTAGGGTATCGTGTACTAAAGATGAGTACAACGCAAAGGGTGTGGGGAATTACTCAACCGATATGGAAGAAGTAATTATATTACGGGTATAAAACAAGGGTTATCCTAATGCCTCTTATCATTTAGTTATTCCTAACTACACAAGTGTAGTCTCAGTAGTGATCTCGGAATGCAAAACAAGTTCTAGAATCTAATATACTACCGGTTCACACTCTAAGCATTGAAGATGAATGCTTTTAATTCCTACTAATCTAAGGGCGATCCTCACATTTTGGTGGAATTTGGGTGGTAAAGGGTTTTTTTGCTAGTCATGCAACTTCCTATCCATGAGACGCTTTTGTTAAGACTAATGGCCCACTCCTATATGTCATGAAAAATTTTAAATTAGGTGCCAAAATTACCCCAAACTGATTTTCTCATGGTTTATTTACACAATCACAATTGGACAAAGCAAATAGTATGGATAAGCATAGTTTCAAAGTTCGTTTTATTTTCCTCCTACATTTTAAACCGAACATTGTCCCAATGTTCCCTGAAAGTCAAAAGTTATGATAAAAGAAGGTAATTAAAACGAAAGAAACTAGTACTCCCCGATTAGCCTCGGTAGGATCCAGTAAAGTGGTGGTTAAATCCTTTTCAAGAAGAATTATTAGTGAAAAGCTCCTTCCAATCTGTAACTTCTTCTTGACAAACTAAACCTCGCACACTTGAAAAACAAACGAAACCTTTAAAATCGGTAATAATATATATAAGACTCGATTTAAACTAGGATATAATGCTTGTGGAATGGATGTTTACTGAATTTCTAAGAAAATTAAGACCTGGAAAATTCCAAAATTTATAAGTAGCCTAGAAAATGAGAAAAAGTAATCGATATTTTACTCCTTCCCAACGCCAGTTGCAATCTCGACGCCACAAAGTTATCCCACAAAACGGTTCGATTTTTTCGGAAAAATTCGAAAATTTACATCTTTAGAATCGGAAAAATTTCGCAAAACATCCATTATGACTCGATACAAGCATTTGACTTGAACAAACAAACATAAATATCTTTTAGTTAACTGTTATTCTCATGTTTACGTTTCTTTTAAAACGTAATCCTCCCTACACTTATCCCTTATGTAAAATACCTTTATATGCAATTAAGACGAGGTTAAAACAAAATAAAGCATTTTTACAAATTTAAACATGAGGATAAACAATTAATAAAAGATATATGACACTAACAAGCAAACAATTAAAACATGGGTTGCCTCCTTGGCGCTTTTCTTTATTAAAGAGTCTGTGCTAGACTCATAATGTGCTCCTATTGCCTCACCTATCCTCGTGCTCATACTTAGGCCATTCCAACGCTCTTTCATTCTTTTTGTAATCATCTCCTAATTCAATGCATTTTGTAATACCGCTTAGTTTTCTCTATATGGATACCGCCCACCGCTTTCACTAAGCAATGGAATATGGGTCATTCTATTACAAACCTCGATGTCCTTATGTTTAAACCTAGGATGAGCGCCTGGCATTTGGTAGATGAAATCTTCAACTTCACCAGAGAATGTAATTAGACCATCAATCATCCGTTCATTCAACCTAGTCAATTTCTTGAAAGGTTTTCCAAAAATTATTTGAGTGAGGTCCTTATCTATACCTCCAAGTCTTCTAAGACCATGAATTCTACCAAATAAGCAAAACTTCCGACAAACACGTGCAAATAAATGACTGCTTCAACAACATTGTTCCCTTGATAAGTTAACTCATTGACCTTGATTTTGTTGTATAGGTCCCTTGAGATTAAGTTTAAAGGTAAGAATGAATTCAAATAAGCATCGAATCCTTCTAGTCCTATTTTGCAAGGGAATTGCATGTTAAAGGGGCCATCTTTCTCAATCCTACACCTAGGGTCAAAACATTGGGAGGGGTCTTCCTCAATTTCATTAATGACCTCCCCGCAATCAAGTACCTTACCATAATCAAATTCCTCATCAGAATCAGAGTAATAGAAAGGACTTTGTTGTTGCCAATTTATCTCATTATGCCCTAGGTGATTACCAAAATGGTGAGTGGGTGAAGGGTTTTGTGGGATTGCGTTCTTAATCTCGGGATTGGGAACGGGTAGAGTGAAGAATCTTCGATGGAAGATACGGATCATGGTGAGTGATGGTTTTACTGAGCGAGGGTCACGAAGAAGGGGGATAGACTAAGAGAAAGCTAAAAATGAGAAAAATTTACTTGATATGAATCAAGCAAAGAACCTAAACGAGGTGGACTACTAACTAGCTATTCTATTCCCTGGCAGCGGCGCCAAAACTTGATAAGCTTACACGCTGGGTGTTCGGTCAAGGAAACTTCCTTTTCTTCGAGCAAGTTTTATAACACCCTAAGAAGTGAACCTAATCGTTGTAGTGTAGTAATTAGGGTAAGCCACGGGTATTGATATCGTTCTCTAGGGGAATAGGAATGCTAGTAAGAAGTTACTGCGCTAAGGTTAAGGTTGAGGAAGATTATTTTATGTATTTTTATATTTTATGGAATGGAAAGGTACGAATCTCAGTATTGGATTTGGGGGTTTGGTATTTCTACCGATTACTCTACTATTATCTAATTATCTAAACTAAGGTTGTGGGAGTCTATGTCTAATTAATGTGTGCTCGTATGATAGTTTAAAGATATGTTTACTTAGGTTGTTACTATCTCTTAATTATCTCCTATTGATGGTTGAATTGTCACGCCCTTATTCTTAGTTATGCTGTGTGTCTAAAGTTGTAGGGTATGCGCTTCTCCCTAACTCTTTGAACTTACCAAAGGGTCTCGTCTACAAAACCCACTAGGGATGATAAACTCTTATTCTAAGGCACTCTTTGGATAATTTAGCCTACAACTACTCAGGTAATCATATTCTAAGGTTCACGAAGATGAATCAAGCAAAGTACACAAGCGAATGACCTATCGCATTACTAGATCATTGATCAACTAAGATAAGAAACAACCAATCAATATTTAATAATTAAGTTTCATACTTCCTAAGCAAACACACATATAAATTAGCCGGACATGGAGAACATGCAAGCATACACACACATAATCAAAGACATAATTGAATTAATGAAGTAAATACTTATCTTGATGTAAGATAGGGTTTAAAACCCTAAAATACTGTCCAAGACACCTTAGGTTGGTTTTAGGTTTCACCCAAAAGACTCTTTAAACCGAAAAATTCGATTCTATATATAAGATTACATATACGGGCGCTTATTATGTTTCCCGTGACGCCGCTTAGGGTTTCGCCACGCGTTAACCCTGCGCGGCGGCATCACCTTATGGCCGTGACGCCCTCTTCAGCTTCACGTCGTGCGGATTGCATCTAAGCCGCCCGAGTAGCGACGGCCTACTCTTTTACAACGGACGTCGCCACTTGAAAATAAGAGTTTTGGGTTCGTCCCGTCACAAAATCCTGACGGCGCCGCACTAACACCGACTGCCGCCTTCTATTTTCAGCAGCTTTGAGTGTCTCGATTTTGACTTTGGCCATTTTCTTCATATATTCGCGCCTTTTTGTCCAAATAAGTGCCATTAAGCATTTTGCTTCAAGAGACTAAAAAAGTGAAAAGGAGCATATTAAGCAATAAATGAAATGATCAAATAAGGACTTCAAACCTCAAAATGGTAATTTTTAAAACCTTATCAATCTCACATCTAAACCATAGTAATCTTGACATCTACCATAAGGCTATAAATACATCCCATGTATTCCATCCTTTGACACTAGATTTCAATAGAGTTTTCAAAACCTCTTCTCTTGTTCTTGGTCGACTAGTGAACCCCATTGTAAAGATTTACGAAAGTGACCTTTGAGCATAATAAAGGTGTTTGGTTAATCTATTGTGATCAAGAACTCAGTTTTTCTCATTGATTCGCTACTAATACGTGTACAAGAAACGAAGGGCCAATATACCTTGTGTTGGTATTCTCTGCAGTTTAAATTTTAATTGGGTCAATTGCATAAAACCTAATTTTAGGGTTTAGGGTTTTGTTCCTTGTTCTTGATATCGTGTGTTCTTGATTCGCTAAAAGGTACACATGTTCTTTTAATTCGGTTAATTATTTACAAGTATTATTCCTACTATTTCCGCTGCATGCTTTGATGATGTTTACTTGTTTTTATATAATTGTTATGATTAGTAAAACCCAACAAAGATATATCCGTAACAGCAGTGTATCCAAAACCTTAGAAGAAGCACAAGATGACTGAGGCATGACAATAAAACAAGTGGTCTCAAAATGGTGGGACGGGTCAGGTAATGGGTCAAAATGAGTTTGGGTCACGGGTTGAACCGTTACTTTTTACCAGTCCACCCTCTCTCCACTTTCCTGGGATTACTAAACTCAATTTCAGAATATAATATTTGTTATATGCCTATTTCTAAACCAAAGGTGACAAACAGGTGTGAAAAATAAAAGTAATAGCCTAGATTATTTATTACTAATTCGGTATAAACTCGACCCGAAAAGTCTAATGTTTACCCTTAGGTAATCGTGTATATCTTGGCTGAACCTTCAATATAATTCGTCGTGTTTCTATTATTTTGATGGTCATACTCCCATTTATATTTCAGCAAGAATACGTTTGAAGTTAGGTTCCGCTAATGTCATCTGGTTGTTGTGATTCTCCTTGTACATACAGCCATACACTCATGTCATACCTGTAATGTTGTAGAGAAGCCAACTGCTTAATGCTTATGCCTTATGGGCAGTAATTAACACATGCATTGGTGGCAATGAAATTTTGAAGTTTCTTTGTGTTCCCACATGTATGCAAAGCTTTTTGAAAAGTTTATTTTTATCTTATTTCTCATTTTTGTATATCCTATCATGAACCAAGGTAAGTTTTATATTATTGTCTTTAAGGCAGGTTTTTTAGAGAATGATGAGTCTTTTATTAAAATGTCTAAGATATAATTGAAATATTTTCATTATCGTTCCCAACTATTTATTATCCATCAAACTCTTTTAACTATAGCTTACCGCATTTTGATCGATTAATACACGTAGATTGAGTTTGTTGTTACATATACACAGTCTGGTTAAAAGCCTTACCTAAGAGATGTTGATGCGTCGCCTCGGCGGGATTGGGTATGTTGTTGTTGTTGTTGTTGTAAGAGATGTTGATGCGGCCACTCTTATCATTATTAAAGTTAATGATGATCCGAACATGAAATACATCACATTCTAATGATGATAGCTATAAAGCTTCTTATTGCTCGACAACCACATAATAGTCATCTTTGTTGTTTAAATGTCACATCATCAAATATGGTAGATTTTATTCATGAAATTGACTTTAAAAGCACAATTCATGACTCGAAGATAGCCATTCAAATTTCAATACTATTTGTAATAATTCCAAAAAAATGTATTTCTAACCTATTATCAGTTCAGCCCATAAACGTTTTGGTCATCTCAAGCCCATTAACTTAGCAAACTTAACAACGACCAAAGCCCAATTCAGGAATAGTTTCACAGTTGAGTTTAGGGGTGTTCACGGATTGGGTAATATCCACAGTAACCGAAAACCGAAACCGAACCGAACCGAAAATAACTAAACTGAATTTGTGACCGAACCGAATTGGTCAAAACCGAACCGAACTAAATATTTGGTTATCGGTTTGGATATGGTTTTGATAATGAAAACCGAAAACCGAATTCATATAAAATATATATTTTTTCTATGTATATATATGGAAAAAAATCGCTAAAAGTCTCTTTTAGTATAAATATAACATGATTTAAGCTTGAAAAAAATATTTTGTGCTAAAAATATATATAATTAAATAAAAATAATTAAAATTATATAATTCGGTTATTGGTTCGGTTTTTGGTTATAGGGTTCGTTTTGTTATTCGGTTCGGTTTTCGGTTTGGTTGAATCAAATTTAATTTCGGTTCGGTTCGGTTTTCGGTTATACCCAGAAAAAAAATTAACCGAACTAACCGAACCGAATAACCCGATAACCGAACCGATGAACACCCCTAGTTGAGTTAGAAAAGTGTGTTTGTAACTTTGTATAATTTGTATCTAACTTTCTTTTTTCTTTTTTGGGCATGATCTTCAAATGAAGCTAATTTACAATAAGTATTATGGAATTATTGGTTCTTCAAGCCAGCAAACTCGATTTTTCATTTTTGAAGACAAGCATGCATACATTTTTCTGAAAATATGTATGTATCTATTGTGTCAGTGTATAGATTACAGATCGAAATTACATTTCGGGACATTGATAGTTATGGACAAATGATATGAATTAGGATTACATGTTTACACAAATTTGTAACTCGCTAATTGTTGTGCCATTGGTGAACAACAAGGTTGTGTGCGCTTGATCATAATTGGAGTCGCATTACTTTAAAATGTTGATGTTTGGCCTAATAATCTGGTTTCTATAAATAAATAAATAAAAAGGTTATAAGACTATATGGCGTATGCAGCAACACAAATCATCATCAGTGACCATTGGAATGTAAACTTGTGCATTATTGGTCCACGATCGGAGTCATACCAAATCATATGGCGATGTTTGGTCGATAAATGGTTTGCATGGGCCATTTCTTCTCTTAAGACTCTATGGAGTGATCAAGGAAACATCAAGCATGAACAGTTGTGCATTATAACTCGAATCTTTCTTTGGTCCAGTATCTTAGTCACACCAAATATATTCATGATGTTGATTTACTATGGTTTTCATAGTTGGTTTGTTTCTATATATGGAAATAAGGTGCTATGCTATTTCGAGCTAAAAGAACGCTAGTTGTGAACAACAAGCCAGATTACACACTGCCAATCATCGGTAATACCAAATAATTAGCATTATGAGCTTTGGTCTAAGGTGATGTTCATGGTTCTTTTGGTTTCAAGATATAGAAAGAAGGAACATGCTAGCTATATATGCATAGGTTTTGTTTATTCAAACTTATTTAACCTTTATGTACACCATAATACGTGAGTAATGAGTTACGGAGTATTTGTATCTGGTGACCAGATCTAAAATTATCTTGTACAGTACAACTACAAGTAGCATGGTCTAACGTCGTCGAACACTATTGGTGGCATAACACAGTCACATGACAAACCATTAACATTAAACGTTAAGCTCATGTACATTGAGTAAAGATCAGACCCAATAAGTAGATGGTGATATTTTGGTATCCAATTTCTAAATACAAATGCAAGGAGTCAAAACTCAAAAGATATGTTATGGTTTTGATTTGACAAAAACCCATGCAAATAGTAAATCGAACGTTGTTTATATCAAACGAGTTGGGCAGCCAGCGCGTTGCGACGGAGTGTTTGACATAAATTTTTATCATCATTTAAGTAGTGCCGTAAAACCATTATAAATATTATTACATGAAGAATCAAATGGGGCGTTTTAATTCATTCAACAATTGTAGCATCTATATGACTCTGTAGAAATCAAAGAAATACTGAAAACACTATAATAATCAGATTCATTAAACAACAAAGATTACAGGATATTAAATAGAAAATAAACTACTCTAACCCCAGAAACTAAACGGGCCTAAACAAGTGGGTCGGGCCAATAGGCCTTTATTATCTAACATCCCCTCTCAAACTCACAATGCTACATTGAGAGTTTGACGACAGACAAAACAGATACAGATTCAGCGGTAGAGAGATCCGAACAGAGGTAAACGAAGAGCAGATTCAGCCGCACAAATGCAAATAGCGCTAATTCTGGCCGACTGATACAGACAGACATATACAGATACAGATTCAGCGGCAGAGAGATCCGAACAGAGGTGAATGAAGAGCATATTCAGGCGCACAAATGCAGACAAAGCTGATTCAGGCGACTTATGCAGACATATGCAGATTCAGACAGGCGGATTCAGATAATTCACACAGATTCATATTCAGATTCAGATAGATCCATATTCAGATTCAGAGTCATATTCAGATTCAGACAAAACCAGTCGGAACCAGATGCGGAACCACATGTGAAATCTGACAGATGCGGAACCAAACAAAACCAATTTCAATTCAATACCAATACCGATGATAATACCAATACCAAATTCAATACCATTATTAATTAATACCAATACCAATTCAAATCGAATCACTATTGTAAAACCTTAATCACAAAACCAAACAAATCCTCCAAAACCCTAATATTCCGTAGTAAGATCCAAAACAACAAGCCAGTTTCAATCTTCCAGAAACACAATTCGGTCAAACATATATGGATGCAAAGAAAGTAATGCTGAGTATAACAAAAGCATTACTACCTATAAGCCACATACACAATTCATGTGTATAGCAATTCATGCGTATAGCAATTAAGTCCAAGATCCAATCAAAATCAAAGAACATGCGACAAGATATAGCAACAAATTATAGCATCAAAAGAACATACGAAAACATTTTTTTTTTCTTCTTTTTCATCTTTCACCTAGCTCTTGATACCATGTAGAAATCAAGAAAATACTAAAAACACTATAATAATCAGATTCATTAAACAACGAAGATTACAGGATATTAAATAGAAAACAAACTACCCTAACCCTAGAAACTCGACTCCTCCCAAAAAAATACTCCCTCCGTCTCAATTTAATTGTCAGGAGAGAAATCACAAAGTTTAATAAAAGTGGGGCCACTTTAATTTTTAACCACACGAATAGGATTCTCTAGTTTTTACTAAAAAAAGAAAATGGTCAATTTTTTTGAGACATCCAAAAATAGAAATATGGACAATTAAATTGAGACGGAGGGAGTACTAAAGGATCGCTGTTTTTTTAAAAGTGGCATCAAAAGCCTATGAACAAAGTGTTCTCCAATATTACTAACGAAAGCGACGACGTTTTGGTATCCATGGCCAGAATTCACCGGCAGGTACAGTGCTACATTATGATTATCAAAACACAAATCAATAATTCTACTGGGATGCATGAATTGAAAAAAAGAAGATGAAGTACCATTGCAATTATTTTTAATCTAACAAAAACTCGGTAGAAGTAAAAAAGAATTCTAAATACATAATGAAACTTGTATTTTATAAAGAATTATTCAATGTCTTGGCTAAAAGTAGATATCCTCTTGGATTAGTAACTGCATGCAGTACACTTATTAAGAACTTTAATAGGAATGATGAGGTAGTTAGCCTGATCTTTTGTGAGCTTGGCTCTAAGTCTTCCAAGATGAAGTGCAGTGACCTTCCTGTCAAGGTTCCTAGTCAACACATACACCAATCACTAGGTTAATGAAGGAGTAGTTGCTAAAATAAATTATTGGTTTAAGTTTTAAGAGTAACTAAATCTAGAAACATGGGAACACGAAGCTGCAAAAATATAGAAAATAAACTGATATCAAAAACAAAGAAAAAAATTACTTTTAAAATAGTCAAGAATGTGTGTTGAATAATCAGAACCAACGAGTGCTGCTGTAGTTACACCTTAAACAGTAACCTGGTAATTAAAATCAGTTCTTTTATACGCATATATGAAACTTAAAAACTTGATAATCAGATATAGTTCCCAAAATAGATGTGTAACCTGATAATGATTAGGTATGTAAATGTGGCTTTATTTGTTCCTTGGTTTTGTTTTTTTTGGGGATGAACAATAAAAAAGGCAGGTCTGTAATCAATGTGTGTCTGTATGTTCATTCATGTATTTTACTTTTTAGATTAGGTATTGTTATCATCTCTACATTATTATTATTATTATTATTATTATATTTTTTAATTTATTTTTATTATTATTATTATTATTATTATTATTATTTTATTTATTATTATTATTATTATTATTATTATTATTATTATTATTATTATTATTATTTTATTTATTATTATTATTTTTTTATTTTATTTTTTATTTTTTATTTATTATAAACATCACTTTATTATTATTATTATTATTATTATTATTATTATTATTATTTATTATTTTTTATTTTTTCACATTAAAACAACACTTTTATTAGAAACTCATAGGATTTCCATAAAAGTAGGAGTACAACAAGGCCATTTCTAGAGTAGGAGTATTGGAGGAAGTCGGGCAGGTCTGGAGGTAGTGCCAGACATTCCTTGAGCAATTGAGGAGAGAAGATATCAGCAAGTATGAATAGATTGTAATTACGTGTAAAGCATTTCACACACTGCCCAATAGATGGCACAGCGAGTCCTGTAGCGACTTTGCGGCCTAACCTAAGAAGATGGAAGAAGGCTTTTGACCACCACTTTTCTTTACCCAGAACACTTTCAATATCTTTTTTTATATAAGAGAATCAAAAGTAACAACTCTTTCTTCACAGCTGCTATTTGACCATTCGCCGAGTCCTTCTCTACATATTCTATATGTAATATATGTAGCAAGTCAAGAGAAGAGGAGGAATCGAATCTGTCGCTACTGTAGTAGCTCTTTTGTCTTTATCTGTCCGTCCAAAACGAGAGTATCGGTCCATTCTTTTCATCTTTCTCTTAGAATGTATGTAGTGAGTCGAGTTCTGACTCCTTGACAGGTTTTTTTCTCTGAATTAGGCAAGGGAGTCATGAAGGTCGTGAGGCGCACTCTCTTTTCAAGAATCTCTTCCCTGCAGCTTTTCCGGGCTAAGGATGTTACCGAAGGTGAGGGCCTTTCCCGCGGTAAATGACCGAACGAATGTATCTGGTCGTGAGTCTTCTCTTTTCCTACTGAGAGCGGAGCTGCTGGGTGAATTCTGCTCTGATTCCTGAAAATGGTTATCCGTCTTCTTTAGCTAGCGCTACCTTTGCTGTAGTTAAGTTCCTTTGTCTTAAGTGATCTATTAGAGAGCTTCCCTGTAACCGTAAGAAAGAGATGCTCCGTGTAGCTAACCCCAAGTCTGGTAGCCTTTGAAAAGCGGTTTCTGACGTAACTGCCTATCATGCCAAGCTTGACGCAGTAGCTCTAGCACAGGCGGTTATCTTGCCATCTTCCCCTGGATGAATCAATTTGTGTAAACGATCGCTTTCTATGTTTCCGCGGTACTGCCAATCGTAGACTGGTGGCCGGGGAATGAGAGCTTCAGCTCCATACACCATGATGAATGGAGTGTTTCCAGTCGTTCTTTTTTAGGTTGTTTGTGTATATGCCCAACTGTAGGTCACCTATGTGACCATTGGTTTCACAGCACTGAGTAAGCATACTAATGAAGACCCATTTTTGCATGTCCATGAGCTCTAGGTAATTGAATATGGGCTCGACTCCCTTTACCGGTATTACCCATCCTCACTTTCTACGTTTAGCGTACCAGCTTTCGTGTGAGAAATCGTATACCCTAGAGGCCCTTTACTTGAGAAGCTAGCAAGGCAGTGGCTTGATCCCCGTGCTCTTGATCTGAGGTGCTTGAGAAGTCTCACTGGCTTTCAAAGCAGACGTTGGGGTAACGGTCCCAGAAGCTTGAGTGCCACCAACAAGCAAGACATTGTGAAGAAGGAGCCAATTACGTGGACTCCATTGGCACACATAAAACTGGCCGAATATGTATATATCATATGATCGTTACGTATGCGAGTTGATTTCCTTTTCGTGCCATATGCGCTTAGACTTGACTTTTTTCCCTTTTTTATTCCCGGTCCAATATTAGTTCTCGAGAAGCAAGCTAAAAGCTGTTGTTTAGATGACTTTATGTTATGAAAGAACCCAGAAAAAAAGTAATTATTGGAGTAGCCCACCCAGTAGAGGCTTTCTTAGCGAAAAAAGTATATTCATGGATGGATTAGGGGAAAGAGTCTTCACCTTACTTTCAAGTGTCAATCATTTTTATTGAACTTTCTTTCAGGCTAGCTCTGGGCAGGGCGCATACACACGAACCCACTTTGAGTCGGATCCGAGCTCCGTGAGCGGCGAGGCGGCCATTGTGGTAAATGGGAGCAAAGCAAGGGAAAGAGAGGTGAGTGGCGCCAATGGGAATTCCGACCGAAAGCAAGTGTTGTTATCACACCGCGTCGTCTGTCCGATTGATTCACCTTGATTATTCAATCAAGGAAGCAGAGTCAACGGCCTTTGAAGAAAGATGACTTCTATTTTAAGATATTGAGTTGGACGTCCAAAAGCCAAAGGCAAAAAAGAAGAGCAAAAACAGAGGAGATGTCTTCCTCATAGGCCGTTGACTATCTATCCCAGTCTTTCTCCGTCAAAGGGACTCTCTCTTTCTTGAACAACACGGCTATCGGGACAAAATCCAGCGAAGAAAAAGGGAAGAGAAAGAGGGCAACAACCCACTAGAACATCGCTAGATGAGCTTGATTCAGCCCTTTGTGAACGAGGGGATCGAAAGGCCGAAAAAAATACCAATGAAGTTTCAAGACTACTGAGACTAAGAGTTGGGACTAACCGCATGTCATCTTTCTTAGAGTCTGGCGACACCTCTATTATTACATCAAACAACAATTGAATTGGGATCAAAGAATTAAGGGATTGGATTTGCCCCCGTCTGTCTTGTGTTGAAGGCGCCCTTCCTTCACTTGAAATACATCTAGGAAAGAGCTACTTCAAGCTGAAGAAATTTCTTTAGTAGCGAGAACCCTTCCTACTAGAATAAGGTCGAAGTGGCGTTTTTCAGTTTTCTTTCAAAATCTAGTAAGTGTTATGCGGGGTGGGGATTGAGACCATGAGGCGTAGGAATTGCCCTTAGGAAGGAAAATAGCTTTCGGAGCCTCGGGAGTTAGGGTATTCAATCCCATGATACTCAAGGAGCAAGCGTCGTATCGGGGTTCTACTAATACATATATAGGTCGATTATACCAAAAATGGAATGGGACGAGTCATTGAAAATGAGAAAATAAAATCGGGGTGTCAAGACATCTATATGACCAAGATGGCCATCTCAGGTGGATTGAACCAATATCAAGCTACTTTCCTTTAGTAGATCGTCATCCCTCATTATAGTCCTCCTAGAATCAATAGCATTTAGTCGAATACATCTGTCTTTTCACCTTAGTAGTCTATGCATAGTCGATACTATAGCCCCAATCATGGCTACTAATAAAATGGACTAGGAACCAAAATACGAATAGTAGGTATAAAGTAAATTGCCCAATGTTTCCAAATTAGTCCAACTTCGTACCTTTCCGGGATAAACCATATATCTCGGAGAGATTATTTCTTTGGGTTGGTAGTAATGGAATGCTTTCATTATCTAAAATGAAGAACATTTCCCACCAAAAGATCAGTCCAATAATACCACTCAGGTAAATAGCATAATACTTCTTCGTGAATCTCCGCTATTAGAATATGGAACATCATAACAACGAATAGGAATGACGGAGAGAAGAGCTGGGCATGAGAGCCCGGTGGTGTGGTGCGTAGTGGGTTTATACGCCCGCCAAAACGCTTCGAAACAAACAAAAAGGTGAGTGCCTCCACGAAAGGACCGCGATGATATCTTGGAGGTTGGGATGGCGTCAAGTCCGCATGGCCTTTATGGGTTGGGCCACACACGTGCTACAATAGCAATTACAATGGGAAGCAAGAAATTTGTAAAGCGAATCGGAAAAGATTGCCTCGGTTGGATTGTTCTGCGCTTCGGGAACATGAAGTTGGAATCGCTAGTAATCAGCGGATCAGCATGCCGCGATGAATATGTACCGGGCCCACACACACGTGGCCACACCACAGGAGGTTTCGCCAAGCATCGGACCAATGATCACCCATGACTTCTGTGTACCACTAGTGCCACAAAGGCTTTTGGTGGTCTTATTGGCGCATACCACGGTGGGGTCTTGGGGTGAAGTCGTAACAAGGTAGCCGTGGGGAACGTGGTGGATTCAATCCTTGAGATGGAAATTCCCTTCATGGTGCTTGCTTCCGGTTGGCGGGGGCGAAGGTCCAAAGGACACAGCGAGGCGGTCGAAAATCCAAATTCCATTTTCCTTCTTGTTCATCAATCGAATCAAGACAAACCGGCACTACGGTGAGCGTGAAAACACCCGATCCTATTCCGACCTCGATATGTGGAATCGTCTTTAGCCATATGTCGAGATTGTTGGGAGACATGGTCCAAGCCCGATGCGAGGATGACTTGTGCCTAGGGATGCAATGAATTCTTTCCTTTTTGGTATGCGTACATCCGCAGCTAGGATCAAATTATCGGTCCCTTTCGTTTACAACAACCTTAACCGCACAAGCCTGGGCTGGGCCTACCTCCATCCCTAGAGGAGCCGTATGATAATTTGAGGTGAGTTGTACGTGCCGATTTGACAGTAACTCCTAACCTTGGGACTTCTTAATCCAACGATGGCAATCAGCCCGCTTCGCTTGAGCAATTGAGGAGAGAAGATATCAATCAGCCCGCTTCTCCCCTGTAGTCGTAATACTCGGCTCGTCGCTACTTTAATTCAAAAGGTAACCGGTGGTTCCCGACTTTCTCTTGTTTCCGCAACCGTAACCATTTTTCCGATTACATAAACCTTTTTTTTTTAATAGCGATACGCTCTAAAAAAAGTGAAGGATAAGCAACCATTCTAGAAGCGTAGCTTCCGCTTCCCTTCATTCCCTACGCGCTCGGTGAAGTTCCCTTCCTTTTTCTTTTATAAAAAAAATGGAATTGAGTGCCCTTTCGAAGCACACAAAGTGGACATTTGTTTGGTGACTCCCTTCCTCCCATTCGGGTTGGGTTGACCAGTCTGATAAGAAGGAATGGAACCGCAGTCGTCCCAGTTCACACTTGGGTAAAGCGGTGACTTTGGAAACGGAACCGAACCAATTTTAGCTATTCGGCTTCTTGTTGGTAGAAATCAAGGTTTATGAGAAGTCAGTGAAGTTTCTATGATGTTCTACCTTTCGTAGTCTCGGTCCACGATGTGATGGAAGGCTCCACTGACATCCTCGTTAGACTTAGCGTAGTGTAAGGTGTAAGTGAAGAATAGAAGAGATGAAGTCGCCCCATAGCCTAGTCTATATCCACAGGTGGCCAACTCCGTCACCGGCGTCTCACTACTACTTAATTAATTAATTAACGGCTAAACTTTTTCATAAAGCGAGCTTTCCTTAACGGTTGACCTTGCGCCCTTAGCCTCCCTTTCTTTATAGTTCGACTAAGTGACTTACGTAACGAAACCTACTTTTTCTTATTGTAGCATAGGCCGCCACTTCAAGCGGAAACTACCCCTCTTTTTTTATTAGAAAAGAGCGGGCCTTACTTATTCAGGGGGTGGGGAACCCGTAGGAAGGGGGCCGAACCGCCGATGACATCTGAAATGCCAAAAGCGAAATCTTTAATTTAAATAGAAAGAAAAATGAACCACTTCTATTCTGAGCCCACGGGCGGTATATGAAGAATGGCTTTTGGTCCCTTCTTCCGATGGTTAGGACATCGTCTTTTCATGTCGAGACCTGCGGGTTCGATTCAGGGATAGGTACTCATTCGCGCTTTCGTTAGTGTTCATTCTGAGTGATCGCTCGCTATCATTTGGAAAAGGTGGTCCGGATCGGGAGTAACCACTAGTGATAGGGCAAAAATAAATCGGGGGAAGTCTAAACTAAAGGAAATTTTGCAATGCATTCTCCAATTCTAAGAAGGTGTCTCGGTACAGTGGTAACAATTTCTTTTTGGATAGCCAAGAAGGAAGTCTTTCTCTTCCGGACCCTTCTCCCGGCCCATCGGGCTCTGAGAATTGGGATTCTTCCTTCTTAGAGCCCAATTCATAATAGCCAAAGAGTGCTCTTTGGCTATTTGCTTGCTTTGGTAGCTCTGCTTGGATCAGCAGCTCAGGAGGAGTAGAAAGTTGCCACAACCTAGGAGGGGTTTATATTATAGGAAGCCAAAAAACTTGAGCCTTTTTACAAACTTCTTATCTTAAAGGGGAAGCGGGCGACTTGCAGGAGGCATTGAGGCGCCATCGGTTTGGGCCCGAGAGCGGCCTCTGCCTGAGGAGGGTCGTTAACTTTTATGAATGTGGAGGAGTGGGGAATTTTTCTTGTTCTTGTCCCAATGTTGAGATGGACCGAATGCTGGGAGTGAGAATAGACCAATGAAGATGGAAGAGTGCGTTGTGGAGCCTAGAGCAGGAAGCTCTAAAGGTAGCGAAAGTCGGAAACATTGTGGGGGTTCTGAAGCTTAGGAGAGGCAGTTTATTTGTCGTTAGATTGTGTGGCAAGCGTGAGCCGCGCCAGTGAGAAAAAGGAGGAGGCAGGCGTATTCGAATCTATGTCAAGGTGGACGTGCAAAGATGATCATTGATGCCCTCCCGAATGAGTTCTACTATAGAAGCTTTCAACGAGACCGGGGACAAATCTTTCACTCGAGAAGTGAAACACGTGACTAGATCGTCCTAAAGGGATCGTGACGGGAAGAAGTGGCATTTGGAAGTGTTCTTGACTTAACATTTAGGTTTCGGCATAACAAAGCTTGCACCTTGTCTTTTGGCACTTAACTGCGTGCCATTGGTAATGATTCTACTACGGTGCCACACGCTTAAAGTGATCCTAAGTAATCGTTGTTGTTCATTGGATTCGGAGGAACTACTTCTTAGGATTGAGGAATTGCTGTGATTCTTCACGAATAGCGGATTCTCCGTCGAGAGTCTCTTTGAAAGTCTTACCTAAACTCTTGAGCTAAATATGATAAAGCCTATAAAACAACGAGCTACTATCATTTCTTCATTATAGATTGAGATCTTCTTCGAACTTGATGCACAAATAGATAGAATAGCATCAAATAGCATCTTTCTAGCACATATTAGTGGAACTCAATCTCATTTAGAAAGCCTTCTCTATCTTTTCGACAGCGAGCGGAAGTGGTTTAGGAAAGGACTTTAGAATCGGATGGCTTCGCCCGGCGAAAGGCCTACGACCTTGCCAACCAAGTCAAAATAAAAAGAAGAAGAAGAGACGAAAAGAGAACTTCGTATTTTGGTAACTCTCTAGGAGTCATGTTTAACCTTGAATGCTATTAATAGATTCTGACAATAGTGTCCGGACTCGGAAAGTAATAACGAAAATGGCTAACCCAATAGCGATTCGCATTTGCCACACGTTGGAACCAATGAAGCAAATGATTGACCCATCATATCATCGAAGCGGAAAATACCAAAAGTTAATTCGGTAATAACATTGATTCAATTGGCATTGACATAATAGGAATATTTAGATCTTGGAGGATTCCCGAATACACGAAATAGAGATGATCATAGAAAATGTGAAATATTTTGCGATCGGGGGCATAAGTTAAGTCATCGATTCTAATCCTATCTTTTTTTGGTGCTTTCATGAGCAAGGGCGAGAAAACAAAGTGGGCGTGGTGATGTCGAATTTGCACCTATTTGTATCTATTTAGTGATCATCCGCTAGTTTCTTTGATCCCACAGTGTTCCTTTTCCATTTTCTTCCAATACTTGACCTATCCGGAAAAATTGTCGGCCTACGAATGTGGTTTCGATCCTTTCGATGCCGAAGTCGTTTGATATACGATTTTATCTTGTTTCTATTTTATTTATTATCCCTGATCCGGAAGTCACCTTTTCCTTTCCTTGGGCAGTACCTCTCTACAAGATTGATCCCTTTGGATCTTGGTCCATGATGGCCTTTTTATTGATTTTGACGATTGGATCTCTCTATGAATGGAAAAGGGGTGCTTCGGATCGGGAGTAACCACTAGTGATAGGGCTCAAATCCTTCGGGGGGAAGGACAAAAGTAAAGAGCGATGCCTACATTAAATCAATTGATTAGATCATGGTAGAGAAAAATGGCGCGGACCGTACTCGACTTGGATCAATGTCCCCAAAAGCGGGTACGGCGTGTGCAAGCGAGAACACGAAAAAACCTAATTCAGCTCCACGTAAGATAGCCAAAATGCGGTTGAGCAATCGACATGATATATTTGCTCACATTACGGCGAAGTTCATAAGAGGAGGTAGAGTGAAAGATTCGCAGGTGTGAAATCCCATTGTATTAGAGGTCAAGGATTTGTTGGGAATTCGGATCGAGAAAAAGGAGATCAAAATATGTGTGAGAAAAACCAAAATCGATATGAATGGAAGATGCCTCTAACTCTTTTCTCCAATTTTGATGCAAGTTCTTACGGCTCTAAGAAGGCAATTGCACCTTAGCCCATGGACTGATACGGAGACGTCTCTACAGGGGAAATCTCTAGATAACAGAGTTTCCGATCTGCCTGTCTCTTCATAAGAGCGAGGGTTTTGAATATGAGTCTTCTGTCCTTTCTGAGCACGAGAGAGGATTTACGATCGTTTAGAGGATCCTGTTAGCAATGCTCCTCTAGCCTTCAACGGTCGGGGTGAGTTGTGGACTTCTTCTTTGGGGAAGGCCCTTCAACTTCGAGTAGGGTCACGGTATCTGGATACCCCTGTGATAGGCAGGATCTTTCTCTTATTACAATTGAACATTCGAGAAGAACGCTTTGGCCTTTTCTACTCCCACTGGGATTTCGTTGGGGGAAGCTCGAACCCCTCACTCTTTCTCGGACCATAAGCCTTTGGGTGGTTGGTAAGGTTGTCGAACTACGAATGAATGATTTTATGTGAAGAAGGGTGGTCACTATTATAAAGAATCGGATCCGTTCACGGTTAAAATCAAGTGCCATCCGAGAGTCTTCTGCGTCTTTGGAACTCTTTTCTAAAGTAGTGAAGTGAGCAGGAAATTTGGATGGAATTAAGCTTCGACCGGCGGGAGGAAGCGACCAATCCGATCTTGTTTCAGTGGTAGAGTAGAGAATAGAATAAGTGTGATCTTAGGAGAGTTTTTATCTTGAGAGATCCTTTGAATACGACCGGGGGATAGAAGCCCACGGCTGGAGAATTAAGCCGAAATAAAGAGAGATGTGATTAGATTATACGTGAGGAAGAATCTTGGTGGTGGGATAGCTGTTTTTGAATCGGTCTCATTTGGCGTTCAATAAGTAGAAGATCAAAGCTTAGCTTTTAGGTCGACTCTTTGGCTCCTTGCTATAAAGAGTGAAGTGACCTTGAGAAGTTAAGTTAGTAATAGATAGGCCGGAAATGCGCGTTTGGCTATTGGTGAGTCTCTGAGAGAAAAATGGAGCGACCCCTCCATTTGGGTCATGAGACTAGCCAACTTTCTATCCTGTGGGCTAACTCAACTTATAAGCATCTTAGCATCAACTTGGGATAACCTTTCACTTGGATACGATCTAAATTCCACATTCAAGAAAGAACGCAGACCGAGCCAACCAAGAGATAGGATCGGATGATGAAGGAGAGAGAGAACTACTATTGAAAGAAGGCGATAGCTACTTCTTGTTGCTATAAAATGGTAAAGACTACTTCTTGAACGTGCCGAGCAGAAGACTAATTAGAGATTTGCTAAGCGAGAGCACGAAAGCGCTTCTCTAGCTTGATCTTAAGTCTTATACATTAATTAAGCAATCTGACTTATATGCTCCTCTCCCCTTGCTTTATTACATCGATAAGCTGCGGATGAAGGACATCGATTATCTATTTAGAGCGAAGAATAAGATAAAGGCACATCCCCAATTCACCATGTTGGAAGGAATGAATGAGATAAATACATACTTTTTCTCCTTTCTCCCATAAAGCTTCCTTTCACGAATCTTAGCTCTTATCTTTCCTATTTATTCGACTACTATCACTTTATAAGGGCACGGATAATTAAAGCTTAACGTATCAGGGGTGACGCACGGAACAAGAAGGTTCGTCGTACACTTTTGGCGATTACAAAAACAAAGGAGTATATCCCTCTCCCTTAGTGAAGCAGATCATGAGTGTATTCCGCCTACATTTTTTAGGTTCTTTGATTCTGTAAGTTTGTCTTGTTTAGATTGCCGAGGCGCCTTTTTTACTTTATATATAAAATATAGATTTACGATAATAGGTAACCTTCATCAATAAACCTTGCATAAGAGATAGATCCTGTGACTTGGCTGACGCAATTTCATTTGTATTTGAGCATAAAGCGGTTGCTTTGAAGGTTGGAAACCTCTTTGTTTCGACCAAGAACCGAGAAACCGAATGAAGAAGCGAAGATCAGTCAAATATGCCGTGGAGAAGAGCTTACTTATGAGCGGAAGACGAAGTCATGAGGAAACCTGTGGCTGGATTGAATCCTTCGGGGAAGAGCGTGCTTGCTAGGTCTTTGTCTGCGACTATGGAAAAGCCTATAGTATAGAGTGGAATGCTAAGAAAACCCACCTCTAGCGAAAATTCCCTCTCACTTCTATGTTGATCCTCATATTGCTTCATTCTAACTTGTGCCCTTGATTGTCCTTGAAATCGTATGACAGGTCATTTGCTCCGAGATGACTCTCTGCTTCGAGGCAACATTGGAACCTTTAGGTTTGGGGCATAGGTATAGTGTTGGAGCATAGCGATAGAGGGCTTCAATTCAAATGGGGTCATTTTCATTATGGTATGATAAGTAGTGTCGTACCACCACTCACCTAAGGATAACCACTTATATACCACTTATGTAGGCGGGTGGCCTACATGCTACTCATTAATAATTAATCTGGGGTTAAATAGCGAATTTGATGATGTTAGAGCCCCTTCAATAATAGGTCGGCTATTTTTGATTACTCGAAACAAATTCTCAAGCTAGTGCTACTGCCTTCCTTCGTGCGCCTTCTTTGATTTATGTGGCTTTACTGGTACGAGCCGCGATCCTAAGTCTTGTTCGCATGCTTCCGGAACCCTCTCTTCTCCAGTCTTTTCTTCTTCCCTGGGTCTCACGCCTCGGACTTTCGGACTCTGCCTTGCTTTTCTTGAGATCTTCTTAAGTAGGCCATGGTGCACTCGTTTTGAGGAGTAGAGTAGTAAGATCATTAGGGCGCTAAGTCATCGACAAGGGCGTAGCTAGTAGGATCACCTCCTCGAATCGAGAGAGATTCCTTGGCAGACCATTGATCATTGGTAGAAAGTAAAACCATCAATCATGAGAAAAAGGGCACCGAGGTCTAATCTTGGCGCATCGGAATAGGAAGAGGAAAATAAGGGTTGAAGAATCAACTAGAAAATAAAGAAGGAATCCTTCCCTTTTCCATAGCCCTTCCGTGAGTAGAGATCGAGGCCTATTCCTCTAGGGAGTTGGTTCTTATCCGTTAAGCCTTCTCTTTTAGGCAAAGCTCACGCTCAAGAAAAGGAGGTCGAGGCTGATAAATAGAGGCGGAGTCCCAAGTCAACAACGATATCTTTCTTACTGAGTAGATCGTGGAAGTGTTCCGAAATATCCTCTATCATAGCGACTAGGGTTTTCCCATACACTAACGGCATAAAGAGGCTCCGCTGGACGACACGGCATTCTCGTTTAAATAAATAGATGTCGGCCGTACTTGTGATGGTTCCCAATAATATGACCACTTAACTTAGGTCTACGTTGCCACGATATTGTTCTATGGAAGCGGGCGGGCTGTTAGAAGTTCGGCCCGCTTTTTTTGTGTCGTAGGGGAGGGATTGACATTTCTAACGCACATTGATGCGTTACCGGCATGGCCCGCTAATTTCTTTTTCGATCGGGCATCCATCGGCGCAACCGGTTCTACTTGACTAAGCCCGTGCTGCTCGTCCAAGGAGGGAGTTGCTTTACAACCCCTTTTTGATAACAAGGCGAAAAGCCTGACGACATTCATTAGTTTCGAATGAAGAGTGCCCTGTCGCACCTACTCCTATCAAAAACATGTCTTTGCTAAGGCCTGGACGACAAGTTTTCAAGCTTCATTCTCTGCCGGTTCCAATCTTGTTTTTTTCTTGGAAGATTTTCTCTTTTTCTGTTTGGATTTTCCTCTGTTTCGGGCCCTTGCTTGCTTGTTCTCTCTCCTCTCATCTTTCTTTCTTGAAGCTTCTTCTTCATTTCTATAGGCTATGTGTGAGATCGATTCCTTTCTTCTTTTTTGTTGTTATGAACTCGATTGGCTTTAGAATGGGAGAATAGAAGACATTTTGTTTCTTATGTAGATCTACATTTCTGATTTTACTAAATGGATTACTTTTTTCGCATCTTCATTTTTAGAAAAACGAAAAAAAAGCAAGACTAATTGACTAATAACTAAGTTATTCAAGTTTTCTTTTCTCTCGACCAAAAAGAGTACTTAAAAGGGGGCAAATTGGATTCGATTCTCTTTTTCTACTATTCATTCTTTTTACGCAAGGAATGAATTCTGCATGACACGCGGGTTGGTTGTAGCTAAATTGTCTCACAGTTCATAAAGTCTGCAGTATAAGCAACAATTTGTTATCTCTGATCCAGAGTTTGTTCAAACAAGCACCTTTTTAGTATAGTAGGTCCAGGCCTTTGAGAGTAGAGATTCTTTTCTTAGGCTATAAATGGGCCTTTCGAAAAGTGTCTTCACTCAAATTCAAATCAAAGAAATTGAGTGCTAGCACGCATTATGGCTATGGATCTTGCAAGCAGGGCTTTTAATTCTTTGTCGAAAATGGGGCAACTACAAAAATCTTATTCAAGAGAAGTGAGTGCTAAACCTCTTTTTGAGGAATGTTAGAACAGATCTGCCTTGAAAGAAGCGCCCATTATT
>OU343218.1:253511685-253601866 GCA_910596185.1 Chrysanthemum makinoi
TGCTCACGACACGTGGATATTTTACCTTTGGGCTACAACGAAGTTCACGTTCTTCACAAATATAAATTGTAACCACCAGTGTTTCTAAATATTGAATGACATAAATATTTAAAATAAAGTAGTCTTTGTTATCATCTTGACACATGTTTCCATTAGGGCAATCATACATATATAAATGTATATTTCCTATTAAATCATATATTACGCGCTAAATTCTGCACACATAAGATTTCTCCTCCCACTTGCATTAACAACATCATGTAAAGCATATAAACAAATAATGCATACACGCTCGCTTATTTGATTAATATGATTTTAAAATAGATATATAACAAGTAGATGTAGAACTATATTGTTTAGTAAGGAAACGCATACCACTATCCTTAAAATCATAAGTGTCTACAATTGGAAAGTAATTATCTTTGAAGATAATCCGTTACTACACGAAATAAGCTTGTAGCTCCCACTGAAGTAGAAATCAATAAACAACTTCTTATTCAGTAATGCAACACAAATGCTCCCAACGAATTCCAACATTGTAAGTGTTGCATAACCAGGAAAAACAACTTGCTTGCTATTTACTTTCCTACACCTTTAAAGAACCATATGTAATCATTACTAGGGTACTAAAAGGTGTATTCTACTCTATGAATAATGGAATATCCATCAATGTTATTAACTCAAAAAATTTGGTATGCAATTTCTTCCTTAACAGGCCTACCATCCCCATACTGGTATGTAGTACCTTTAAAGGCTAAAGCAAAACAACTAGATAAAAATATGCTAGTTTGCCTTTTACCAATTTTTAAGGTAATTAGTCTAGTCAATCTAGTAACTCATATACATGTTTTTCAGTTAACCAACATTCATGTTGTTACAAAGGATTCATTCACCAAATGAGGGTAATGAAATCTTTATGGAAAATAAGATGTGCAATTCATTGCTAAGAGTTACATTAAAATTTAGACAATTCAAATGTTCCTATTATACCTTTCTCATTCATGAAAAAGGAATAGGATTGAGTCTCATGCTTCTCCCATGGAAAAGAGACTTCGTTTGTCTTATCAAGAATTATTCTCGATCAAAACATTTGTTTGAAAGCTAGAATGGATCAATTTACTAATCAAAGACTAAACCACGTTTTACGAAATTTGCATTTATACATTCAATAGAATTACAAAATTCAATTTTAGTATTTTCGATAATTAACCTTTTCAATAAACAATTAAATACCTAAGGTTCATATTCATATAACCAATTAATTATTATTGAAAAACTAGGATCCAATTGTCATAATTTCATCACCATTGATCTCTAGTAATGAACCTTATACAAAATGGTAGAGCTTTTGCTCAATTCACCAATTTCAATTGCAATTTAGATTTAGGATTTATATATAGCCAATATCAATTGCCATGTAAACATGTTTTATCCATCTTATGCCTTGAGCTTCACCGCCTAACTCAATTAAGTTGTCCAACTTAGGGCCCGTTTGGTTCGGCGGAATCCTAAGGATTCTGATGGAATTGGAATCCAATTCCATTTCATAACGTGTTTGGTTGAAAATTTTTAAAAATTTGGAACCTAAATTCCATTCCTTACTGTGTTTGGTATAAACGGAATGTAATGAAATTCCTTCAAAATCCCATATATATGGAATTCAACATTCCATGGCAATATGAGAAGGATTGTTTACAATTTCATTGAATTCATATTATCTTTATCATTTTCATTGCTATTATTATTATTATTATTATTATTATTATTATTATTATTATTATTATTATTATTATTATTATTATTATTATTATTATTATTATTATTATTATTATTATTATTATTTTATTATTTTATTTATTTTTTCATCAACATCACTTTATTAGAAATTAATAGGATTTACAAGAAATTAGTGGGAAGCCGAGATACGATTTGGGCCCCCCATTCTCTAACTATGCTAAAGAAAACAAATCTTACTAAAAATATGCAGTAGCAAGACGACTCCCCAATGTCTTGAGTCACAGTAGTACTTATCCGGGCTTTAAGCTTGACATCTTTGCTGAGAAAAGGACCAACCCCACTTCAAATTGATATGTTGCTCTACCTGGAATGGAGGGATTGATGTATGTGTCGATTTGACAGAGTCATCGCCTTGACAAACAGATTTTTTAAACATCACTTCATTAGAAAACCAAAAAGAATTACAAGAAATTGGTGGGAAGCCGAGACACTAGTTGGGCTCCCACTTCTTTCTGAATACAAAAGCTAAGTCCTGAAAATAAAGCCCCACTCTTGACACTATTCGAAAGTGGCTAATATCAACAAATTTTTATACATGAAATTGTGTCCAAAGCTCTTTTTTTTTTTTTTTTTTTATCATTGTTTTATTTATTTTATTTTATTTTGTTTTATTATTATTATTATTTATTATTTTATTATTTAATTTTATTATTATTTTTTATTATGAACGATCATTTAATTATTAATATTATTATTATTATTATTATTAATTTTTATAACAACCATGTTATTAAGATTTAAAAATTGTTATTTATTTAAAATTGAATATAAATTATTATTTATTTAAAAAATTATTATTATAATTTGATAAGTAATTTATTTATTAAATAATATTTAGTTTATTAATTTTAAACTAAAATTAAATTTTAAATATTTTAGTATAATTGTTTTTTCTCATTTCATTCTTCCAACCAAACATGCTCTAGTATTTGCAGATTTCAATTCCGTCAGATTTTAAATCCTAAGGATTTCAATTTCTAACATTCCATTCCTTCACATTCCAATTCCTTAAACAGATTCCAATTCCGTCAAAAACATTCTGCGAACCAAACGAGCCCTTAAGAAACTGCAAAATCGTCCATGCCCGCTCTCACGACACGTGGACATTTTACCCTTTGATTACGACCTAAGTCACATGACTCACAAATAAAAAGTAATCTTAGGTGTTTCCGCTGGATGACATATAACTTAAATTAAAGGGTAATAGTTTTGATAAATCAAATCAGTTATGTGCGCATCACCGTAGCATAGTTTTTTTTATTAAAACATTTATATCTTGTTTTAATGTATAAGCTTTTCATCATCAAACTTTAATTGAGGTATTGGTTCACCAATCAAGGAATTTAGAGTTAATTATCATCCATTATACCGTACTTTTGCATAAGTGTAAACACTTAGTGTTTCGGATAATTACCAATCGGTGGCGCATGGAATAATCCACCTTAAGATGAGCCGCATTTGATGGCTTACTAAGTAGCTCCACTCGAATTACAGGGGGTGAGGGACAGTGGTACGCTTAAAGCACGACCTTAGACATCCTTTCTGTGTGACACTGCGCACTTTTTAAACCCCTTTATTAGTTCATTCTCATGGTGAGCCGCAGACCATTTGTACCAAAGTCATCAATCAATTAAACGATTATGATTACTAGTCTTAAAATACATGTTTCACCATTGTTTAGGTCAGTTTATTTTTCTTAAAATAAATTTGTTACACATAACAAAAACAAGCGTATTTACAAAAAATAAACAATAAAACAATGAATGCATAACAAATAAAAGTCATGCATATCAAATAACCACATGCAACGGTTTTGATAAACTCATTAATAACCAATTTAGATTTGACAATATACATATTTTAATTAAGACTTTCAACCGCTTTCTCTATGTACAAGGAAACCACATGCATCGATTCATCGATTGCGCAAGTCAAAATTAAATAAATACCACATAGCACATAATTGATTAAATTAATAATTATTGAGGTCTTCCCCAATTTTAGATCTATCAAAAATTAGTGTATATCACTTAAACAAGAAAGACATACAATAAAAGCAGATCCATGATAAAACATGCAGATAATTATCATGGACATAAAATTACACTTAACAATTAATGCAATTAAATCAAAGTTACGAATATACACATAAAGTTGCATGCATCTTAGGGTTTCTAATCCAATTAAAACAATAGTTTACAAAACCCTAATTATGGCACCATAAAAAACTTCCCCTGTAAAATTAGGTTTAGGTTTTGCAAACCCTAGATCTAAGCATACATATAATAACACATTCATGTTTATTTTAATTATGTGTTTCAGTAATTAATTACTTGTTATACAAGGCTCGGATGCCAATGTTGAGTTTATAATATATAAAACATACAAACATATAGACATCAAGAGTACACAACTAAGACTTAAAGATCATAAACAAATAAATTAATTAATCAGTATGCGTAACGTACTTTGCGAATATCAAATCCATCGAGCAAAGCAAAACAACCCTCGAGCAAAGCAAAACAAAGAAGTACTTATTGGTGTAAGAATAATATCTTACAACCACGTTCTTGTACACACGAATTAACCAAACGAATCAAGCGATTGCTAGATCTAACACAAGTCCTCGTTTAAGCAAAAACGAAACCGAACTCCCTTACTTGGGGTGCTCGGCCGATTATAGACACAAAAGAGAGGAGAGGAGAAATCTAGGGTTAATTCAATGCACAAGTGTATGAAACCCTAGAACCTAACCCTCTTTATATACTAGTGAAATTAGGGAACAAGTTTATGAATTAGGCTTTAGAAGGCCCCTATGGCCGGCCATGAAGACAAGCCCAAAGCCAAACCCATAACTTTTCCAAGTTTTCCATTTCTAGTCCTTTCTCTTTTCATTTAACGTTCGTTAGTCATTTTTCCGTTAAATACTTAACGATCGTTAACCGGATTTAAATGAAATAATTAATCGTAAACATAAACATTAATTATTAACTTTAATTCTCATTCGCTAATGTGCGCAATCCCGTGGTCACGAGTTCGAATCCGGACATTCACATGTTTGTAAATATATACATTTCCAACAGTAAAGAAGCAGTACCTTGCCGTATGCTGAGACGAGCTGCTAAAGGGCTGCTATCCTTTCACTAACCTTCTCTTTTCTTTCCTATTAACAAAGTTGAAAACAGTGAAGCTATAATCGTTAATGATTTATGTGTTTGCATATTCGAAATGCGCAATGTAAATCACATAGGTCGTGTTTGGTTGACCGTCTTTTGAGGAATTTCATGGGATTTAAAATTAGAATTCCATCTAAAGCGTGTTTGGTTGGTCCCATTGAAGAAATTTAAATGATATAAATTGGCTCAAGTGTAGTATATTTAAAACCTTTTGAAATGAGAGGAATTATAAATGACAGAAGTTTCATGTGTACATTTGGACAAAAATATCCTTCAAAATAAAATAATAAAAAGGGTCTTATCCTCTTCTTGTTTGTTTCTTCCTTCTCTCTCCCTATAATCCTTTTTTTTTTCTTTCTCTCAAAAATCCATAGCTACTGCTTCGTGTGTTTCTTCATAATCTATTTCTCCACAATTTTCACATTCTATCAAGACTCATGTTTGGGTTTTGATTTTACCGCAGCCTTAATTTTTCTTGCTCGGTGCTTCAAAGTTATCACTTTTAGGTCAAATTATTAACCAACATAAATCATTCAAATTATTGATTGTATTTTCTTTGTTTTCTCTCCATTCTTAGATCTACCATGATAAGGGTAATATTTTTGGTCTTTGTTATTGTTATTAATGGTGAAACCTTTTTTTTGGGTTTTGAAAGCTACTAGAAATTATCTTGATTGGGGGGAAGTTATTCGCATGGTGAGGATTGGATTTTTAGTCTTGGTAATGTTTATGCATCTTCTGGTTAATTTGATTCAGATTTGGTTTGGAGATATTTGCAATGGTAAGCAAAATAAAAGGATAATTTTGACAATCAATGATATGAGCATGACATGTTTTGCAAAGTGCATAAGGGTAGTTTAGTCATTTATACGTGTACCGAAATTTCAAATCTTATGAATTCCCGTCAACCAAACAGCTAAAAATATTTTAGATTACAGGATTCTACATTCTCTAGAATTTGAAAATTTATGGTACTTAAAATTCCACCATTTAAAATTCTCACAACCAAACCCTTAGAGTATATATTAATGAATAATCATAGATGATCAGTAACTGACAACTATATATGATTCTGCAGGACGTGTATCCCATATAGCAGGACAATATATGTGAATGGGAGAAGACTGCCATCATCCATGTTCCAGGTCATCCAATCTGAACAGCTGTTAGATACAATATGCTATCATCGTGAATGCTACATGAATCCATGTTCAAGCTTTCCAAATTCATCAAATCTGCGTCAAGAAGTACGAAATCATACACATTTATATGAGCATAACATTTCAATAATTAGACATTATCAAGTGAAGATTGCATCAGCCAATTAAAAAAAACTAAAAGCAGAGTGTGTATGTAGAGTGTATTGGAGAGAAAAATACTAAAATTTAGAGATTGTAGTTTTGGAAGAAAACGGTCTGCTAAGTCACTGGAATTTACTATGACTGTAAAAAAACATCAAGCTCACATGAGACAGAGATGTAGGATTGTATAGAATTGACTTTTCAAATCTTACTTTGCAAATGATTCATATCGTCAAGTGTACCCGTTCCAAATTTTATTCGAATCAAACGATCAAGGCTCATAATTTTATTCATAGCTTGCAAAAAACGCTCAAGGCTCATAATTTTGCAAACAAGCATGATATTTTGATATATAAGATGCAACATGATGACAATGAACAAAACTATGATTAGTTTGTATTAACTATGATAAATAATGAACGTAAAATTTGGTTGTTTTTATGAAACATGATAACTACCACCATACACCCTATCTTAACTTCTGGGCTAGAATAATTAATTGGTGTAAAGTTGGGACGTGAGCAATGCGGAGTCTTGTTAGTATCTCAAGTAAAAAGTGCTAGTATGATTCCCACTAAAAAGCGCTAGCATGATATGGACAATTTGCATTTTGTTTTGCAAGTGTGAATTAAACAAAAATAGTTCAAGCCTCAACCCGTAACTTACATATTTCTTCTCTATAATTGATTCAAGTATACCAAGTCATAACCACATGACATGCGTTATAGTATTATATCCAAACGCTTGAATATGAAGACTTTAAATGATCAAAGTCATGCATAATTTGTTCATAAGTGTATAATTTAACAAATAAAAATTACTAAAACATAAAAAGGATTATGTCAAAAGTAGATTTGTTCGATAAAGATATCATGAATAAAAGTATATTATGAAATGATGCAATTGATAAATATGCAACTATAAAACCTGCAATCATAAACATTACGTAGTATATAAAATTTCACATGTCCAAGCAGGAACGGATCCACATAATAAGAATGGGGGGCAAGTGCCCCCCACAACTAGCCGAAAAATTCAAGATTTTAGTGTAATTTTTTTTATAATTTTGACCTTTTTTCGAAAGTGCCCCCCAACCAAAACTCACCCACATACTAAAACCAAACATTCAACACTCTAAAGCTTTATAAATCCATCATTTCAAAGTAAAACTACTCGATTTATCATTACGATCCTAGTTTTTTCTTCCGCATTTTGTTGTTGTTGTCAAAAAAAAAATTTTGCCCCCCACATCATCATTTCCTGGTTCCGCCAAGTCCAACTATATCAGTATTCTCAACCAATGTCTAAAACCATTAACCATCCTGAATCACTTAGCGGTACCTTGATCTAGACAACTACTACCCGTTATTAAAAACTTGAAATTCATTGCAGTCATAAATATAAAACCACTAAAAATATAAATTCAAACAAAACTACGACCTAATTCCGCCTAAAACCAAATCAATGCAGTAACTACTAAAGTTTCTTGAGGCATTTCATCAAACACTTGCGCTACAACTATGTAAATCGTAAGAGACTTAACTTCAAACCGATCCGCAAATCATATAAAACTTATCAGCAAACACCATAAACCGATCCACAAATCAAATCAAATCAAACTTATTAAACAATTAACATAATCACATAATCAAATTTCACCTAATTCATCTAATTTACTCAAAATCTAACAAAAATTTACAAACCCTAATTTAGGTAAATCGTAAAAGCATAACAAACAATTAAGTAATAAAATCCGAACCGTAAGTTTAGCTGATTTGAAGTAATAAAAGGAGACTGATGAAATAATGGAGATGAAGCTAATTCGAGCTGATTGTGTGTGAATTTGATGAAATAATGGAGATGAAGCTAATCCGAACCGTAATTTGAGCTGATTTGAAGTAATAAAATGGATTTTGAAACCCTAAGAAAATACGTAAAGAGAAGAAGGTTCACGATTTGTGAATGGATAATGAAACTGTGTGATAGGATAATGATGGGTTGGATGATCAAGTTAAATTTTATTTATAAATAAAATAATGTGTGTTATAAATAATGTGGCAAGTTATTTGTTTTGCATGTTTGATATAAGTTAAATTTTGTCATTTTTACATATCAAAAATATTAATGTGTTATCTAACAAGATGTATTTTATTACATTGTTATGAATGAATAATTATAATTGGTTGATAATTCTAAAAAAAAGATAGGCATAATCTCGAAAAATATGGAACCATAACAAATAATTGATTGTGATTGGATGATTCAAGTCATTACAGTGAATTGTAGTAAAAATAAACTTGTTAACCACACCCCTAAGGGTTATCGTTAGCAAAACCCTTCTAAATAATATGTTTTGGGGAGAAGTGCACTAATGTTTAATGACCAAAGTTCTTGTCACTATAGTGCAAAATAGTGACGAAAATTTTCGTCACTAAGGTCACTATTCTAAAAAAAAACTCCTAGCATGTAATTAGTGACTACATAGTGACCACTTATAAGTTTCGCCACCAAATTTTGCCGATGACCAAAAATAGTGACCACAAATTTTATCGTCACTATTTTCACCTAAATAGTGACCAAAAATAATTTCGTCACTAAATTCTCGTCACTATAGCCACTTTTTCTTGTAGTGTCGTCATGTTTCTATTACGGGCAGTAATTAACTGGCTTTTCTACTATTCGAACAGGTACGTGTTAATGCAATTGCTGAAAGTGTGCATGATTTCAGAAAGTGAGCTTTATGAACAAGACTTTAAAAATTCAAAAATGATTCGATGAGATATCCATTGCAGTATATGGTCATTATTAGAGATACTTTGAATGAAAAATTTTCACGTAAAAAATCAAAACCCACCCACAACTCACAAGTCTGACAGGTTACTCAACAGATCTTTCATAAGGTCGAAGTGCCACTACTTGTACGACACACATAAGGCTAAACATGATATGAAAATTCAATGTAAATGATTGTCCATGTAAATACTACTACTTTACAATGACTTATAGCGCAATGAGCATAAGGAAAATTAGTCTACTTGAGTGAATTATGCAATGCAATTCATTTAGCATTGCAAGAAGCTTTTGAAGAGTTGATGAACAAGATGTTATGACCACAGGATTGAATGATGCAAAACTGTTGTTTGTGAATATAAGTCAAATATGTGTAACTAATCAATTGCTAATATCAAACGTTAACTACACTTTATATTATGCATAAAAGAGGCTAGCTTGTGTTATCATTCTTAAGAGTTGTAACAAAATGTTCAATTGAACATGCACATAGCACAATACAAATCAAAGGCAACAAGAATAGAAGAAAAAATTGTCAAAAATAGTATTTTTGTTCAAGAGTTTCTACAAAAGAGTTATTGTTCTAAATTATATCTAAACACATTATGGATAACATGCAGCTAATAATTTTATTGGCTTACTCACTAATATTTTGACGCTGTTTCTATCAAATTACTTTTTTATTATTAAACCAACGACCAAGCAGTTAAATAAAAGTGGAGTTGTCATAAGTGTCCACAAAGAGTGGAATTGTCATAAGCCATCAGTCGAGCAAAATATTATTAGTGGGTCACGCAGTAACAAAAGGGTTGCTCGAATCTATTACCTTTCCGGATATTAAAAAAATAAATAACTTGTATGTAATAATACTTCAAAAGAATATCCTTGAGTCAATTTCGAGTACAAAATACAACAAAGTTGTCCATATTGATGGTTTTATAATAAGGCCGTTACAACTATGCAAAATCAGTTACAACTAACTTAAAGAAGGATCATTCTAGATTGTCCCCCAATCTCATTATGTTTTTTTTATATTACCAATCACACTTTTCCATGCTAACTCATATCGAATTAAAACCACATAGTGTTAAAAAAAACATTATAAATGTCATTACTTAATCACTACAATCAATTAATTAAAATTTCATCTAACATAAATAACTGTAAGCAAATATAACTTGTATTTTTATTACTAAAATAGCACTAAAAATAATTGTCCATCTTTATTTCTAGGATTATATGAAATTAATTATCCATTAGTAACAACTAAAAGGGTACCCGCCGCAACTATAAATTAAATTTTCCGGCGAGCAAATATTTACGTTTTCAAGCACCGAATAATTTGATCACCTTTAGATGATCATTTTTAGACTTAATAAAATACCAACCTTATAATTAGCATGTTGTTGCAATATGGTTTACCACGGCTTTTACAAACTGACTGAATATTACGATTTCAGTTGTTAGCATCACAATGATTGTTACAGTAAAAGTTTAGAGATGTTACAAGTTAAATTTTTCGCATTAAAATTATTGTTACAAGTTTATTTACAATACACTTAATATTACAAGTTTAGATATCATGCCATTAAAAGAAATTTTGTGTTTAATAATTTTAAGCCTTTTATAATAAGAAGGTCACAAATGTTTATATGTTAGTATAGATATATAAAGAAATTAGATCTAGATTGTCATATTACATTTATTTATTATTATTACAAACTTTAAAAGAAACATTAATTAATTAGTTAAAGATAAAAGTATCATTCCGCAAAGAGCAATGAAAAGATAAAAGTAATAGTTATGTTTTTCCAAATTGTGTGTTTTTTCAGGAAACAATTGTCTTAAAATAGAGGAGTATTAGAGTTTCATATTTCGTTTGGATGTTAAACATTTTTGCTAAACACTATAACAATTATTAAAATACATGTGTTAAGCCATCTTCAAACATGTACTTTAAATTTAAAGATAAAAGCATCTTTCAACAACATTCATCTTTCAAAATTTATTAATCTCTAACCATATACTCCAAATATGAAGTATCTAATGAAAAGTTTGGAAGACATCTAATATATTATATAGAAAATCTAATTAAAATAATGTTATAAAGCATTTGAAGGATGAATAATAAGAAGGGAGGGTAACCTACGCCAAGAGAGGCGTTTTCCTGGAAAACGCGACACGAGCACGCGACAACTACACCGGGCATCGCGTTTTCGCCCGAGCCACATGCACAAACCCCATGGTCCTGTGAAAACGCGACGGGATGGCGCGACCACCGTACCGGGCCTCACGTTTTCCCCTTTTTATTTTGCGTTATCGCGTTTTTTTTTCATGTATGTGAGAATTTTTGGTTTTTTGCCACTGTGAGAGGAAGAAGATGAGCCGTGAGAGAAAGATGCAAGAAGATGATGAGCGGCTAAAGTCAGGAAGAGTGGAAGAAAAGTGATATAAAACCCTACTTTTAACCTTTCAAACTTTTTAAGCCCATTAAGTAATTAATCAGTTTAGGGGTGTTCATGGGTCGGATAATAACCGAATAAACCGAAAACCGAACCCCGAACCGAACCGAAAAAAACCAAACCGAACTTGTAACCGAACCGAATTTGTCAAAACCGAACCGAACCGAACTAAAAATTCGGTTTTCGGTTTGGATATGGTTTTGGCTACCCGAACCGAAAACCGAATTTATATAAATTTATATATATTTTTTATATATTTATATATAAAAGCACTTTATATATTTAATATATATTTTTTTTTATATACTTATATACACAAAAAGACCATTAAAATTTTATCTTAATATAAAAAATCACTTTTTATACTTGAAATAAATTTTTTCTTTGCCAAAATCTATTTAATTAAATTAAAAATATATATAAGTTCGGTTTTCGGTTTTGACCCATAACCGAATCAATTTCTCTGCTTCGTTCTGACTAAAAAAAATTAACCCAACAAACCGAAACCCGAAACCATTAACCCGAAAACCGAACTTCTTTCCTTAAACTATGCCAAAACATACTTTTTTGGGTAAAAGGGTTAATTCACCCCAAATAACATTGAAGGCATGAGAGGAATCCCTCATCTCAGTCCTTTAGGACACTTACAGACTCTTCTATAGCAATGCAACATCATTCCTATAACTTACAATATAAGCGTGACAGACCACACTTATAACTAACCATCAGACTACAACGATAAAAAGAATAAAAATAAATGCACTTCAAGTAGAAATACTTGAATGTTCAAGTCACCATAGTAGTCCAAACTTCCAAATCGTCCAAATATACAATATGATGGTCCTCAAATTGAAGTATAGTTCACAAGTTTCACACAACGGTTGGTGAGGGACTCTAAAACCACGGATAGAGAAAGAAGCTCAAACTCGCTCCAAAGGTGTATGTTGAAATGCAAAACCAACACCAATAAGAATAACCAACAAATACGTATAAAACCAACGCACATCCACAATAGCACTCCTAACCATCAATGACCACTGTAGGGCTCAACATGAGTTCCAAGTTAGAATATGCCAAAGAACGAGTAACCCAAAACTACAATCCAACAGAACACCATGCTAAAGAACTAGTTTTAGGGCTTATAATAGGGTTTAACAAACCCCAACTTCCAGCAATATCAATCACGACCAAACAAATTATCGCTCACAAACAGTCATAGATCGAAACCTAGGGTTTTGAAAGGAGCCCTAAAACTTAACTTCCCAACCATATCAGCATCAATCAACATCAGAATTATAGAAATAACACCATCGATCAACACCAGATACCCAGATACTAGGACGTTGTTGAACCCGCAAAAGAGATCACACCAAAACCCTAGCATCAACACCAAGCCACGCATCAATCACCAACAAAGAACGAAACGCAGCACCACCATGAAAACCCCTAAAACAGGATCGTTTAGGGGATCAACAAGGATGATTGACAACCCTAATCGATGAGATTAAGTTGTTCAATACAAACGCATCCTTGTACATCCCAATGACGCACCCCATCGTAATGCAAGATCCGTAGTATCGCATAGGTTATCAAAACCCTAACATTCAATTCAATGCCTCTCTCCCATAACCCACGCCCATAACATTAACAACCATACGAACTTATACACCCAAACCCTAAAAAGGGTTCCTTGCAAATAGTTGATATCGAAACCGTAAAGGATATCGAATATTCAATTCAGGATAACAAAAAGCCGACACCCTAAAAAAAATTCAAAATAACATATGAGGGTTTCAGCATCATGAGATCGGCCCTTGCAGTATGTATAGTCAATTAGAACCGACTTATGTTAAAACAAAGAGGTACGATAAACCAATGAGCGAATTAAAACCCTAAAAACAGATTAGAGAATTTAGGGTTAAAAAACGCCATAATAGATGGAACGATTTAGAAACAGCACACCTATACCCAGAAAATAATAACCATTAACACCAATTGCATATCATTCAATAAGAATGATAGAGAGGCGGATTATTGATTATTTTTTGGCCGGATTATTAGGGGTGGAGGTGGCTGAAAATCGCCCATAGTGAGTAGTGAGTAGTAAAATTGTCTATCAAATTAATTAGTATAAATTTTTTTGTCGTGTGTGTTGTTAACGAGTAGTTTTATTTGGGTCATAGCTTAGTTTATGTATATTTATTTTTAAGTTTTTGTTTAATGTATTTTTAAGGTATTTTTTTTATTAATATATATATATATTTTTTAATTTTAATTAAATGTATTAGTTTATTTAAATTTGTTTATGAAAAAAGATAAAGTGGGGTCCAATGGGGCGTGACAACACCAAAAACTAGTGTTATAAGAGGGAGGGAGTTTTTGGTGTTATAATGAATTCTGGTGTTATGGGAAAAGGTACTGATGTGGCAACACTTTTCCTCACGGCACAAACGAGATGGCACGAGGATATTAATCAGCCCTTCAAAACATCTCTAAATATGGAAGATGTTGGAAATGGTTTTGTATTTTCAGACTTAATAATGATAATAATAATAATACTTTTCTATTTAACTTTTTATTTTCAGATTTGTAATAGAAAAAAGGATTTAATTTTCCACATAACATAAAAACGTGTTCATATGATATTGTTTTATATTATCGAGAAAACAAGGAGGTTACAAGATAAGCAAGGAAAACAGAAAATTGCGTTTTGTAGTTTCCTTTGATTTAAACACAATTTTTATTTTCTTGTTTTCTACAAAATATTTTTTGCAAAACAAATAGTGTTCCCTTTCAATTAAAAACGCCCATAAAATCGAGATAAACTTGTAAGTTATTCATAATAAAGTGAAGATTTCTATATGATACTCATAAACAACATATATAGATTTAACCCAAACTTAAACACAAAATGTTGTAAAAGTATTAACAAATTTTTAAAAAAAACATTATATAAAGCTTTTTGATTTAACACCTTTTAAAATTCTAAATTAATTAATATGAAGTGATCACATCAAAATCTTTAAAAAAAATGAAAATGTGCAATTATACTTTATATGAGAGTGAGTTTAAATATCCTAATTAGTAGTTAAAGAAACATTGTTACCAAAATAAGCTATTTACAATTCTTTTCGTCTCAAAATTATTGTCTATCTTTTAATTTTTGAGATATTCCAAAATAATTATTCTCATATTATTTAAACCAATTAAAAGAGAGTTAAGTGAGTAAAAATGTTATTTGATCGATTGGTTGTGAAATGTAGCGGTCTCATTTATCTTAAACCGTGTATTTTTGTCAGTCGACAATTAGACGGGTGCATTACTTACTTGACTAAATTAAAAAATAGAAAAAGTTTTTAGTAAAATAAATTTAACGGTTATAATACCTAAATTAAGAAAACGGGTAAAAAGAAGTTGTAACTGAATGAGCCATGTTGTTACAAATTAGTTACAAATAAATATATAAACAAAAGTTGCACGAGCAGTTTATGATTCCTCATGCATGCCAACAAACCAAACCATTCCATCCCAAAAACGGTTAAACCTAACTTCCCACCTTCTTATTCTTATTAACAACCAAACCATTTCACATTTCCAAATTTCCATTTCCATCTTTAAGAAAAAACAATGACGTCATCATCATCAAACGACGACGTTAACTTATTCAAGAAGAAAGGGTCATGGACCCCTGAAGGAACTGGTCGGTTATCTGGTCAAGTATACCCGGAAGATCCGGCAAGTCATGTCGCCTCCGTTGGTGTAACCAGCTCAGCCCCAACGTCCAACACCGCCCCTTCACTCCACACGAAGATGACGTCATCCTCCGTGCACACCTCATCCATGGCAACAAGTGCATGGTCCGTCATTTCCAAGCTCTTGCCTGGTCGTACGGACAACGCGATTAAAAACCACTGGAACTCGACTCTCAGGTGACGTGGACTGACTCGGTCTTCTGAGAGCGAGTCGACTCAGTTAGATGATGATGATGGTTTGGGTTTGAAGAATAAAAGGAGGTGTGTAAGTGTGAGTGAGAGTGACGTCACTTCAGCAGCTGTGATGGGATGACGGTTTTGATGCTGTTGCCACCTGGCGATGAAGGGTAGAAGAAGAAATGTGGTGGTGATGAGGTGGAAAAGGGGACGGTTGAGATTGAGGACACGTGTCTTGTCGATGTCATGAAAAAAATGATTGCTAAAGAGGTTAGGACTTACATCGATGAGTTGAGGGCTAACAACGGCTTGTCTTTCGGTTCTGTGTTGTCCCAACAGAATGACTAGATTTTGTGTTTGAATTGAGGAAGTTAGAATTAGAGATCATGAAAAAAGATTATGTCATTTCAATCTTTTTTATTTAGGTTATTAACATGTTATGAGTTAAGGTTGTCTTCTTTGAGTTTATATTTATGAGATAGGAGTTGCATCTAGTTTCATTGTCAAAGCTGGTTACTGTTAAGGAATATGGAGGTAATTTGACTTGCGGTCTTAATCGCAGTTCATTTGCATTGTTAGAATTGTTGTCATCAAGTAAAGATTCACATACCTCTTAATTATTCAATGTGCAGAATTGAATAATTGATATTGTTGCTTATGCTGCTAAAAAAATATTGCTTGGGCGTTTGTTTTAGTTAGAAAACCAAAGGTATGGCTTTGCATCGAACATGAAGGCACATTGAACCATTATTAACCTAAACCCGACAGTTTGGTGTTCACATGATGTTGGTAGTTTGGTGGTCTCATAATATGGGTCTGAAAGTTGCTTTGATCTAAAATCACATCGTGATACTCAGTATAACTCGATCTTTTGAGTTACGTCGTGAACCTAACTCAAGCTTTTAAATCAGACATGAAACTATGGAGCTAAATTGGAGGACGGGTACAAATTTGGTTGGATCCAAACGCTTATATTCATGAACCAAGGCAACTCATTTTTCCTTTATAGAAAGACCTTAAGGCCACCACATCGGATTTAAGACCAATATAAATAGAGAACCAATATTGAAGGTTCCCAATGAGCATGAACTAAAACGTTAGTTGGCTGTTGACTAGATATTGGTCTTTGTTCTTTGGATCCACCATGGTCTCAAATGGATTTTTCAGATGAACAGTGCTAAGATCGATATTAACAAAGATAAAAGGTTTGCAGCAGAAACTAAACAGTTTGTCCGTTTTAAATTCGCCGTGCCTCAATCAAACCAAAAAACCAAACCCAGTTAAATTTAAATATATGAATACAAGAGCCAAACAAAATCTATTGAAGCACTACAGAGGCAAACTTACCATAGACTTTACAAGATTTGAACTAGTGATTGTAGGGCTTTACCCTTAAAAGGGGATCCCCTCCAGAAATTCTCGATGGCCAAGGGAAACCCAAGGCCAAGGAGGGGGTTTGGAAATAGTTTTCAACCAGCAATTGACGCGCCTCGGTTATTACCTCATTAGCTGCGTCATTGCCCAAAGCGCAAAAATGATTTATAACCTATCCCAACATCTTATTTTATACACCTCCCAGCCTCTGCCATTTTAGCTAACCCAGTGATGTGGGACAAGAAACCTCATCAATATGCACTTTTGAAACCTCTTCCACTATTTCATTTGGCACAAATTCCTAATTACTGTATATTTTTATAACAAACATAAATAAAGATACAAAACATCATTAAGTTCCTGTGAATCCATAATGAATTAGATTTCCTCACTCAGGATCGATGAAAAGTTAAACTTGTATGAGGGCTTAACTTTTGTTTGAGTTGGTAAGGGGATAAATAGTTGGAGTATTGACAAACGTAACGTTAGAGTCAATGAGGCTCGGTCTTGTAAGGAATTAGATTGTCATAATCGAGACATCAGTGGTGGTTATTAGGGTGGTAGTTACATGGGTTGCCATTGCGATAAAGGCGATGGAAACGATGACCACAAATTCAGTGGTTGTAAAGGTTGAGTCATAGTTCAAGTTCTGTGCAGTTACTTACTCCATTTGATATTATTAGCTATGTAAACCCGACAGACTTATAATTTACCAACAACAACCTGATACACATTTCGTAAATGATTGTATATATAAGATGGTTATGGATCAATAATCTTCTATGTATCTACGGGTTCATATGAGTATTTTTTATCTCATAAGTATCTAGCCAGACTTCTTAAAGAGCAAATCATTCACAAAGAATTACAATAGGACGAGACAACATCCAAATTGAGTTATATAGCATTGGCTTAAGATTTAGCTTAACAAAAACAAAGCGTTAAATCCATTACTATTGATAGACTATAACGAGTTTATTCAGTGATCTTACTACTTTACTTCAATTTCGCCCTGCCCAAACTCAAAAGTAAAGCACAGACTCGAGAACAGAGAAGATAAACTGAAGCAAACAAGTGGAGGCCACATGAGAGAATTGAGATGCAAAATAAAATACGACTCAAGTATCAAGCTGTGAACTGAGATCAAATGGAGGTGTAATAGAAGTGCAGAACAGAAACCATTTGAAAAAAAAGGGATTGGTATCAACTTTGATTGTCCAGTAGATTGACATTTTGGTATCTATTTTTATTTATTTTCTTGACTAAATTAAAATAGAAAAAGTTTGTAATAAAATAAATCAAACGGTTATAGTACCTAAACTAAGAAAATGGGTTAAAAGAGGTTGTAACTGAATCAGCGATGTTGTTAGAAATAAATATATAAACAAAAGTTGCACGAGCAGTTTATGATTCCTCATGCATGCCAACTAACCGACCATTCCATCCCAAAACAAAAAACGGTTAAACCTAACTTCCCACCTTCTTATTCTTATTAACAACCAAACCATTTCACATCTTCTTCACATTTCATTTCCAGGTTTTCAAAACAAAAAACAATGACGTCATCATCATCAAACGACGACGTTAACTTATTCAAGAAGAAAGGGTGGCATGGACCCCAGAAGAAGATGCAAAACTGGTACAGTTAGTGGAAACACAGGGTGCGAGAAACTGGTCGGTTATCGGGTCAAGTATACCCGGAAGATCCGGCAAGTCATGTCATCTCCGTTGGTGTAACCAGCTCAGCCCCAACGTCCAACACCGCCCCTTCACTCCTTATGAAGACACTACTACACAAAAATTTGATTAGCTACGGTTTTTAAGGCAATTTGCTACGGTTTTAAAACCGTGGCGGATATGAGCGTACCAAAAAACAAAACCATTTTCTGGTACGGTTTAAAACCGTAGCAAAAAATGGTTATTTGCCACGGTTTTTTTACTAACCGTACCAAATTTGTTCTATAAGCCACCTAGAATTTCTCTCTTTTCTGCTACGGTTTTTTAGTAAACCGTACCAAAATCTGTTAAATTTAAAAAAATAATATTTGTTTTCTGCTACGGTTTGTTAGTAAACCGCAGTAAAATCTGTTTCATTTAAAAAAAAATAATTTATTTTTTTCCCCAGAACCTGTAACCAAACACTACCATATATCTTTCCAGAACCTGTAACCAAACACTACCATATATCTTTCGCAGCAGACCCGAACATTGCAGCATACACAAACAAATATTCAACAAATTTAACATCTTATGTAAACATCAACCAACGCAACATCCGAATTAGACAAAAGTGTTATCCATTACAATTGTTTAAACGACATCATCATGAAAATATAAAACCTTAACTATTGAGGAGCCGTTGTATCAAACGGATAAACTACAACCCTATAAAACTCGTTCAACGTCAAATAGGCCACTTGGTCGATCTCCAGAAGTGTTAGAGCGCGTGTGTCATCCCAAAGCTATAAAAACAAATAAGAGATATGTATAAACACAATGTAATAAAGAGTAACAAATTTATTATAAGTAGCTAGTCAATTCAATCCTAAACAGTATAAAGATTTAAGAAGCTCAACTTTTATGCAAAACGTTTTTCAAGTCAACCTAGGACGAGCCATTTTGACCCACTTCTACTAGCAATAGGCGTCTATGCCTGATAAAACTTATCATAACTACAATACATTCTCTATGATCATGTAACCTTCCATCGTTCTCATACCAAGTAGAGGGAGCTTGAAATCACAAACTTATTCTCCTAACCTTAGTGGCAGATTTAAATTCTGATCTAGGAATGCATATAAAACATAATACAAGTAGTGGCCAACCCGTTGCAAGGGCTGCAACAGCAGCCGACTGCAATCCCAACAAGTTACTTCAAAACTACCTAATGCCAAACGGCCCTAAAGGGGGTACTTTGAGCTCTAATTCAAGTGGCTTACAAAAATCCTAAAATTAAACTAAAAATACCCTGATAACCACAACCAACCAAAGTGCTTAAGTTCAAAATTTCAGCCTAAAAGGATCTAATATGAGAAAACTAAAATTCAAAAACTAAAAGGGATTGGGACTTAGTGTGCTGATGCAACAGGTTATGAAGGGAATATGCAGACTTAAAACAGGCAAGAATAAGCTATTGCTACAAGCTCCTAAGGTGTATCCTAAACTCAGAATTCTAAAACTAGACCTACAAGCTACTTAGGAACCTAAAGTGCAATCAAAAAGCTCAAGTTAATAAGCATAAAACACATTTAACAATAGCTGATATGGGGACAGATATTGAACTATTTGAGGATCAAAATGAATAAACTAAGAAAGCCAATTACCAAACCAGTGAAAATCAGATAAAATAGGTAGCATTGAGATATAAGAACTCAATTAAGCTTAACTGAGCTTCTAGAATCAATAAGTACAGATTAATAAACAAACTTGAACAACTGAAATTCTATTTAAAAATGCAAAGTGCATTTCTCAAGCATAAAAGGAAATACTTACACTTTTTGGAAAGTCAGCTTGTCTTTTTACGGCAAGGTCGTACATGAACCTTATCAAATAGTATCCACACTCCCAATCACCCTCTTGTTGGAAACACTAAACGTAAATAAACAAACATAGTTACATTAATGCAACAACCAAATAAATTATATATACACAACAAATGTAGATTATTTACCTTAGCCATGGTCCAATCAAACTTCATCTCGAAAGCCCTATATTGAAAATCAATGGCATGGCGTTAACTTTGACTATTTTTTCAAAAAAATATATGTCAACTCAAAGTCAATATTAGAAAATTTTACCTCTCTACTATCTCTGGGAAATAATAATTTTTCTCGGTATTTTTCTCTTTCTTCGAATCCACTATATAACCCTTCCTCAAGTTTGGGCAAACCAGAAAGAGAAGCCAATGACCACTACACAAAAGTTTCATCATTTGAGTATTGATATAAACCACATATTATAATATACGTATAACAAGCAAAGACATTACCTTTGGAAATAAGGTGCCACATATATTTCTTTTCCTGGATTTAGCTTCTTGGTATCATTAATGTGATCTATGACTTCTTGTCCGTTTCTTCTTGAACATTCAATTGATGTAATGTGATGTGGATTGAGGAAAACACATTTGTTTTCACGAAGACCTTTTACCATCGAATGTAAATTCCTGTTATCAAGAAAATAAAATACGAGTTAGTGTTTAGATGTTTCTATCACAGGGGTGTTTCGATTGATGTTATATTGGATGCTATTATACAAGTCTTTCTTTTAAAAAAAATAAAAAAAAAATAGAACATAAGTTAACTTACATCGCCCACCAATGTATAAAAGTAATATCAACCTTCCCATTGATATGCAAATCTAAAATTGCCTCGTATTCAATCCACTCTTCATAATGTTTGCCATACATCTCGTGAGGTGCAACAATTGAAATATTTTGATTCTTGAATTTTGTGAATCGTCTCTCAGATTCAGTAAAAAGTTTCGGTCGATCTATTAATATAGCAAGCCGCTCTTGCACTCTTTCCTCTTGGGTTTGCTTAGACTCGGGATGAGATGACGCTGGTTGTTCGACCTAAAAAAACAAACCATTAAATCATAGTGACTCACACTACTACAATTAGTACTTTCAATCAAATGCATACATATAACGTATTTGGCTATGACTAAAAGGAACTCGAGACTTGCTTAGTAACTAGATACGGTCCACTATTTTTATATTTGGATCCAGTGACATTGATATACTTCAGACCATGTACTTATAAATCATGTTTGCTGTTAATAATATGCATGTACTTATAAATCATGTTTGCTGTTAATAATATGCAGGGTTATAATGACATACCTTTTGAGGGAAACTCGTTGGCTGATAACCACTTTGAGGATGCAATGCCACTTGACTTTCCAACTAAATCAAACAAAAAATGGATATATCAACTAGTTATACACACACGGACACATATAATTATTAAGTTTAATGATTGAAGGACTACCAAACTCATATAACCCCCATATGGCATTTGGTGTTGGAATATCATTAGGTCTTCTTCCTGCATTAACACAACTTATGATATCAGCCTATGTATGTTTGTCATATATTAAGTAAAATGATTGCGTAACTACCATTTGAGGTCGATAACATGAACTTGAACTTAAATCACTAATCGGGGTTTGGCATGGCATAGTTGGACTAGGGGAAGTGCGACTCACAGACTGACATGGTGAGCTTGTTTGGTGTATCTGCATATAACAGAAAATATTTTATTAGACAAAACAAACTTATAACACAGCGACATATCTAATTAATGCATAATGATACCTTGATTTTTTTCTGAGGCCACTCAATAAATTCCAAGATGGTACGTTCTAAAACAGAAACATTCTCTGTTGTTTTAGGCAGAGGTATTGCTTTAAAAGCATCTTCGACTGTGTCTACTAGAACCTTAATGTAACCCTCGAACATACAAGATCCATGTAGTATCGCGTCCCTAGTCGGATAAACCTTCCCTATAGCTACTCGACAATCAGGTCCAGAGTAGGGCCATAGTAAATCACATGGAATGGGATCCTACACAAGACATTTGAGTATAAATAATAAAGTTTATATAAATAACTATAAAATATTTATAATAACATGATTACCTCGAGGTCATCAAGTCCATCAGTATATACATCAGACGCAGAACTAGAACCTTGTAAGCGTTCCACGATAGCCTTTAACGCTGCCATCTCTTGACTAAATCTATCTTCTAAAGCGGTTGTAACCTTTTTTGTTACCTTCTCCTCAATCGCCTCAATGTCTACAACCTCATGTCTCTCCCTATCTCCCTTTACCCACCCTAATGATTTCCTTACTCCAATAGTGGTAGCTACCCCCCTTGTGCGTCCCCCATGCTCTTTTCCAAACACTTGTGTAATCGGATCTCTTCCGACTATATGGTATGTACCATCTTCGAGCATGGTTTTCTCTTTTTCAGCCTGCCCATAAAAATAATATAATCATTAGAAATTGTATACATCTTTATATCAGTGGTATATAGATCATTATACTAGTATATATATCTGAATTTACCAATTGTCGAAGTGCTCCTTCCATATATTCAGTCAACTTTCTTGCGCCAAATGTTTTGTCTCTTGGTAAGTGTGCCAAAGCATATATCTTGGAACGGTCGTTTTGTATGACACTTAACCATGGGTGTTGTAGTACTAATTGGTCCCATTCAGCCCTCCAAGTGTCTTTCCTGTCTGCAAGACCAGTGCGTCCTAGTCGGGAAGGGTTTTTGTTTTGACGTGCACTGGCTTTAGCTTTAGCACTTTTAATCTTCAAACAAACGTAAAAAAAAACGCAATCAGAAACATTTACAAAACTAGTATATTTATACACAAATTATATGTTCACCTTAAATTCTTCCGACCGACACCTAGCAACGAACTCGTCCCAATGAGTCATGTCCACAAAACTGTATTTTGATTTAGGGTCGTTATTATTTGTTTCGACAAATTCTTGATTGAGCTTGGATTTAAATGTCCTGTGTGCCTCGTTAGCTTTCTTTTTCATTTCTTTCTTCGCAACATTATCTTTAAAATCTAATAACTTTGTAAAGCTAGTATCACTCCAACTACTATTTGCTTTTAACTTTAACAACTCCAAAACAGCAGAAAGTACGGAAAAATTCTTGCAACCATCATACCTTTGGTTTCTCTCTGCGTCATCAAACAATATTTGTAAATCTTCTTGATCAATATCACCATCATTAGCCTCTAAATCATGCAACATCTCTTTTAGATTTTCATGTTTATCATTAATGCAAGAATCATTATTTTCATTAGTATTCGATACATGATTTGATGTGCTATTATCAAATAGTGATTCCCCATGCTCTGACCAACAAGTATATTTACGGACAAAACCGTATTTGTGCAAATGAAACTCAATCGCTTTGATATCAGTATAGGGTACAAAATTTCTACATTGTGAACATGGACAAAAATCTCAGTTTCTCCTTAGCCACTCGGTTAGACTCAACAGCTACAAGAAAACTTTGCACTCCTTTCACAAATTATGGGTCATTAACGGTCTTCCCATACATCCATTGTCGTTCCATCTGAAATTTTAAAATAACATAATAAATCATATGCACGTACAAATGAAACATAGGTGGTCATATGTGGCAAATCCTAACCCACCATTTGAATATTTTATCTCATACGCGTATACGTTCTAGTAGGTTGACTATTTTAGAAAACAATCGGCAACATTTCTCCTTAACTCCCCAAGTATGCGTAAAATACAAACTCGAAAGGGGAAAGAGAAATGTATACCAATTTTTTCTTAAAATTCCAACCCATTAAAACGTGTACACATCCTAAATGAGACAAAACATTCAAAAGGCAGTCCCAAAACGGGGACTGCCCGAAATTAATCTCTATTAGATTAGTTTCGGACGGGTACTAACTAATTTCATATCATGATCTACTAATAACTTCAAGATGCACATGCTATGTAAAAACAAATAAGCGTATCAACAATATAAGTATATACAACTATTTAGAACTAATAACAAAAATATAAATAATGTTACAAATAACAAAAAGTTCATAAAACTCACCTTATGATCCGAATATTTTTAATTTGAGTGGAAAATCTCTAATCTTGATACATGATGAAGAAATTAATACCTATACAAATATCAAAAATATATTAGTTAAGTATAAAAGATTTATAATGAGTAAAAATAAATAAAAATATCCACAAAATATAATTATTACCTTGTATGTAGTTTTGTGAGGTTTAAGTTAAATTTATTATGGTTGTTGATTGGAGTGTTTAATGTTATAATTTTGAAAGATTTGAGTTGGAAGGAGTAAATGTGTGGTATATTGAATGAGAGAAAAATTGAATGTGAGTGTGGGTGAAGAGGTAGCAGGTTTCCGTTGGGGGAGCTGCATTATTGATCATTTTTTTTGCTACGGTTCTAAACAAACCGTAGTAGATATGTTATCATTTAACACGGTTATTTGCTAACCGTAGCAGAAAACCTCAATTTGGTACGGTTAACAAATAAACCGTAGCAGAAAACAAATAAACCGTCGCAGAAAACAAATCTTACCACGGTTTCTATGAAAACCGTAGCAAAAAACTTAATTTTTTTCATTTGCTACGGTTTTTTGTATAACCGTGTCTAATGGCCGTAGCAAAAAACACTTTGTGTAGTAGTGAGATGACGTCATCCTCCGTGCACACCTCATCCACGGCAACAAGTGGTCCGTCATTTCCAAGCTTCTGCCTGGTCGTACGGACAACGCCATTAAGAACCACTGGAACTCGACTCTCAGGCGACGTGGACTGACTCGGTTTTCTGAGAGCGAGTCGACACAGTCTGATGATGATGAGTGTTTGGGTTTGAAGAATAAGAGGAGGTGTATGAGTGTGAGTGACGTCACTTCAGCAGCTGTGATGGGATGACGCTTTTGACATTGTTACCACCTGGCGATGGGGAGAAGAAGAAAGGTGGTGGTGATGAGGTGGAAAAGGGGGCGGTGGAGATTGACGATACGTGTCTTGTGGATGTCATGAGAAAGATGATTGCTAAAGAGGTTAGGAGTTACATTGATGAGTTGAGGGCTAAGGATGGCTTGTCTTTCGGGGCTGTTTTGCGCCCTGTGGCCCAACAGAGCGAGTGACTGAGAGAGTGATGATTTCATTGTTTAGTCTTTGAGGATATTATAGAATCAGATTAAGGAAATGTTATTTGTATTTTGTTTCTTACATGTTATGACTTAAGAATGTCTTCTTCTAGTTATATTTATGAGATAGGAGTTGTCATCTTATTTCATTTTTTGAAACTAGTTAATGTTATGGAATGTTGAGGTAATTTGAATTTCGGTCTTAATCACAATTCCCATAAGAGAGTGTTGCATTGTTAGAATTGTTGTCATCAAGTAAAGATTCTATGTCGCATATACTGCTTCAAAAATTTTATTACTTGAGTGTTTATTTCACCTGAGATACCCAATATAAGGGTTTGTATCGAACATCAATGCACATTGAAGATTGAGCCATCATTAACTAAAGCAGCCAGTTTGATTTGCACATGATATTGGTAGTTTGGTGCTTTCATAATTTGATCTAGATGTGGCTTTGGTCTCAAATCACAGCATGGAACCGGCCTGACTCGATCTTTTGAATCTAATCACGTCACATCGTGAGCCGAACTCAATCATTTGAGTTGGTCATGAATTTACGGGGTCAAATTGGGGGACTGGTATACATTAGACTGAAACAAATTTATTTATTTTTACACAACCAAGGCAAATCAGTTTTTCTTTATAGTATAAGGACCTAAGACCATAACAGCTGATGAGATAACATAAAGACATAAGGTAAAGATTCGAAATGAACATGAACTAAAGTGCTAGTTGGGTCATGGGTGTTGACTTGATGTTGGTTATAGATTCACTATGGTCTCGAATTGATATCTTATGATCTATGACAACAGCCAGTGCTAAGACCCATATAACCAAAAGATTTGCAAGAGGAGCTAATATACCTGGCTATAAATCTACTCAATCAAACCATTTTGGTAAAGAACATCATTCGACAACCAAAATGGCTTAAACTAAATCAGTTGACAGACTACAAAAGCAAAGCAAACTCACTCTAGACTTAATAAATTTTAAACTAAGGATTGTAAGGCTTTATCCTTAAAAAGGGAGCCCTTCCAAAGATTCTCGATGGCCAAGGGAGACCCAAGACCAAGGAGGGGGTTTGGAAATAGTTTTCAACCAGCATTTGACGCGCCTCGGTTATTACCTCATTAGCTGCGTCATTGCCCCAAGCGCAAAGATGCTTTACAACCCATCCCAACATCTTATTTTATACACCTCCCAGCCTCTGCCACTGTTACGACCGCTTAGGTCGTGTCTAGTCCCGTATGGCATAAGGATTATGTCGTGGGCTAAGTTATCTTTATTTATCTTAATTGTTAGGTTGTGTTTGCCGTGGGCTAAGCCCATTGTCATTGTCATTGTTGGGTTAAATGTTATCATTGTAAGGTTATAAATATCGAGCCATTATAATGAATGAAATCATAGTTACGCCAAGCAAATAATTATGTTCTCTTCTCTAAATATTTTTAAGGAGCTCGCGCCCGCTTGAAGTGGTGCCCTATCTCGATACAACCTCAACGGGTTGTATCAAACTGGTGCTTTCATTGAGAGTCGAACAATTCTAGGGTTTAAAAAAAAAAAAAAAATGTTGAAGTATTGTTCATTCGGTTTTTAAATCAACTGCAGCTTCTAATTCATTCAGGTTTTGGCATCAATATTTGTTCGTATATATTGCATGCTCTTTTGTCATCTACTGCATGTGAAAATCTTCATATTGGGTTTATCCAGTTAGGGTCTCTTTTACTTGATCTATTTTTTTTTCATTGGATATGGTGCGATACTTTTAGTTATTGATTCCCACAATCGTTCAAGGTACTTTAGTGTTGGTTGTATCTTTGAACCATAACCGACGTGATTAAATTCCTTATTTTTCTCTCGGGTTTCTGGTTTTCTTTTTGTGGACGCTGGTATACCTACGGTGGTGACGCCTTTGCTTCGACACTATCAAGTTTCATGCGGCGGGACGTGCCGAAGTTTTCGGGGTCTGATCCTGATGGTTGGATCTTCTCAATCACTGAGTACTTTACTCTTCAATATACACGGTCGCGAGCTACTATGTGTGGTGGGATTTAATCTCGAAGGAGACGCGGCAAAGTGGTTTCATTGGATGATACGTCACAATTTAATCACAACTTGGGATGGCTTTTTGGAGAGTGTTCGTAATCGTTTTGGACCATGTGAGTACGAGGACCCACAAGGCACACTTTCTAAGTTGTTGCAAATGGGGTCATGGGCACAATATCAAAGCGAGTTTGAGAAGCTTATGAATCGGGTCACGGTTATCTCAGACCACTTATTGATTTCTTTTTATATCTCCGGCCTTAAACCGGCGTTACAACTGGAACTCCTAGTGTCAAGACCTACCACGCACGCATTACCGAGGCTCGTTTGGAAGACCAATGGTCAACCTCAGTCGTCAAAACAAATGACATCGCTACAGGTGTGCTCGCTCAGAAACACTCGGCCCCACGTTTCTCTGCTACTCGACACGATCCAGCGAAACCGCCATTATTACCACCACCCACTCATCATGCACCTTCATTGCCGCCAAATAATCAGTCGCTGGTACCTGCATTGTTGCCGCATGGTTCTCAAGTTAAGGCGCTGTTTTATATCGGTGATTCAACTGTTGACAGTGGAATAAATAATTTTTTAGGAACATTTTCGAAGGCGGATCGTGCTCCGTATAGATGTGATTTCGATAAGCATAAACCTACTGGAAGGTTTTCTAATGGAAGAGTGCCTGTTGATTATCTTGCACCCCGTCTTGGACTTTCCCTAATTCCAAGCTATCTAGGTCATAGAGGGTCCGTTGAAGATATGTTGCATGGTGTTAATTATGCATCTGCTGGTGTCGGGATCATCTTCTCTAGTGGGTCAGAATTGGGTCAGCTTATAACTTTTACCCAACAAATTCAACGGATCATTCCAGACACTTTCCACCAGTTCATAATAAGAAGGGGTGAGGAAGAAGTAGCGGGTTACATCTCAAACACAATAATATGTATCTCAATTGGTAGTAATGACTACATACATTACTATCTTCTGAATGTGTCCGCTGTGCAATCTAAGTATATTTCATGGGAATTTAAACAGCTTTTAGCCTACTCTATAAGACAAGAGATAAAGAATTTGTACATTGCTAATGTGAGGAGAATGGCGGTGATGGGACTCGACCCTATTGGTTGTGCTCCTTTCTACTTGTGGCAGTATGGCAGCGAGAGTGGAGCATGCATCAAGATGTTAAACAACATGATATGGGAGTCTAAGGACTACTACCTGTACTTGGTTTTAGCAAAAGGGAGTCAACAAAGAACATGGGATCCAGGAATCACGATCGTTAAAAGCAACACCTTGAGGACAAGGTGACTTTGAAGGAGAGGGGAATGTTACGACCGCTTAGGTCGTGTCTAGTCCCGTATGGCATAAGGATTATGTCGTGGGCTAAGTTATCTTTATTTATCTTAATTGTTAGGTTGTGTTTGTCGTGGGCTAAGCCCATTGTCATTGTCATTGTTGGGTTAAATGTTATCATTGTAAGGTTATAAATATCGAGCCATTATAATGAATGAAATCATAGTTATGTCAAGCAAATAATTCTTTTCTCTTCTCTAAATATTCTTAAGGAGCTCGCGCCCGCTTGAAGTGGTGCCCTATCTCGATACAACCTCAACGGGTTGTATCAGCCACTTTAGCTAACCCAGTGATGTGGGACAAGAAACCTCATCAGTATGCACTTTTGAAACTTCCACTATTTCATTTGGCACAAATTCCTAACTACTGTATATTTTTATAACAAACATAAATAAAGATACAAAACATCATAAAGTTCCTGTGAATCCATAATGAATTAGATTTCCTCACTCAGGATCGATGGAATAATTTGTATGAAGGGCGTAAGTTTTATTTGAGTTGGTAAACTCAGGAGTCTTGACAAACGTAACATTAGAGTCAATGAGGCTCGGGCTTGTAAGGAATTAGATTGTTATAATCGAGACATCAGTGGTGGTTATTAGACTATGTTTATCAGCAACCGATCACAACCCAATCTATTATTAAAATATTAGTTTCTCTTTCTTCCACCTACACAATCAATACTACCAACCAATTTAAATATTTTTACCATTTATCAACAACCCAACCAAACCTATTATATTACTTATTTCATTTAATTTAATAACCAATAACAAATTGACACTTATACAAAATAAGAGGCAACCGGTCGTGACTTTTAAGTCACCCACCGACTTGATCACCACCCAACATAATAATTCTTTCATTTTTTATTAAGCAAAAGTGGGGACATCAAATATTATATTTACTTTTATACAACCGATCGGTTGCCAAACTCACCGATAAACATGGTCTTAAGGTGGTAGTTGCATGGGTTGCCATGCGATAAAGTTGATGGAAATAATCACCACACAAGTTCAGTGGTTGACTGGTTGTAATGGTCGAGTCATAGTTCAAGTTATGTGCAGTTACTCCATTTGATATTATTAGCTATGTAAACCCGACAGACTTAATCGGCATAATTATACTTTACCGACAACAACCTGATACATATGTCGTAAATGATTGTTACTGTAGGTGATATAAGATGGTTACGGATCAATAATCTTCTATGTATCTACGGGTTCATATATATGAGTATTTTTTTTATCTCATCTGTAGCTAGCCAGACTTAAAGAGCAGATCATTAACAAATAATTACAATAGGACGAGACTATATCCAAATTGAGTTATATAGCATCGGCATAAGATTTAGCTTCACAAAAACAAAGCGTTAAATCTCTTACTGTAGACAAACTATAACGAGTTTATTCAGTGATTCTTCTTACTTCAATTTAAGCCTGTTTAAACTCAAAAGTAAAGCACAGACTCGAGAACAGAGAAGATAAACTGAAGCAAACAAGTGGAGGCCACAAGAAGGCAATTCCCATTGAGAGATTACATGAGAGAATTGCGATGCTAGATAGAATACGACTCAACGCTCAAGTATCAAGTATTGAACCGAGATCAAATGGAGGTGTAAGAAGTGCAGAACAGAAACCATTTCAAAAAAAGGCTCGGTACCTACTCTGATTGTCCAGTACGAACACTGCTTGAAAACGAACACTGTCCAAAATTCTTTGATGCCTCACCTTGAAATAAATATTATAACCTAACTTCTAATGTGTAAAACGAAAAAGAAAATAGATCCAACTGCATCTCTGCTATCTTTTACACATTTTATGTCCAAGCATAAGAATTTCGGATATCAGTATGTCACTATTGAACATCCTAAAAGAAACACACTAGACTACTTTTATCGTTTAATCCACGTCCCTTAGCTAATTCATAATTTTACTGCAACAATGGAAGCAAAACAATGTGTTCAAATAACAAAAAAAGCCACATGAAAACTTATATGTTCTTCAAGACCACCGGTAACTTTGTTGATTTAATCAGGCAAATTTTACATTTCCTTTCATTTTATTATTAGACTAAGACATAAAAAATGTATGATCAAGAATGATGAAGTAACATTAACTATTGGTACAGAAGGACCAAGATGAGTTTACTTTGAAGTCTTCTTAAACCCTCGTATACTCTATAGTTATTGGTCCACAGACACAAACACAAACAGTTACATCCCAATCAATCTTTCTTAGACATTTCTTCACTGCATTGAGCTCTTCTATTGGTTCAATTTAGTCTTCGGTCTAATGAATCATCCAAAAATCGTTTTCCTTAGTGTTTAAAGATTACTGTGAACCACATATTTTCATGGAAAGATTCTTTTTCATCGCTATCTAAAGTTAGAATTGTGTATAAACCGACAAGAAATTAAAGTTTAGTGCCTATCAATTTAGACAGACTGGTACAACCCAAGTGATACGTTTAGAAATGAAACTCAGACCACACACATATTTAGATCATATTCTTGTGAAACCTGTAGTGTTAGTATATATATGTGTAGCAAGTATGAATGTTTATAGCAATTCAAATTCAAATATATAAAACACAATGGGTTATTCAAAATTGTTGAGTATCTTTTTTCTTTTCTTTCTTATCACCACGTTTGCTTCTTCTTTCAATGATATTCATAAATGCCCTAAAAAACAAAGTGAAGCTTTGCTTCTCTTTAAACATAACCTTTCATCCATAAATTATACTGGTGACGTTCTCCTAGATGACTACTGTCATGAGAGGCTGGGTTCTGATTATCATCCAATAATGATGAGCTGGAACACAAATTCGGATTGCTGTAACTGGGATGGTGTTACTTGTGACGACTCTACCGGTGACGTTATCGGTCTCGACGTTAGTTGCGGAAGGCTAAAAGGTACTATCCATCCTAACAGCTCTATCTTCGACCTTCCTCACCTCCAAACACTCAACCTAGCTTTCAATAATTTTACTGGTTCCCGAATTCCAAGTGAAATAGGAAGGTTTTCAAATAGTCTAACACATCTCAAGCTGTCTGGTTCTGGGTTTTCTGGCCAAGTCCCACCGGATATCACATTCCTTCATAAATTGGTCTCTCTTGATCTCTCCGATTGGAAAAATTTTGGTTTGGATCTTAGAACAGATGTTTTGATCAATATGTTTCGAAATTTAACTAATTTGGAAGAACTTTCACTTCAACGTGTTAACATCTCTTCGGTTTTACCTACTGGTCTTAACATCTCTTCTTCTTTGAAATTACTAAATCTTGCCGAGACCGGATTGCATGGAAAATTACCTCATTACATTTTCAATCTTCATTCTTTGGAAACACTCGACTTGGGAGGTAACTCTTTCACAGACGATATCCCTTTGGAAGCTAACCTAACACACCTTACTTCTCTGGGATTATCAGGAAACAAACTTAATGGGACATTGCCATCTTGGCTGTTTACTTCCCCCTCTTTAGAATATCTCTCTCTAACTCAAAACATGCTCAGTGGAAATGTACCGTTTGAGGCATTTACTCTTCCATCATTAAAAGAGTTATACCTCAGTGGCAATCAGTTAGATGGGCATACTGATATGCAGATATTTCGAACACTCACCAGCCTCACTTACTTAGACCTTTCATTTAACAATTTTAGTGGTGAATGGGAGTTGGATACATTTTTATCAAGCCTCAGAAACCTTGAATCTCTTGATCTCTCTTACAGCGGTTTTTCAGTTACCACAAAGAATACCAACCATTATGTCAACCCTGGTTTTAAACAATTATATTTGGCCTCATGCAAGCTGAAGGTGTTTCCGAATTCACTTCGAGCCATGAAACAACTTGCAGGGTTAGATCTCTCTAGCAACGAAATCCTTGGCCAAATTCCTCACTGGGTAGGGGAGATAGAAGGTAATTGGTTGCTTTATTTGAATCTCTCACACAACTTCATAACAGGCTTGCCACAATTTCAATGGCATGGTTTAGAAATTATGTATTTGGAGTCCAACTTGATTGAGGGGCCATTCCCTCCATCAATTTGCAACCTGAGCAATCTAGCGTATTTAGATATGTCCAATAATCGCTTTGGTGGATTGATTCCACAATGCTTTGGAAATATCACCTCATCTCTTACAATGTTAGATTTGGGGAATAATAGCTTTCAAGGAACAATTCCAAACGTATACAGGGATTGTGGAAGTTTAGAAGGGCTTAATTTGAATGGAAATCAGTTAGAAGGTAAGGTTCCAAGTTCCTTGTCTAAATGCCAAGACTTGCGTGTACTTGATCTTGGAAATAACCACTTAAATGGTACATTCCCTAGTTGGTTAGAACTTAGAAGGCCTTCCATATTTGCAGGCTCTTGTCCTCAAATCAAACAACTTTCATGGACACATTCAACCCTCTTCAACTGTTGAATCCTCCTTTCCAAGTCTTCGAGTTCTTGACTTATCTCATAATGGGTTTGTAGGTCAACTCCCTGCAAAATATTTTCAATGTTTCAATTCCATGAAGAATGTTGTTAAAAGCAGCACAACACCATCCTATATACGCATGGGTGTAGGTGGAAAGTATTACGCATTCGTTGCTGCGGTGAAAGGGGTGAATCAAAAGTTTCCACAAATTTCGGTTGACTACACAATTATTGATCTATCAGATAACACATTTGAAGGACAAATTCCAAACGACATCGGTGGTCTTAAGTCGCTAATAGCGCTCAACTTATCCCACAATTGCCTTAGTGGTCCCATTCCACATGCTCTGGGGAATCTCACAGAGATTGAGTCGTTAGACCTATCTTGGAACCAACTCTCAGGAGAGATCCCCCAAAGTCTTGCACGCATCACCACCCTTGAAGTGTTAAATCTCTCGCAAAACCATCTCGTGGGACGTATTCCAGAAGGGCCACAGTTCAGCGGATTTGACACTTCCTTCGGAGGGAATTCAGGTCTCTATGGGTCTCCATTGCCCAAACGTGTACATCAATGTTCCCCACAAGTTGAAAATGATGATGACGAGGAGGAGAGTGGATTTAGATGGAAAGTGGTGACATTGGGATATGGATGTGGAACATTAGTCGGACTGGTGATGGGATATCTCATGTTGTCAACAAGAAAAGTAGAGTGGTTCAATGTGATTGCTGATGCAGGGGAGCACATGATCTTAGCGCGAAACAAGAGAAGATATGTATTTATCGGGAAATAACCGTTCGATTATTAGAGGTACGATTTTTCAAATGTTTTCTTATGTCATTAAATTGTGCAAAGGGCCTAACTTTATTAATTCTCTTGCTCTTAAAACATTTTTGATGCAGGTAGAGGAGTTTGGGTAGGGCCGGGACCTTTTGAGTTATGCAGCTGTAGTGATGATGTTTGTGTTTTGTCTCTTTGAATTATTGTTGTATGTACTACGTAATATTAGTGTGTTGTTAGTATTTAATTATAAAATTTACTTCGGTCACCGGGCAATTCAGTAATTTTATTGTTATTTTGATGATTATACAACCATTGCAGATACAGATGTGTAAACTGTATAATCAAGTGACCACTGTAATAAGTTGTATCGCTTTGCTTTTGGTAAAATATATGCTTCTAATTTCTATCAATTGTAAGTTGCAAGCTTAACAAGAAGTTGCAGTAGAAACAATTGTGTGTAAATGCAAGCATGATTAATAATGACTAGTCTCTAATTTGACAATCCAGTGTGTTCTTCTGCTGATCTGCATATTAGTAAAGCACAATCAGATGTTTGTGACATGTTTTAGAGGAAACTAAAAGTATGAGGTTGTTGACTTTTAAGTAAACCTTGTTTCTCATATTGCATTTTTTAATATGCCCGGCTGCCCGCCACCTGCTTGCATTGATGAATTGACTATGAGACCAAATTGCTTTGGATACTCATTATTGATGTCTGCAAATTTTTTTCTGGAAAAAGTATGAGATATCGATTGTGGAAAAAGAATGGTGTTTGACTCCTACTGGCAGCTCAGTAAATCTTAGTTACTTTAGATATCATACAACAATTGTGATCACTGATATTAAGAATGCCCTTCAAGAAAACTATAGGCTCAAGTGACAAGTGTAATTGAAGGATTTCTTTGTAGCAGTTCTCATATTATGCGTTGACACCAACTGTTTTTGAGAACAAAGCAACAATGTATCTTTTTCAAGTGAATGTATCTTTTTGGGTGAATCTTTATTACGTATATTTTATAAAGTGATGTTGATCTTCATTCCTAATCCAAATAAACTAATTATTCTTACTTTTATAGGAGACCACGATGCAAGCAACCATTTGAATGGGTTTGGTCACTGGTTTTGTGATTTCTAAAGATGTATTCCCTGGCAGGTGTTAAACAGGAGTATCGTATTGTGCCACGCCCAATGCGGATAAACTTTAATAGCAAGACTATGGTCACTGATTGTTATGATTTCCAGGGCTCGGTGCATGGGTTTTCTTTCAAACCTTTTAAAGACATATCGGCTTTTGTTAAAATAGATGAAATTTCCCCTTTTTGATGCTTTTGGTATATCTTGTAAACTGACTCTCTGTTGGTGCTCTAATTTTAATAATCATCCACATGAATATATACCATACTGACTGCTCCTTATGTCCTGTAGAAATTGCCATAGTTGATTTTTAAGTAGCAGTGTATGAGTATCCTTGGGCTTCTCTAACCGTACTAGCCAGAGAAAACTCAGCAAATTAGCTAACTATGTGGATGAGATCCACATACATACACAGAATATTGTGGTTAGTTAAGTACATTTACAAACGATTATCAATATTTTATATTGCTCTCAGCCTCTTATACTTTGGATAAAACACCAATGTAGGATTTCCATCTTCATAAACTTGCACTATCGAAACCCTCTTTTACTGCTTTTTATGGCGTAACTTCCCAAGTAACTTTTTTATGACGAATTAAAATGTCAAAATACAAAAGAAATTCATCCTTTAACTTAAGCCTCTCAAAAACCAAAATGTGGAAGATTCCCACACTTGCAATCAATGAAATTTTCGAAACATATGAGGCCCTAAACTTTTTTTAACGTGGTGAGGGGATAATTGGTGGGAAATGATGGATGTAACATAAGAGTCCATGAGGCTCAATCTTGTAATGGATTACGTAGCCACAATAAAGATGGAATTAGTGGTTCTAAATGTGGTAGATACTTGTTTGCTGTTGCGATAAAGGCAACAAAGCAGTGGTTCTAAACTTCTAATGGTTGAGCTCATAGGACCAAGGTTCGGTGCACGCACCACATTTGATGAGTACTCACTAATTGTGCAACCCTACAGCCGCGATTGGCATAAAAGACAAGGTTACACGGCGAACAAGCAAGCACAGCAAAAAGGCCATTCCCACACTGATTAAGGATGATACAAGAGAATGCAAATGCATGTGAGATTGAGAGAACAGGGCCATGGTATGAGAAGAGATCAATTAAAGGTAATGCAGACAAAGAACGATTTTGGAAGAAGGCTTGGTACTCCTTTTTATCGTTTCCATATTCACTATCAACTGATTTGGTGTATTAATATTGGTTTGAAAGCATTTCATGAGAATAGAAGCATATAACTACACCTGTAAAACAAATTTTATTATTTTTATATACAGAAGGGTGTTAAGAAATGAACCTTACAAAACTATGAAATCAAGTGCGTGCACCCAGATCTATGAGGTACCAAGATAGTTCATTAGCAAAGTCATTGAGATGAAAATCGCCTTGACAGCTGGTTTTCTTATCTAGACCATCCGGCACAACTCCTCGAATGATAATACAAATAATCTTCGTGAGACTACTTTAGTCATAGAATAGAGAACTACGGTTACAAGACCCACCGGGTTCATCTAATGACTACAAGAAAGAACACGACGGTTTTAAGCAGGGGAAATCTACAACGGTCACCAATATGACAATTCCTTTATGGAAAAAAAAAAAAAAAAAAAGGTAACTCAATCACCATAACTCTTAATCCACCTGATCCTTTAAAAAGGAGATCATAGACTTTGGAACATAAAAGGTGATTAAAGTATACAAACAAAAGCAGTGCAAAGGCGATACCCATACTCGTTAGGATAGTGAGAGAAAATGGCAAATACATAATACGACCTGTGTACAAATTAATTGAATGTAAAAGTGTAGAGAAGGAACCAACTGAGTCATTGTTAAATGATACTCCTTGTAAATTAACTACTGAATCAAGCATATAGAAATGACTGATGAACGATGAAACATTCACACAACAAAAGTCACAACATTATGATCTAAGTACTACTAAGACACAACCAACTACACATCATCCAATGGTCTTTTGCTCAAAGATGAACTAACACAAGACAACAACCAAAGGAAGGTGAATATTATTGACGAAAAACAAAAACAAAAAACAACACAATTACTGACGGTATGGTCTATACACGAAGAAATACGTTATACGTCAAGACTGAAATGGCACATGTAACAAGAAATAGATAGCAGTTTACACAGGATGAGCTACATCAGAACCTTGATGCAAACTGCACACCATTTTGAACCTTTTACTACTACTCAATAACTTTATGAAACAAAAAGAGGCCAAAAACCTTATGTTGCAGGAGTGTTTAACAAAGTTTTGCTGATTAAGAAGCTATCATTACACATAGATTTATTACCAAAAAAAGTTAAGCTGAATGCAATGTGTCCCAAGGTTAGAGTAAAATCCAGTCAACTAATTTCCCAATAGATATACACACCATAGCAGTGCAAGACTACAAAGGTCACATTAGATATACACACCATCCACTATTTCTTTCCAGCAAATTCAATCAACATTTCCCAAAACTTTGTTTCGCTTCCCGAATACAAAATTCTAAACATCCTTGTAAACAATCACATTCCCCTACAACATAAAATGTTTCTGCAACTTTATACAAGATATACATAGCATAGACACACAACCACACATCTAAGCGGTTACAGGTTCCAACGACAACTACTTACTATTGCGTGGAACTTTAGCCGAATTAGTGTCGTGTAAACAAATCAAACAAAACATCAACCTACCAACCACTACCTAAACCTTATTTCAGGGGCTGTTTGTTTAAGCTTATATGTGAGCTTATGAGCTTATCTGATTTCGGCTTATATTTCATAAGCCCTGATTTTCCGCCTTATTTTGAGACTAGCTTATATGAGTTAATCATATCATAATATAATAAACTTTCATAAGCCCACAAGTCTAGAAATAAGCCAAAAAATAAGACTTACGAAATATAAGCCGAATTAAAAAAGCTTATAAGCTGCATATAAGCTTAAACAAACACCGAGTCTAATCGAGGAATTTCACAACGATGTCATTACAAGATCGTGCCATAACATCATATGCAAACAATCTTGTTACGGTCAGGATTCTTAACATCAAGTATTTAACATAAATCTATAAAATCATAAACCTAATCACACAAAACACACCTAATTAAATAAAATGAACATAACAGGATACTAAAAACAAAGAAAAAAAACATCACCCATTTCAACAAAATCTCATGATCCATAAAAACATAGTAATTAAGCTAAACAGTACTGGTTACGACAACCTTAAACATAAACCGAAACAGACATAACTCAACTACTTGGATCTCTGTCTCATCTTTCGGCGCTTCCTCTTCAACCTCCTCATTCTCTTCTTCTTCCACTGTTTCAGAAAAAAACATATTTCATTATTATACAAACATTTTATCTAACAAATATATATATAAATAAAAAATGATTTACATAACAAATATATTGAATCAAAGTTACCTTAGCCCTCATGGTGAACAGAGACTGTTAGGTTTGTTCTGTCTTTTTTATTTGATAACTGAATGAATGAAATCCTGGCCGCCGGTGAAAAAGATGTTATGAATGAAAGAGAGGGGATAGGGAGTGTTATTAAGCTAACCCTAAATGTTAATGGGTCGAAATATCTGCTGGGCTTGTGACTTTGTTGGGTTAAATGTTTTCCATAAGCCCGAATTGTATGTTAACTTTGGTGAGTCATGGATGCCAGTTTTTGGCTATGTTTGGCGAGTATAACGGTAGCAGCAAGCAGTAGCAGTAAGTGGAAACGATAGTTGCTTGTAAATGTTACTAAAAGTAGCATTTTGATATGGAACGTTTAGAAAAAGTAGTAATACTAGTTGCTTATCTTCAAAGATATATTTTTGTGCAAAACGCTAACTGCTTGTTACTAGTTGATTCAAAACGCTCATAAACGCTTGCTATTAAACATACACTTTGTATGTATACGGTACAAGTTGATTATTCATAACTGCTTTTATAGATATTCGGAAGACAGCGAAAGATCAGTGATGAAAATGTCTCTTTTTTATCTTAAAGGTTTTAATAAGAAATATTTAGGGTATGTTTTGTAAAAATAGATTGTGTTGGTGCTGATGCTGTTGGTGATGTTGTTGTTGAAAAAAGATTATAAAAAAAGATTATTTTTATATGCTACATGAAGTAATCTTTTATTTTAAGAGATTATGAAATATTATTTTTTTAATAATCTCTCGTAAATTATGTCTGTCAAACAAAGATTATTTTTTAGATAGCTTATTTTTTGAAAAAAATAAGCGTAATCTCTTCATAATCTCATGTGCCAAACATAGCCTTAGCCATGGTTTTTCCTACTAGTTTAAATGGGTTTATATACACATTGAATTATGTGTGTTCTAGAGTGCATATTTGGTGGGCATGTTGCTATCAGCTTCGTCTCTTCCATGGCGTTTATAGGCTTCCAACGACGTTGTGCAGTTTCTTTCTAAAAGTGTTTACAAGTTTAGTAGTTTTCTGTCTTTTCAAAAAATAAATTCGTAATAATAGTGTTGCAAACGCCTCCCATGCTTGAAGCATTTAGTAAGCTTAACGCTATCCAACTTGAAACTTACAAATACACGATCAATTTACTAAAGTTAAAGAACAAATTTATGGTTTCATTATGTGCGTATGATTCATAATTACTAGATAATAAAATGAATGCATACATGGAAAAATGACAACGCCATAATCTGTAAATGTGAAGAGAAATTTGTCATACCAAATTGACTGTCGCTAAGTTGCGAGTAAAACCAGATATACAAAGATAGAAATCATATATCGACAATTGCATAAAAATACATTATAATAGCCCACAAGATAATATAAAAGATAATGTTGCAAACAATCAAACATATCACAAGTGAATTAATAAACAAAAGTGACACATAATAAGGACACAACATTAAACCCCGATGTATGAAAGATCACATATGTGTACAATTTGACTACGTAAAATGTTACAAAGTCATAAACTGTATGGTTAGAGTACAAACCAAGTAACATGTACGTGTAATTGTTGTAGTTCTAGTCAAGTGTTGCTTTCTTTTCAAAGTAAAATAGGTGAGGTTTTAATCTAAAGCTTTAGTAAAGATGTTAGTGATCTATAGCAATTTGTTGTAGTAAGAACGGTTTTAGCGGATTTGGATTATCCAAATTGATCGAACGTATTTCTAAAAGGGTAAATAAACTTTTAATTTGACTAATATTGCATACACGTGTAGAACTAAATATCCATATGAGCTAACATGCATTTTTCATGTCGACATAAACAAATCGATGGTTGATGTCAATTTTATGTATGGTTGATGTCGATTTATATAAGTTATTAACTTTTTAAGATTTAGAAATCTTCATGATTCTTTTTTACATAGATAATATTGAGACTAAGAAATTGCAATTTGGTTTCATTTGACGCTATAGCAATAAAAACCCGTCCAAAATCTAATAGTAAAGTAGCTATTATTTGGTGTTAGACGATTGGATTATTGGCCCAAACCTGATTGTGGACTTGAGGTCAATAATCCAATCGTCTATTTTATAACTTTTATACCATACTTCATGTGTGAACATTTACAATTTATAGTGTTTCAGACAATGTGAGTGTATCCGTTTGTAATAGTATTAACCATCATGTGTTTAAAACAGGAAGAAAAATAATACCGAGTACTCCTATTTTTTTTTTTTTTTTGAACGGCGAATTTTATTAGAAGAAAACACTAGCAAGAAGCTAGAACATTACAAGGACACAAGGTGAGGATTTTTTAACCAATCCACCCAACTAAACGTAACTTTACATCTATAACGACACCAAAAAAAAGACGAAAGCACTAGGTCATCAAATATATTCGCCTTAGAAGAAGGAACAACGCCAAAAATCTTCTTATTCCGAAAATCCCAAATGAACCACCATAGACCATAACACACCCCTTCTAATAATCTTTTATGCTTAGAAGGCAGCCGTAAATTAGTTATCCAAGAAATCCATTGTTGTTCCTCGTTCACTATCGTTTAAAACAGTTTAAATATATAAAACAAGTTAATAGTGAACTATGACTGAAATTAACATAAGTAAAACACACACAGTAATTTTCAACATCATATTCTTATTAGAAATAAATCAACAAAGAATACGTTACCCAAGTACTTGCGGAATAGTACTTGGGATTGAAATGACAAAGTTGGGTGACTCCTCTCTAAGCTCATGCTAAGTCTGAGTACAACTCTTAGAGCTCACTGAGCTATCTCAGGAACTAAGTTGTATTTGGAGGAGTGAAAAGATGGCTTAGCGTGTATGTGTGTTTATACAATTCACAAGCTTAATCTTTTCACTCCATCTCTTATGCTATTTATACATGTATGAGTTTTAACTCTTTCCTAAGTGACAAATCGGCATCATACAGGAGACAAAATATCTTGATGTATTTTGTCTCATTTACAAATACTATTCTAAGTAAAGACAAGGTCGCTTTCCATAACTCGGTGATGACACGAGCTTGTAAGTTAGCCATTCAGGGGAAAGTTGACTTATGTTGATAAGGACTTCTTCTTATCTCGATTCAAACTTATCCCTTGTCCCGCTCTTTCTTCAGTCTATTTATCCTTCAGGTCTTCTACTTTAGTTTGTCTTGATGTAAGCAGTTGGAGAGTCTTGGGGATTCAGTGAGTTATTGTCATCACTCACTGAATCCATCATCTTCTTCTTGACTCAGTCTTCACCCTTTAAGTTCCGCTTCTTGAGTGGAGAGACTTCATCTTCGCCTCGTCTTGAGTTTCTGAAGATGACTCACCGAGATACTATGCACTCGATGACTGATTACGTTTAACGGTTTAAGTACTTGGGCTATTTTCTATTCAAATCCTAGATTAAGGGGTTTGGGTATTTATTGAACCCAACAGTCTCCCCTATTTGGATATACAAATAGCCTAAGTGTTTGATCAGTGTAAGTGAGCAAATGGATTTTTCTTACACTGAATGTACTAATGAATACAATAAGGAACACTGAGTAAATTAACAAAACATACATCTTTTATTGATCGAGATTACATAGATCCTATCACTAGTACAAAAGATAAAACAAAATGATGTCAGTCCCGGATGGATTCCCGTGCTTCAAGCTTGACTTTCTTAGTGATGAGTGTTTCCCTGTCAAGATGGTCTCTTATCTTGGCATTCGGTCTTGATGAACGATGTTTGTTGGGGTTTGGATCGAGAGGCCATTGGTATGTAGCTCGGCATTGCGGCTACACCGGCGATCAATATCACTCCATCTTTGAAAGCGGGGGTTTCCATAGACATCAATGTGGAATAGCCCTCTTCGGTTGCTCAATCACTAGAGCAGTTCACAAATTTCACTCCTTCTCCCTATTACACTCCAGTACAGGCACTTTAATCTCAGGTTGGAACTCAACTCTCTTCCTTTTGCCAATGGATGATTGTGGTTGAGATCCTTGAGGTGCGGTTAAAGGCGGTGAATTCCCGGTGGACAATCCCTCAGTCTTTCATATCTTTTCTCGAGCATTTTCATCGTCCTTAACCACGCATTCTTCTTCTTTTCAATAATTGGACCAAGCTCATCGAGTTCGGTGATCCCAAAGTCGCTGAATGGAGGGATCATGAACCTCGAAGTGTCTTTTATCATCCCTCTATAAACGTTCATGGCGTGGTTTGGTATTGGGGATGATTCGACATCTGTGATCCTTTCGGGAAGCCTCCGGCTTGTCATTGTCGGTTGTAATGCTCAATTCGGCTTTACCTCGATGGCTTTTTTCTTCTTCTTTTCTTCCAACTGTTTTCTCATTTCACCATCCGGCGGCTGAGCTTCCTTGAACTTTTATCTGCTGACCTTTTTGGAGCTTGCTTGGATCTAATCCCATGTTTTCAGCTTCTTCGGCGACAACCTTTGCCAGTGCTTCTCTGTTCTTTTTCTCTTCCTCAGCTAGTTTCAATCTTCTTTCTTCTTTAGCAAGATGTTTACTCATTTGTTGTGGTGTGGTATTCGTGTCGCCGATTTTATAGGGAATCTTCTCGTGGCTCGAGTTGTCATTTTGCCTTTTCCTTTGTCCTGGCCTGAGGAAGATGATGCAACCAAGGGTGGTGGTGTTGTTGTTATTGGTGTGATTCTGTCGGTGTTGTTGTTGTTGTTGATGTTGGTGGTGGGATTTATGAGATTGGTATTCTGAGACTGGTGGTGATGATGAGATTTGAGCTAACGATGTGATGGTGTTGGCTCCCCTCGGTGTGAGAAGGAGGTTCTTCACAATATTCTCCCCTCAAGCTGGGAGCTTCAGGTGAGGGCAAGAGTTGGAGTTGGTGCTGAGGGGGATGGAGCCGCTTGACCCTTGAAGGCCTGATAAATTTCAGAGATCATATCCTTAATGTCCGAAGTGTCGCTTTGAATACCAGTGACCTTTGTTTCCAAATTAGCTTGAGAAACTTCCAGAGCGGTCATTCGGGCCCAAGATTCCGTGCCGGGGATGAGGATGCTGAGCCAAAGTAGCCACCGCGTATTCAAAGAATCCAATGTAGCTTGAAGAGACGGATGAGGATGGAAGACCCGAACATTTGCAGACTTTAGCATATTGAAGCGAGTTCGGTGAGGCTTGAGGATTGTTTCAAGTGCGCCTCAAGAGCCTCCAAAGCACTTTAGAGTTGAGTCTTTGGGTCTTCTTTGACAAACTCCCGATTTCATCTATCTTTGTACCTACACCTGAAGGTGCACGAGGAATTTAGCCAAGTTGTCATCCAGTCGGTGAAGGTTGTCATACATCAGATCCCTATGCTCATGAACATTTTCATCAAAGCCATGTACCTCAGCCTTTAGATCGGCATAACTTCGCAGCTGACCTCGGTGTGTTGATCCCACGAGTTCAGTGACCCCAGTATAACCTTCGAGACGCTTTGGTGATCCACTGAACAAGCGCCTTCAGTAAGTGGGAGAACATTATCAAATCTTTCAAATTCATCGATGGATGAGGAGGAGTCATCATTTTCATCTTTGGAATGGTGATTCAAGATGCTCACATGGATCGGTGAGGCTCTTATTCGACTTGAACCTCATCGTCCATTTCTTCTCAAGCGATAAAATTTAATCATTAGTCTCGCAAGCTCATCTTCGAGAAAAGAGTATGCCAGGTAACATCAACTGTTAACCAGGGGTTGGTGATGGGTTCCATATCGCCGGTGGTATGTTTCCTCTCGAGTCTTTGTCCCCGTTGACCCCTCGGACACGGTGGGCGTTTCCAGCTGCCTTCGCTAGAGTCGATTGGTTGTGGGTTCCGTATCGGGGGTTGTTCCTTTCCCTCCGAGTCTTTGTCCCCATGACCCCGAGACACGGTGGCGTTTCCTGCCTTTAGCAAAGTCGTGATAGTTGTATCCCTATCGGGGTTGTTTGATTCCCTCTCGAGTCTTTAGGATCGATCGGTGTGCCCTCGACAAAGGCTTGGATTTGCTAATGTCATCACCGGGTGTTGTGGAAGCGCTCCCCTACCGCCGGGTTGTATGTTTCCCTATGGATCTTGGGGAGTAGTAGTTGTGACCAAGGGCACTGACTGTGATGTATCAGTGTCCTTCGTTGTCACGGGGGTGGATGTTGCTTGGGCTCCACTGGGTGGCAGATCAGTCTTGGGATTTCTTTGCCTTTTGGCAAGTGTTCCTGAAGCCTCAGGGCCCTAAGACTTGGGTTTGGTCTTAGTCCCAGTCTCGAGACTTCCCTTTCTCTTTGTAGGAGCAGGGGTTAGGAGACATCGATCCCGTCTGCAGTTGTTTACAACCATATGGGCCGTCAATTCAATAGGAGTGACAAGGGATGGGTCTTTTTGAAAATTTGATTGGCTCGGGATGCCGGCAAAGCACCAAATTTTTCTTCCCGAGGATAATTCGAACCCAGGTAACACTTGCAAAGCACATGAGACAAACCTAGGATATGAAGCGTATTTCGTCCTAGTTTTGCTCAGTAGCTTGGTTACGAGATCATTGTAAATGATCTCCCTATGTCGACATGATGACCCCATTCATTAAGCGGTATGCCATCATCAACTAAATAGAGTTAACTTGTTCGGTGGATGAGTGGTTCCCGCCGAGGACCTGAATCACAAAAGTGAATAGGATCCTCCAAGCCACGGAAATGAGCTTTTGGTGGCGGGGTCTGTCCAAAATGTTGGATCTAAAACGATTTGTTTTAACCCATCCTTCACTTTGGAGGGTTCAGGATGGGCGACATAAACTCCTTTGTTATAATCCAACCCTGTTGAAGTGCAAAACGTTTTGTAATCCAGGGTGAATTGTTGTTGCCCGTGTAGACCGAATCGATGAGATATTCCCGAGAGGTCCGAGGTTGTTCTCATCGTAGAGGGTGTCGGGTCAAAGGCCTTGTCATTGCCCAAAATTCCCTAAGGAGATTTTGGTAAACAATGGAGGGACACTGAATAAAGGCCGTTTTCAGTGGGCAATTAAACAAAAATTTCATAATGTTTTTGTAGGCTGGGACAGTTCCAGGGTATTCAAAGTTGCCTATGACATTATTAGTTTTAAATTCAACGTTTGTAAGATCCCCTACCCACTGGAGAGATTGAGTTCTAGCCATTTCCATTTAAAAGATTTTAGGGTTTTGAAAATATTTTGACTAGAATAATCAAAGTTTTTTTTTGATCTCTCAAGTTTGTGATGAAAAACTTTTGTAAATGTTTACAAGAAGGTTTTTCAAAAGAGGTTTTAAGAGTTTTTGAGCACACACAAATATCTCTGAGTTTTAGAAATGATTTTGACAGAGTTTTGTTGCAGAAAATAATTTGTGTGTGTTTGTTTGTGTTGGAAGAGGGTATTTATAGAGTGGTAAGAGGGGTGATTTGTGCACAAATGGGAATATTAAGAGTCGGTTTTTGGAAAACGTTTGAATTTCCACATTTAATGCTGTCACTCCATTACCCGCAGTAAAATCCCGTTTTTCAAAGGAACAGTTGCAATGCACAGTAAAAGTGCACTTTTGCTGAGAGAAAATATCAATTTGATATTCTTGTGAGAGGAGGCATTAAATGTCAAGTGGGATGACAGTAAGACAAAGAGACATATATTACTATATTAAATTGGCATAGTTACCAACCTTGAACATTTAAGTAACTGATACTTAGATCATTTAGTTACTCATTCAATGCTCTTTGTCAAATGTCAGGGACCCTGAATGAGTCTTACTCATTCAGTGAGAGGTTTATTTTGGGTGTTCAGGGAGGATGGACCATTTCAGTGAACTTATTGAGATTGGTTTTGATACTTGACTTTCAATGTTAAGCATTCCCAACTCAGCTTTTAGTCTCCTGAAGGTAAGTTCATCCAAGGGTTTGGTGAAGATATCGGCCAATTGATATTCAATAGGGATGAAATGAAGTTCTATGTCTCCTTTCATTATGTGATCCCTGATGAAGTGATATCCGATATCAATGTGTTTGGTTCTTTGGTGGAAGATAGGGTTGTTGGAGATTGCAATAGCACCGGTGTTATCACGAAGATGGCCACCATTTTGTAATGGATGTCATAGTCACCGAGTTGACTTTTCATCCATAATACATTGGCACAACATCCTGCTGCAGCTACATATTCACTTCGGTGAGGACATAGCCACCTGATTGTTGCTTTTAGCACTCCAACAAACCAGTTTTCCTCCAAGAAATTGACAGACCCGAGGTACTTTTTCGTCCATGTTGCAGCCAGTAATCGAATCGAGTAACCCTTGAGATCAAACCCGAGCATTTTGGATAATAGAGTACAAGATTTGGGGTTCCCTTCGTATCCGAGTATTCTTTTGGCTGCAGTTAGATGGGATTCTTTAGGATTGGGTGATATCTTGCTATTAGACAGTGAGAATTGGATGTCCGGTCTAGAAGCGTTAGATACATCGCTGATCCAACAATCCCTCTGAAATGAGTTTGATTGGATTTGCCGTGAGATCGGTCCAAGGTTGTTAGGTGGGACCATTGGAGTCTTCACGAGGCACAGTCGATATCTCATATTTCTTCCAGAGATTTCTGGTGTATTTCTCTTGACTGATGGATATTCCTTTATCAGTTTTCCAAATTTGTAGTCCAAGAAAGTATGTGAGTTCCCCCATCATGCTCATTTCAAACTTCTTTGTCATCAGTTTTTCAAACTGTTTTAGCGAGTTTGTAGTTTGTTGAGCCAAAAATGATGTCATCAACATACACTTGGACTAGTATCACATCTTGTTGAGTTCTATAGACAAACAGTGTGTTGTCTATCTTTCCTCTGACAAACTTGTTTTGTATCGGGAAGGCTGAGAGAGTTTCATACCATGCCCTTGGAGCTTGTTTAAGTCCATAAAGGGCTTTGTCAAGCTTTGCTTGAACATAGTCGGGAATTCACTACTCTCAAAGCACGGGGTTCTTGAACATACACATCTTCCTTGAGGTCACCATTTAAGAATGCACTTTTAACATCCATTTGGTAGACCCTGAAGTTCATGTATGTTGCATATGCAAGGAAGATCCCGATGGCTTCCATTCTTGCAACAGGAGCAAATGTCTCATCATAGTCAATGTCTTCTTGTTGACTGTAACCTTTGGCTACAAGTCTGGCTTTGTTTTTAATGACAATGCCGTTTTCATCAGTTTTGTTTCTGAAAACCCACTTCATTCCTATGACTACTACATCCCGAGGACATTTGATCAAGGTCATGACCTTGTTTTTGTCAAACTGTTGCAGTTCTTCTTGCATAGCCTGAACCCAGCTTGGGTGTTTAAGAGCCTCAGTGACACTTTTGGGTTCTATATCTGATAGGTAATCAACATATAGACATTCATTGGTTGAAGCTGCAGTTAGATTAGCAGCCATGCTTCTAGTGAGCATGCCCTCGGTGGGTTCACCAATGATGTTTACAAGCTCAATGTCCTGAGATCTTGTCCACTTACTTTGTGGTGCAGGATCGAGCTTGAAGATGTCACTGGGAGTTCAGATGTGAGTTCAGGTGCAAGAGCCACAGGATCATTTAGAACATCTGTAGAGATGTCTTGTTCAGGGTTAAGTTCATGAGTTACGTGTTCCGATCATTTGGATCGTGTTTCCTATCCAGCAGGGTGGACCGATTATCAATGAACTCACTAATAGTTGGTTGGGGTAGGTTGTGAGGTAAGACATAATATGAGATGTCAAAGATCGACTTGATATGAGGAATTGAATTCATGTTGTACTCATCGAGGATATCTTGATGAGTTATCAATTCCTATTTCCTCTCTTGAGGTGTTGGTGAACTGATGCTTTCAAAGACTTTCATCAAAGGTGACATGTAAGGTTTCCTCAACTTGTTGTCTCCTTGTGTTAAAACCACCCCTGAAGGCTTTGGAGATCGATGGGTAGCCTAAGAAGTATCCATCATCAACTTTTGCATCAAACTTGCCTAGATGATCCTTGTGGTTATGAATGAACACAGGACATCCAAACACATGAAAATAGTTGATGTCAGGAAGTCTACCTTTGAAGATCTCATATGGGGTTTTATTATGTCTTTTGACAATGATTGACCTGTTTTGAGTGTAATGTGCAGGCTTTTGGCGCCAGTCGAAATGCTTTGAGAGGGCTGAGCCATTTAACATGGTTCTAGTAGCCTCAATGAGAGTTCTGTTCTTCCTTTCAAAGAACCCCATTTTGTTCAAGGGTATATGGAGATGAGAAATTTTGAGAAATTCCTTTTTCATCACAGAAACTCTCAAGCTCTTGATTTCTGAACTCAGTACCATTGTCGATTCGATTTGTTTAACATAATGTCATTCGGTTTTCAATCTTCCGATGAATGACATTATTGTATCACCACTGACTCTTTTTGGAAAGAAAGTATACCCAAGTGTATCTTGAGAACTCATCAACAATGACATGTGTATACTTCTCATCTTTGGATTGATCTAGGGTGACAGGTCCAAAGAGATCCATGTGCGAGGAGGTGAATGCGCTTTTGATGAAGAAATTTTGTTTGGTTTTGAATGATGCTCGTGATGTTTACCTTTTCACGAGTGCGAGCATGGTTTGTCTTTTTGCAAAAACTAGTGATGGTAAGCCAAGGACCTTGTTTTGTTTAGCCAAGTTGTTGAGGTTTTTGAAGTTCAAGTGTGAGAGTCTCTTATGCCACAACCAATTGATTGTTTCAGTGGCTTTAGCAAAGAGACAAGTTCCATCTTGGGAGAGTGTTGACATGTCTAACACATAAACATCATCTCTCCTAGGAGCTATCAACACAACTTCCTTGTTGGCATTGAAAATGGTACCTTGTTTATCATTGAATTATACAATGTATTTAGCATCACATAGTTGGTGACATGATGAGATTGTATTTGAGACCATTGACATAGGCTATTCTAGAGAAAACTATTCCATTGCAGTTCTTGAACCATAACCTTCAGGGGGACATGATGAGTTATCACCAAATACTACCTTGGGCCCTGGTTCCTTTACATACTTGTGCATATATTCCTTCACACCAGTCATGCTTCTTGAGCATCCACTGTCTAGATGCCAAATAGGCTCCTAGCATGTCTCTCGCACAAGCGAAAACTGAATTAGTTTCTCGTAGTGACCCACTTACTAGTGGGCTTGGGTCTCAAGGTCTCTTTGAAATTTGCAATCGACTCATGGTCAGTGGTTGTGTGCATAGTGCTACCACGGGTTTTGCATTTAGAGCCGCGAGGATGACTCGGTGACTCTGGGTTGTTTGGAATTTCTCCTTGCATGAATGACACTGTCATGTTGGGATGTCTCATGAGCTGGATTACCGCATATATCACAACATGTGTTCATGAGACAATCATCCTGATGATGATCGTTAAACCCACGGTGAGGCCTGAGGAAAAGGTTTTGCTCTATTCTTGGGAGCAACTTTGGAGGATGAAGCATCCGATGACCAACTTTGGTATAGTTTGCTTGGTGACATACTTGTAGATGGTCTGCAGTCTGTGATCACCCTTTTGCGGATCGTGCAAAAAAGGATTCTATAGCATTTGTCAGTGGTATGGCTGGTGTAATGACACATCTCACACTTGTTTTTGTTTTTGGAGGTTGACTTAGACTTTGAGGAACTGGAGGAAACTGACTTTGTCTCCTTGATTGGTTCAAGGACCTTTTCAATGGATTCCATTTTTTCGAAGCTTCCTCACAAGTTCGTTAGTTCTTTGAATTTGGTCGACTTCGATGGGGACAGAGGATGTTGAAGTCTCAGTAAGAGTAGACTCTTGTTGAGTTGGTTTTGTTGGTCTTTTCAGGATGGTTCTATCAAGTCCAGACCTTTCGTTTGGTGAATGAGGATTGAATTGCGTGGAGTAAGCTCGAGCTTGGAGCAGGCACCAAGAGGTTTCATGGTGGAAGCGGTGCATGAGATTCTGCTGGACTTCGAGATGTGTTCAAGACTCCGGGCACATCAGGGAGTCCAAGAATGCTCTTTAGAGCTTGACTTTTAGGCTCTAGAATCCTTCCAGAATCGAAATTTGGAAGCTTACTCTCAGGATTAACCCGTTCAATCCAATCACCGGAATTTGGAGTAGTCGCATATTGGTAATCATACCACCGGACACAAATGGTTTTGACCTTTGGTCTTTGTTGCGAGAGTCGAGGAGATGATCTTCACCTATGACTCTCTTTTTGCTACTGGGGCACCCACATCAAAGACCTGGATTCTTAGCATCCAACTATCAAGAATATCTTGTTCCCTTTTAAGTTCATCTTGAAGAGCCTGATTTCTCTTAACTAGTTCGGTGTTTTGAATTTGCAAGGTGACAACCTCAAGCTTGGCTTGTTTTAAAATAAGCAGTTCATCTCTACACTTGTTTAATTCAAAACTTAGCTTGTTGTATTTTGAAAAGAGATTTAATCTTTGCTCTTCTACGAACTTAAGGTCAACATTAAGATAATTCATATAAGGCGCCAATCGAGTCATCATCCATAGAAAGTAAGATGTTTACCTTCTTCATAGTAATGTTGACCCATTCCCGCTTTCCGCATGATTCTTTCCAACAACTAGCTTGTCCTCTTCTAGAGAGGGCCATCGCTGCACTGACATGCACCATTTCATCATCCGATGACACGCTCTTCATCCCGGTCGAAGGTCTCAAAGGCAACAAGGCCTTTGTTTTACCACCTGATTGAACACTTTTTGTTGTTTCGAGGGCCTCGAGCAATGCAAGCTTAGCTTTGACTTTCTTATATTTTGCTTCAAAATCAACAATTTTATTTTGATCGGATTTGTTTTGAAGGTTTTGATGAGACTGATAGATTTTTGGTTGAAATTTGCTAAAGCACGAGAACCGATTTGACCTCGATGGTTTATAAGAGTGTTCAGAAATTGTTTTTGAAAAATAGTCTTTTGCAAAATGACCTCTTTTGTGACACTTAAAGCATTCAGTTTCCTCATTTGCTTTGGCATTTGAAAAACCTTTGTTTCTTTTTATAAACCTTCGAGAGTTAGCAAGGAGTGCCCTTTCACGGAATTCGGTGTTCGGTCATTTAGGTACTCTCACTTGATCTCTCATCAGGCTCATCATCGAATTTTCACGAAAATCTTGAACAACATTGTTAGAGTAGAAAGAAGTTGATATTGGTGATGAGGTGGTGGTCAGGGACTTCTTGACTTCCCGAGACTTCTTTAAGTCGGGTATCGTGTTGATGAGGTTTTTTCCTCATAGACAAATTTCCCATAAATTTCAGGAAGCTCAAGATTTTGGATATGATTAGCATTCCTAAGTCCCTGAGAGAAAGTCAACCACTTCTTAGGGAGACTGTTGACAAAACCAACATTGATTTCATGTTTGGACAACTTAATACCATCATTTGACAGTTCATTTTAAAGAGTTTTGTACCTGGTGTAAGTTTGAGAGAGAGTTTCGAGTCCTTAGCCCGAAGGTGTTATACTCAAGTTTCAGTCCATTATCCTGTTTTCCTTGGTATCAGATGGGCCTTCATGACTATGAACTAGGTCATCCTGTGTTTGCTTAGTTGTACTACAGACTTATAACAGACTCCATTATATCGTCAAGAAGACAAGATATTATGATACTTTTGAGTCTTTGGTCCTGGTTGACCACTCTCCTTTCATCCTGGTCCACTGAGCTTCGTGTTTGGGCAACCCTTCAGCCAGCTTTGGGACAAATGGACCTTCATTTATACACTTGATATAATAAGGTTCCATCCAAATCAAATAGCAAAGCATCCGCTTTTTCCATTTGTTGAATTTGCCAACTTCAAGTCTAGGGGCAAAATTAATAAGCTCCACCCTCTTTATCGACTAGTTGGGGTACATCAATTTCAGCCATTTAGGATCCTAATTTAAAACTTTTAGAGCGGCCTAAAAACGAGTTTTATAATTAGGCTTGCTCTGATACTACTTGTTGTTCCCCATTCACTATCGTTTAAAACAGTTTAAATATATAAAACAAGTTAATAGTGAACTATGACTGAAATTAACATAAGTAAAACTCACACATTAATTTTCAACATCATATTCTTATTAGAAATAAATCAACAAAGAATACGTTACCCAAGTACTTGCGGAATAGTACTTGGGATTGAAATGACAAAGTTGGGTGACTCCTCTCTAAGCTCAAGCTAAGTCCGAAAGTACAACTCTTAGAGCTCACTGAGCTATCTCGGGAACTAAGTTGTATTTGGAGGAGTGAAAAGATGGCTTGCGTGTATGTGTGTTTTAGAATTCACAAGCTTAATCTTTTCACTCCATCTCTTATGCTATTTATACATGTATGAGTTTTAACTCTTTCCTAAGTGACAAATCGGCATCATACGAAGACAAAATATGATGTATTTTGTCTGCTTACAAAGACTATTCTAAGTAAAAGACAAGGTCGCTTTCCATAACTCGGTGATGACACCGAGCTTGTAAGTTAGCCATTCAGGGAAAGTTGACTTATGTTGATAAGGACTTCTTCTTATCTGATTCAAACTTATCCCGCCTTGTCCCGCTCTTTCTTCAGTCTATTTATCCTTCAGTGTTCTACTTCAGTTTGTCTTTAGTGTAAGCAATTGGAGAGGAGTCTTGGGGATTCAGTGAGTTATTGTCATCACTCACTGAATCCATCATCTTCTTCTTGACTCCGTCTTCACCCTTTAAGTTCCGCCTTACTGAGTGGAGAGACTTCATCTTTGCCTCGTCTTGAGTTTCCTGAAGATGACCCACTGAGAGACTATGCACTCAGTGACCTGATTACGTTTAACGGTCTAAGTACTTGGGCTATTTTCTATTCAAATCCTAGATTAAGGGTTTTGGGTATTTACTGAACCCAACATCCACTCATCGAAAGAATCAAGTTCCATATAACTCACATCCCACCAAATACAAATCCTCCGAAAAATAGCTCTAACAACACTACAATTAAAGAACAAATGTTTCGAAGACTCAACACCCGTCTCGCATAGAGGACATAGAATAGAAGGGATATCTATACCTCTACGTGAAATGTTCCAACGAGTCGGTAAACCATCTATACGCACCTTCCAAGCGTGAACATTTACTTTAATAGGCACTTCTTTAATCCATCTTGTTTTGGAAGAAATACCTGGTAATTTATTATTGTCAATATACCTTCGCGTCGAAGCAACTGAAAATTCTCCCGACCCATTTAAATCCCACGACCACCTATCCTCCGATGGACTTAACAACACTCCCTCCAAACTGTTCAAAAAATGATCCCACTGTTCTGATTCAATGCCACTACGCGGCATCCTACGTAAATGTGTTTGTTAACCTCAAGTGCATAAATGCGTGGAAAAGTCTCTTTCAATCGCTGCTCCCCCTTCCACCTATCCTCCCAAAAAGAAGTATTCGACCCATTCCCTATCTTCTTATGCATCATACTTCTAAGATCAATTCCATGAGAAGCTAACCTATCCATTTCTTTAATAATATCGCACCAAATCGACGTATATCCGACATTCCCAACTCTTCCAATCCTACCATCAACTCCATGTATAGCATGAATGATCCTAACCCATAACGAGTCACTTTGATTAAAAAATGGCCAAACCCATTTAAACATTAACGCTCTATTAAGCTTAATAAACTAGAGACACCAAGACCTCCTTTCTCCTTTGACGTCAAGACTTTATTCCAACTAACCCAAGTCGACCTTTTACTCTCAAGATCATTACCATTGAAAAAATGACACCGGATAGATTCCATACGTTGTAGAACCAACATAGGAACCTTAAAAATAGACATATGACAAATAGGCATAGAACCAAGAACCGCTTTAAGAAGAGTGAGCCTACCTCCAATAGACAATGTTTTCATCTTCCATTTAGAAAGTCGAATCACCATTTTGTCGATAACCTCATCCCATGATTTAATCCGAGACATACATCCCCCTACTTTTGAGCCAAGAAAAGAAAACGGAGTATTAAGAATGCCACACCCAATATGCCTCGTAACTTCTTCGACCTTCTCTATCGAAACCACTAACCCCATGAGTTTACTTTTACTAAGGTTAATACTTAGACCCGAAGCCCGTTCGAAACACTTTAACATATACATTAAAGTATCAATATTCCGCTTACTCCATTGACCCATGAATATAGCATCGTCCGCATAAAACATATGAGATAAAGTCATAGAAGAGTTAAGCTTGATACCATTAAACATACCCGCATCCTCCACTCTTTTAAAGGACAAATGAAGACTCTCCATAGCCAATATAAATAAAAAAGGATATAACGGATCACCTTGTTTTAAGCCTTTATAAAATTGAAATTCCTCCGTCGGACTTCCATTTACTAAAACCGAACCACGAGAAGATCGAAGGCATTCTTGTATCCAACCACACCATTTAGCACCAAAGCCAAAACGATTTAAAACGTCTCCTAAGAAATCCCAACGAACGGAATCATAAGCCTTTTCAAAATCAATCTTGAAAATAAACGTTTGATTTTTTTTTACTTTACACCATTGAAGGACCTCGTTGAGAATGAGCGGACCGTCTAGAATTTGTCTATCCGCCACAAAAGCCGATTGAACCTCACTAACTAAGTCTCCCAACACACCAACTAGCCGATTAGCCAAAATTTTCGCAATAATTTTATATAAGCTTCCTATAAGACTAATTGGTCGAAAGTCCTTAACCAATTTAGCATCCGAAATCTTAGGGATCAAAGCGATAAACGACGCATTACAACCTTTAGGAAAATTACCGGAAGAAAAAAAATGTTGAACCGCCGCCACTACATCCTTTTCAATTAGAGACCAATATCTTCTAATGAAACCAAAAGTAAATCCATCCGGTCCCGGAGATTTATCAATCCCACAATCCCACACCGCCCTCTTAATCTCTTGGTACGAAATATCACCTTCCAAGTCATTTTTTTGCAGCTCACTAATCGTACGAGGAAAATCAGTATTGATCACTGGTCGAATATGATGAGGCTGCTGGAACCGAGTACTAAAATGCTCCAAGAACTCCTTTTTTACCACAGGCGGATTATCGATCCACATACCATCTTTTAAGACTCCACGAATACCGAGTACTCCTATTACTTTCTGTGTTTTAGATTCGGCTTGATATTGTTTCCTTGCCATATCTCACATCATTTGAGATAGTAGAATTGGCCAAAATGGACTAATTAGAAACGAGGAACAAGCAATGAAAAGTAACCTACTCAACTTTTGATTAATGCCATAATTTTGTTGGTTTTGTCTACATTTTATTACTCGGTCTTAATCTTTGTTTAACCAACTCGACCGGTTTCATCAAGTTCGTCACTACGTAGTTCCTTTCCTAAGAAGTCATTGTTATGGGATAGAGTTGTTTTTTTATCGTTTTTGTCGATTTCCTCTAGAAATCTCAATCTTAAGTTTAGTTGGGTAGTTTGGTTGCAAAATCCTATTGCTAGATACTATATCTTCCTTGTAATTGTGTCTAGCTTTTGCTAGTTTAATATAAAGCCGCCGTTAAAAAAAAATTAAGCTTATCAGACCATCATATAAGCTTAGACAAACACCCTCTTATCTGACAATTGACACGCACATGCATATGAAATCACATATTCAACTCGTTTAGAAGTCAGTCGTTCCTTTCATTATTCATGGTTCATGTTATGGGCTTCCATCTTCACCACTTGCAATATATATAATTTTTTCAATCAGTGATCACTTAAACAAGTCATGTTGTTACGGGTCCTACTAACTTTAGAAGTAAGAACTTGCAAATATAGTTGAAGCAACTTATCTTATCCTTCAATAAATACTATCATGTTTAGGAGACACTAGTAGATATTAAACTACATGATCATCACTTACTCACTTTTCATTTCAGCTATACATCATCATTCAACATCACTCTTTTCACTTTTCACTCACAATAGCCACCACTCTCTTCACTTTTCAAATATACATCACAAAATACGTTACACACACTTACAAATAAAATAAATAATAAAAACTTGCACAGATACCAAGTGGTGAAAACTCTTACCACTCGATCCTCTTTTTCTCCTATACTCACGCGTAACACATACACCATTGTGAATGATGAGGTGGATGGTGACCCTCACACCCATTGCACCTAGTCCGCAACTCCAAAATTGGTGTCATATTGGCTTCTTGTATGGACCTCGAATAGACACATGCGGTAGTTTGTCAATGTTGGAGTCTTGTCAATATACATGTTGTGAACGGGTCATATAGTTCATTGTTCTAAACTGAATCCGTTATTATTTGTCCTTTTTCACCCCTGTTCTCGTAATTTAGATATTACGTAGCCTTCTTATGAATCCAATCAACAAGCTTGTCGACAAGACAAGTCGAATTGATATATTTGGTTACATGCTAAAAAGTAAACACGATAACCCACTCTGAGTATGTGACCAAATACATCTACTCTAAGAGTCCATTCATATTTTGTTTAATCCAAGAGAGAAAAAAAAATAAAATAAAAAAGGTATCAAAGAGTTCATGAAAACATATAGACAAGCCCAAACGAAATATACAAAAACTCGCATCATATGATTTTGACAAAACACAAAGATTTTTGCTCCAACACATGTACGTTTCTGTCTATATATAATACATTTTTTTTTTTGAACAAAGTCTACATATGATACATGAATTGATGAATACCTATTTTACTATGTACAATGTTAGGAAAGATTGTTTATTATGGAATGACATTGCTCATAACAAATTACACTGTAATATGATATGGAAAACTATAAACAAAATTTGTTGTCATTAGGCAATTTGTTGGTAATGTTGCTTCTAATAATGTACAAGGATCCATTGCCCGTGCGTTGCAGCGGATGTCAAGCTACTCGTAACTTAGAATGTGAAAAAATTATTTCATCGAGTTTAAAACTTTTTGCTTAATAGCTCGATGGCTTAATTACTTTAGTTATAGTCATTAAATTTCAAGCGTCTATCAAAAAACGGATAATGTAATGTAAAAAACGGGATAATGTAATTTGGGTAATTTAAATTTGTGTAAATCAAAATATTTATTCCTTTACATTGATATAAAGTTGTACTTTTTTTTCTTGATAATGATGTTGTTATGATTGTTAAACTATAGTTTTAAACGGTTTTCTTAAGCTTTATATAGTGTTGAAACTCTAAAGAAATTAGTTTTAAAACAAAGTAAAAATCAATAAGATATTTATGTTTGTAATTGTTGAGCCCTTGACGGATTTTTTATTGTCAAGTTGTTACATCACTAAACCAATGGTACAATTATTTATCCAAATTCCAAAATATCATTTTATCACTTTTTGTTTGTTAATGCATAAATAATAGCACCACTTTAATATTTAAAGTGTAGTATATACTTGTGTGGTGAAAAGTAGGATGGAAACTTGTGGTGAGATTTTGTTAAGAAAAAAACTTGTGTGGAGATTGCTTTTGAACTACTTAGGAATAGTGCTATTTACTCACAAGGAACATGTCATGTTACTTTGTAAAATGTTGCTCATAAGTCAATAAGTAAATGTGTGGTGAAAAGTAGGATGGAAACTTGTGGTGAGATTTTGTACAAAAACAATTTGTGGTGAAATTGCTTTTGAACTATTATGATAGTGCTATTATTGGTACTTTGGTAGTACTCAAGTTATAATTGATAACTTTTCGACTAAAAATATATGAGCTTATTGGAGACACACACGCATACATCTAAAGTATGTTTTTAATTATTGTAATTAATATATTTATAGTAAATGTATTAATTATATTATTAATATTCACGAAATGATTTAACGGTCATTAGTTTAACCGTTAAACGCTTAATTAACTAACGATCTAACTAATTAACAAGTAATGGACTAGAAGCCCAAACGAGTCCAAAAAGCCCATGGGGCAAAAGTGGATCGGCCGAATAAGGATCCAATAAGGGGGTTAGAGTAATGCTTGGAGGTTAAGCTAGGTTTAGGCTATATAATGAACCATTTGATTCATTATTTGTCTCACTTGTTATCCTAAACTCTAAGCAAAACCTCTCCCCTCTCTCCCTTGCATTAGTCGACTGATTTCCAACCCTAAACCCTTTAGGATTTTCGGCCAAACATTAAACCAACACAAAACCATGAGTTTCATCGTGTTATTTGTGAGCTTGAACTAGCATTTTAAAAATATTGTCGTGACCTATTGTGTATACAACTTTAGAATCGAATTTCCTTAGTTGCTTAGTGTTTTTCGTGTGATGCAAGAAACAAGATCCAAGATCCGAGCTTGATCAACCAAGCAGAACCAAAAAGTTAGTAAATATATATGTATATTTGTCTTAACTTATGTGCATCAAACGGGATCTCTTTAGAACATTTCCACTTCGTTACAACAATCACTATTGTTAGGAAACACATGGCATTTTACTTTGTAAATGTTAATAAGTAAATTTATTTTTCCCAGGATTTTTTTTCTTATTATTTATTTATATAAGATTGGACGTGAAAATGGGCGTGGGGTCTAATAATAACAATATAATGGTACAAATATATACTAATGAATCATGAAGGTTTTGGTCCTTTCCATCCATTATTATTCATCATGTTTTGTAACATTGTTGGCCTTTATGTCCCATGAAAGCCACACACAAGATCAAAAATTTTATGTTTCCCTTGTAATTATATATAAAAATATCTTATATTTATATAATAATATCTATTGAACTACCATAAACTAATGAAATTGAGTTTTGCTACATCTTGTTATTTCACATTTCTACTCATTCTCCTACCCACACAAAAATAATACGTTTACTCATTATCTCTCTTTATCTAAACCGTCAGGATAATTAGAAATACAAAGTAGGAATAAATATCATTTCTATGTTGTTAAATATGCTACTTTATCATATCAAACCAAATTTTGAAACGACTTATTTTTTTGGTTCACTTGTGGAAGCATTTAACATAGGAGATTACCTAATAATTAGAAGTCAAATTTTTTTTAAGTGTTTAACAATGAGCAATGTTCGCTTATAATACCAAATGTTTTGTTACCATTAGAACCACCACACAATATAAGTAAACTTCTTTAACTACAAAATGACGGTAAAAATGTTAATCTAATCAACATAATTTACAAATACATTCCTACCAAAAAAAAGTAGAATAAAAATGAATCATCTGAGTTAAACAGGTGAGTCGTCAACAACGATTGTAGCTCTACAAATAGGACAACTAGAATGAGTGATTAACCATTTATCAACACACTCACAATGATAAGCATGGCTACACTTAGGCAACACCTTCACTTTATCTCCATCTTCAAACACTCCTAAGCATATACAACACTCTAAATCATCGACCGATGAAGTGGACAACCTTTGATGCAAAGTGATTGGTAGACTATCAATCACAGATACATCCAGTCCCTGCGGCCTTGAAAAAGGCCGCACTGAAAAAGCTGCAGTGGCAGTATCTGCCACTGTAGCTGAATTAGAAGAACGACGACAAATCCATCGAGCATAGAGAAACAAAAGTGTTGTCGACAAGATTACTGAAAACAATACAATTATGAAAAAAAGTGTACGTCCACGTATTTGAAAGTTCTTGTCGTCGAGGTCGTCGTAACGCCAATGAAATGACTGAGAGTCTTGAGTGGTCATTGGTGGTGATGGTAGTGATTTTGTGGCATGGATTGTTGGAGGAAATGTTGTTAAGAGAGAAATGGTTATATTATTATGTGATAAAGGGTGGGAATGGTAGGTATAAATAATGAATGGAAAGTGAAAGAAATAAATAAAGAGGTTGGTTAAATAAAGTAAGTAAATAAAATAACGAGTATAGCGTGAATGTCGCGATTCAGGAAAGCAAACATGTGATCCCGAAAGTAACTCATACATGTCTCTCTTACCACTGCCATTTAAAGAGTACCCTGTCTACACACTAGCTTGCTTTATTTAACCACCCTACAAATTTTTAATTTAAAAACTAGTTTGTAGTGTTTTATCTTAAACTTAAACAACCTGTTAGGCGTAAGGGTGTAATCGAGCCGAGTCAAGGCCAAGTTTAACGAGGCTCGAGCTCGGCTTGAAAAATAAAGGTTGGTTCAAGCTCGACTCGATTACTCGTCAAACTTTAACCATCCAAGCTTAAGCTCGGCTCGAGTAGGATTCGAGCAAAGCTCAAGCTTAGCTTGAAAAGATCGAAATTATATATATGAAAAGCTGGAATCTGTACCAAATGGTATTTGCAGCTGAGCTGAGCTCCAACAAAATAGCAGATACACCATTCCGTGTCAAAACGAATTGTAAATTTGCAGCTGCCACAATAATATTCAGATCAACACTTATATTTATATATATTAAAAACTAAAAATAATATGAAGATTTATCCATAAAGCTCGAAAAGCTCGATAACCGCTCGAGCCGAGTTATCAAAGGCTCAAGCTCGACTCGTTATATGTTTCGAGCCAATTTATTGGGATTGAGCTCTGGCTTGAACTTGAGCTCGAGTTGCTTGATAAAAACTTGGCTCGTTTACACGAGCGTCAAAATCACTATTCAAAACATGAGATACGAAAAATGTTTAATAGAAGATGAAACAAACTGACTAACATCAATTGAATAAGCTTTGACATAAGTAAGGGTGCTTTAAAAATATACGATACTCGCATAAACACTTGATTTTGATAAAATACGGTATCCGGATGAGTTACGAATTTCATCATACTGTTATTGCATTTATCCAATTACATTCTCTAAAATAAAATTAGTTTCAAAATATGATTGCTCCTTTGTCGATTTTATGATTATTTTCTCGTTAATAGACTACAAATCTGTTTTTTATTTAGCGATCGAGGCGAAACATATATACATTTTATCTAAATTTCGGATAACAAAAAAATACAACTCGAACCTTGCATTAATCACATGTTGTTTAACAAAAAGCATCATATGGTATAAATTCGTTAGGGATGTCTTAAACTTTTCGTACTTTTGAATATTATATTTAAAACGTGATTTAATTGTGAATACTATGAATGTTGCATCTACTATCTACTTTTGTATGCTAAAGTATCATTAATACTAAATTGGGTTCAAGTTAGGCGAGTATGAGGAAATGTAGTTAGTTACGATTATTTGTGTTTAAAAAAAAAATGGTTAGAACGAATATTAAGGATATAACATAAAAAGTAGGACATATATGGGACATTAGGACCACCTTTCATGTACTATTTGTCGAAATGTTTTTGTCTTAATCAATTCAAAGTATTATATGAATTAGTTAGAAAAAGTCTTCTTATTTGCAGACAGAGACGAGAGTTCGATTCTCAGTTTTTGCAAAAAGGTCGAAGGTCTTTCGGAAATAGCATCTCTATCTTCGGGTAAAGATAAGGCTGTCTACATCTCACCTCCTCCATACCTCATACCTCATGGAAGACGGGATTGAGTACCGTGAATTTTTTTCTTATATAAAACATGATTTTGTTTTATGAAGACAATTTAAATGTGTTACTTAAGCTACATTTGAAAAAACATACGTCTCATATCAACGTAAACATCAAATCAATATTCTTAGAAAGAAAAAATAAATATATAATTATATGAATTTTCACGGTGTCCCGTTGAAGAATAAAACTTTTTCCTTCTATAGAAAACAATAGAGAAACTTTATACCAACCAATAATGAGAGAAAGTAAAAATGGAAAATAAACTCACGACATGTAAATGAGCTTAAAACCTGGGAAGAAAACTATATAAAGAAACTATATAAAGGGTATGTTTTGACAGAGAGCGGTGTAAAGATTTTTGGACACTGAGAGATGAGCAATAAACATTTTAATTTTTAGTGGTCGTTTGTCAAAAGAGCGATAAACTATTATTCTTTATGAAGGTTGTTCTTCACGAAGACTATTTTTTACAGCTGCTGCTCATTGTTACTGCTACTTTTAACAAATACCCCGAAATCATAAACCGATCATATGAATCTGATACGTGTCGAATATTTGAAAGTGTTTGGTGATACTTCTTTATTCGGCACAAGGACCCGGCCCATTCATTCCTTCACTTCGATTCGATTCACGGCTTTAAATGACCCATTTCTATTTTGCATTTTTATATTGTGAAAAAGTGATTTTATAGATTCCAAATTTAATTTTGTAAAAACAATTGGAAGATTTTAATAAGCTTGTTGTACAATACAAAAAGGTTAGACTATCAAATGTCCAAAGATATGTTGACACATACAAATTTGTATTTAATTTACTAGACGAGTATCCGTGCATAATAATGAGATTTTTTAGCGGCAGATAGTTTTCGTGATAAAAAACGTTTATGTGTTATAAACGAAAAATAATATAATGTTATGAAACCCGATTTGACATGGGTGGTTCAACGGGTTAACCATTCTGGTCGAAAAACATGTCAATTTAAACCGGGTTAACATGACGAGTTGTGATGAAAACAGGTCAAATTAAACCAGATCAACCTGCCGGGTTTGAAGTGTCCCGGGTCAACTCGATTTTTTATGTATATTAATAGATTCTTTTAAAACGTATGTAATATTTTCTTTTTTAGTTTCAACTTTTCCATTTTGGGTTTTCCATATAATCTTTACTACATAAAATAGAAAAATGGTCAAAGGTGAAAGTGAAAATTGAAAGTTGAAAGTTGAAAGTCAAAGGTGAGAGAAGTGTATAATGTAATTAATACTCTTATTAAAACACCCCATTACTTAAAAGTACATTGATTTATTCATATTGTACAACCAACTAAAAGCATATCCACCAAATTAAATACAAACAATTAAAACACCTCATACTAAAAAGTACAATACAATTTTCACAATATACAATTTAAACAAGTTTCAACAAAATCCAGAATATAAAATAATTACACACACTAATTTGTTATTTTTAAAACACCCTAAAATGAAAAGTACATGCTATTATACACATTATACAAATTAATAAAACACACAAAGTTTCATACAAGCTAACAAGTTGATGGTACATATAATTTTGAAAACTGGACCAGACTGGACCAACGGGTTCAATCGGGAACCGTTTCGCCACGGTTCACTAACCGATAAAGTCATCCAAATGAACTGAGAGGACCCGTTGAAACCGATACAAACGGTAAATCAGCCTCATCGAAATCTGTTTCTCCAGTTAATCGTCACGAGGTACCCAGATACTATATATAAAGGAAAACACAAAAAGTCAAATGTTGAAACTAAAAATAGAAACTTTGAAAACATATATTTCAAAAGTAAACTATTAATACACATCGAAAACCGGTTAACACGAACGCTTCAAACCCGACGGGTTGACCGGTTTAATTTCACCCGTGTTCAACTAAACCCGTCCGGGTTGACCGGTTCAATCGACTGCTTTTTCGACAAAAGCGGTTCAACCAGGTTGAACCACCCTCGACCGGGTTTGAACATTATGTTTAATAAACAAATCTTCAAACTTTTATTATTTTTCGTTTATAACCATAAACATTTTTTATCACTAAACGATATGTCGCTATAAAATCTCGTTGCTATACACGGGTATTAAATGAAAACTGATTTGGCATATTCAATGTTGGAAAGTCAATACAAGTTTTTTAATACAAAGCATGTATCCATGTTTTTGAAACTTAAAAAGTGAGTAATGTTAAATTTCTAAAATTCCTTTAAAACTAAAATTTCTACATAAAAATTCAAAGAATTTGCCCTTAATGAAATAGCTACCATAACAATTCACACCTAAAATTTGAAAGAAATGTATGACAAATTTTGACAACTTTTACTATTGTAATTTTCCCAAAAAGAGTATATATTTTTTAATTTATTTAATCTTAACACTAATAATTTCTAAAAGTTTATCAATATCTTTTATTTTATAAGGCACCATATTAATACTTATTATTTATTGTATGTTACTTTTATAGTGTGTGTATCATATCGATCTCAGGTTATTAAATATTGAAATGTGTCACCAAGTATATGATTTTTAAAAATTTTGTTTTGGCATTTATATATAGTTGAAATTGCAGAGATATTGTTGTGATAACTCAATGTTTACAATCACAAAATATTGTATCGATTTATTATATAGTCACGGGGTTCATTTTTTTTGTTCTCGTTCTTGCGCATTAAATACGTTAAATACAAATTTGTGTTCCAAATATTGCTATAATGATGGTGATTGATTGGCTTTAATCGTTGATTGTTCCTACAAGCATTAATTTCAAAGATATACAAAGTTTTCTAAAATAATTTGGTCAAAATACATTATACAACCGGTGTATATATTTTTGTTAAGTTTCTTAGGTTTGATTGGGTCAAATACCATGTCTTGATGGATGATAACTACAAAGTGAAGCCAATCAAAGAGTTCGGTCAAAGAGGATTCAACACCTCATATGCCGTGTAATAAGAAATTTTACATGACGAGTAACGTGCATTGTTAGTTATCTCATAATTGATGTAATGTTTCATTTTTAGTTTCAATAAATACTTTTATTTGTTCTTTGATACATGTTAATTTTTCTTCATTGAATTATCGCATGTTACGAAACACTTACCACAATATCGCAATTGTTAATTATCTGCCGCTAGGAACAGCTGCCGCTATGCGCGGGTACTCGTCTAGTATATATAAATTACTCAACTATAAAATATTTGATTCAAAATCCATTTATCAAATAATCAATTCCATGACCTAATTAATTTTAAAGTTTCCTGGCATATCCTATTAGGGTCATACTATTGCAACCCTCCCTACCCATAGCCCTGCCACCTTGTCCCCAGGGAATATTCCCTTTGTCTTTTTTTAAGTCAATAGCGCTTTTTGTCGATTTCATTCAGTATTTCGGCGGTTTTAAAGCGTTTGGCTTATTAAACTTTATATTCTGATTCCGCATTTTCAGGGTTTATAGCTTTTTGATATAAACAAAATTATAAAAATAAAAAAAAAAAAATAAAAAAAAATAAAAAAAAAACAAAAATCTAGGAGGGGTCTTAATAAAAAATTAGGGGGGGTCTTAATAACTCACCCCATCCTATTAATGGCAGTTTTACGTGGATTCCATGTTGTTTTTTTGTTGAAAAAGTGGACGCTTTAAGTTCTTCAATTTACTTTTATGATTTTCTTTCTGAAAAGAATAAAAGAGCCATTCAATAAAATAAAGTATAGTCGAGTTTTAAATCAAGATTTTTATGGTGCGTTTGGTATCCCGGAATGAGAATGAAAGAATGAATTTTCATTCTAATCATATGTTTGTTTAAGATGCAAATTTTTCAAATATGATAACCATACTTCATATACCTCACAAGGGTAAGGTATGGATATTTCATACCGAGGGGTCCACCACTAATATCAAACTCATACTCATTGTGATTCATGACGACATACCAAACACATCCTCTCCAAAAGGTGAAGAATGGTGGGATCACCCTGGTCCCATGCATCCTAAGGATGCCAACCGAACCCTCCCCCAAGGACCCGCCTGCAATGAAGATCGTGTCCCAGGTGGTATCTTATCAAGATGTTGGGCTTTGAACCCGGTCATTTTCTATAACCGTTGCCGACCACTAATCGGAGATTCGCGGTGGGGATGATACAAATTGAAAGCTTTTAGGCCAATGGAGAGATTTGATCCCCGGTCTATTGGCACAAGGTTAGAAGCTCTTACCATTTGACTAAAGGCCTATTGATACCAAACGCATCCTTAGTTTTAGTTGCAAACGATCTAGTGTTAATTAGTAGCGTTAGAAACTATAATCCCTAACGTAGCATGTTTGTATAAGTTATGAAACGACACATGCATGGAATGTTCAAGCTTAGGTTTAATTTATGGGCTCTATATGTGACTTATTTTGAAGCTGAGATTAAGCTTATTTTCTTTGGTAATTAAGTTCTTTTTGTCATTTCCGGATGAACATATACCATTGAAAAACCAATCATTCAACAATAGTTTATGCACCACGTGTGTTTATTGTTCTATTATACATTTCTCGTGAACAAAATTGGAAATCGTAAAAGCTATAGTAGGTGTACTATTGATTTAATATATGCTATTGGTGTTTGTTGTTACGTTAACGCTCCACTGTGGACCGTATAAGAGCAAAATGTATGAGCAATACCAATAACACGTTATTGGTATGGCACCTCAACGCCACCTCATACACCTTCCAATAACACACCAATCACTCAAACACCACTCCCTCATAACACATCACTAACACGTTATTGCCTCGTGATTCTTAATTTATTTTTTCATTTTATCAATTTCATACAAACACATTTTATATAAAAATGAAAATACAATATATTAAAAAAAATACTATGTTTGAAAAGAAAATGATACTTAATCCTAAATTTTTAAATAGCCACTAATCACAAAACCAATATTTGTTGATGGATTCAGAATACTACATTTAAAAGCAAAAAAGAATTAATAATATGAATACCCACTAACCCATCCTCACTAGTATATATCCTACACTTGCACATTTCCCTAGCTATCTTCCTCCATATTTTCACTCTTTCACACTTCACACTTCCCAACCCATCTTCCTCCATATTTCTGATCAAACAAACCCACCGGAAACAAAAAAAAAAAGAAAACGTTATCTTCCTCCATATTTCTGATCAAACAAACCCACTGGAAACAAAAAGAAAAAAGAAAAAAAAGGGTACGTTGCATGCAATAAACGAATAGCGTGAGCCAGTGAAACAACTCAAAGACCAATGGCGTGTGAATGGCGTGTTCGATGGTACCATCGTTGGCGCTAAGTATTGGTTTTGAAAAGAACGAATGGCGTGATATCTTTGACGATACCGAGTGCTCTAATGAATAGTATATTGATTGTGCTATCCACTGTAGAGTTGCCACATATTCATACCGTATAAATGCGATTCTTCTCTGTCTCAACCGTGTTTATGGGCCTCTCCACCCACTTCAATTCATTACTATATATATAAAATGGGGACACAAAACGGTGCCCACCCATGTCGCTAGCGCTTGTTATTTTCTTCAAACCCCAATCAAGGATATCCATCTTCCTTCCCGCTTATCGCCAAGTTTGCGACATATCGTAGTCTTTTTCTCCCCTATCTCCACCGCCTCTTCTTTATTATTCTTATCAACAATCACACGCACCGCTTTTGTTATCAATAACCAGATCCATGCTAACAGATCGATTTCAGGGGAGATTTTTTTAAGGTGTTTGGAATATCTTATCGCAAGGTTTAATTCCTTTCTTCATTATTGATTATCTATATTTTCTAATTGTCTAATGATTTTGTTTGATTAGGAGTTTCAGCAATCTTTTGATTGAAGAAGGAGAAAAATCAATTGTGTAAGTTGTAGCTTTTTGGTTTACGTTATTAAACCTTTTTCATTGGTGGGGTTTGGATTTTCATGTGTGACTTTTTTTGAGGTTTGAAGCTACGACGGTGAATAAGCTTGATGTGGAGGATGAGCTCTCATCTAATCACTGCTGGGTTCGTGATTTTTACTTGGTGTAATATTCTTTTAGTTTACATTATATGTTGTAAAAGCTGACGTAATATCCAATTGAATTGCTCGGATTATTAGTTGGGCTTTGTTAGTTTTTCAAAGTGAGGTTTTACTTTTTTTTTTGTTTTTAGGGCAAATTCTAAGAATGCATTTTTCGCTCAAGGTGTCATCACTTTTTAGGAAAAAAGTTTGGGTATTTCCAAAATAAACTTTGAGACTTGCGACTTTATCCTTCCAATGTAATAGTGACACATGTCCCGACACTTTTCAGACAATCATTTTCGTACCTATGAATTTTAGTCGACTAATACCCAACGACTTTTAAGATTCACGATTTTTTTGATATTTTCGAAAAAGTCAAACTTTAAAAGTAATATTTTATTCCTTTTGCTCCTTCCCAATGTCGTGTTTAAGCGAATTAATTTTAGCGTTTTTGGCCAAATAGTAGTTTTGTACTTTTTTCCAATTTTACACCACGGTAAAATACTTTTACTTATCACATATATTTTTTCCAATTTTTACACCAAGTCAAGAACCATCGTCTTCTCGAAATCCTGCAAAAAAAATGTTTCGTATTCGGGTATGTTTTTTTATGTTGATATATATAAATTGTTCGTATATTTGTTTTTCCCCTTATTTATTTGAAATTAATCATGTTTAATAGTAGTTTTGCAACAACAATTTTGTTTATTTAAGTTAGCAAAAGGTTACAAAATTGTGTTTGGGTTTGTAATTTATAAAGTCAGATGTGATTCTTTGTTGTTCTACCTTTTTGAAAGTATACTTGGCATTTGTTACAAAATTGTAGTGTGAGGCTTGATGATTGAATGCAATTTGTTACTCCCCTTATATGTTATTAAGTAGAGTATTTTTTATTTTATTTATTTATTTATTTATTTATTTATTTTATTTTTTCATTTGTAGGAATATGAGGCGAAAATCATCATCAGTAAAACCAAACTACTTTTTTTTAATAAAATCCAAGTTGGATAAAAATCGAAGGAAGTTGTTTAGGGAAACTTGTTTCGGTAAATGGTTGGACCTTTCTTATTTTGACCACGAAGCACATATGATAGATTATGTTTTACAAAACAATGTTATCCTAATGAAAACCATTATGATATGCCGATTGTATATTATATTGATGACCGCCCCTTCATTTCGTCGTCCGTAGTTTTCGCTATCACGGTTTTAATTTTGGAAATGTAAGTTTTGAAAAATATGGATCTGGACACCTCAATTTTATGTCAAGGGTTTTCCCAAAACATTCAGGTTCAAAAATTACAAACTTAGATATTCTTGGCCTAATTGAGGATGAAGAGGCATTTGGTATCATATGCGACGTAAGATGCAAAGACGCCTTTGTCTATTGTTAGCTTTGGAGGTTATCTTCATGGCGCATTATTGGTTCAGAAGTTGATGTTTCTCTCATAATGATTAGTTGAAAACCTGGATGATTGGGATGCCTTTCCATGGGGAGAGCATATTTGGAGGCATTTGTATGATGAAATTTTGGATGTTGCGAATAAACACAAGTGGGATTTCCTTCAAGGTATTAACAAAGACCACAAGTTTGTTCCAACCTATACATCAGATTCGTTTGGGCTTTCAAGGTTAATATTTTATATATCAATATAAACTGGATTCATTTTGTGTATCAATATTTTATGCTATTATTTTTTATTGAAATTCCAAAATCCGATAGATTTGGATATGGAGTCTTTTGAAAGAAGCATTCTATGGTGGAATAAAGTTCCTAATATTATGCCAAGAGGAGTAGCGTGGTCAAAGAATACACCCTTCAAAAGATCTGATTATAAGTTTCTTTTGGAAAGGTAAAAGTAATATTTAAAATTTTCTTATTAATGCAATTTTTTTTCTACATTAATGCAATCTTTTATTGAACATTATTATTTGTTTTTAAGGATTCAATCTGTAAAGAACTCACAATCGACAATAGTGAGAGGAGATCGATTGGTATATAAAGTTTACGGATTTTTCCATGATTACATACCTAGAACTCCAAGTGAAAACAACACATCTCTACGACGTGGTTGAAGAAGATGGCAAAGACGCAAACGTGGCAAGACCGAAAGGAAACATTTACCTATTATATGCAGGAGTGAGAGCAAGATAATAGAGATCAAAGATAACACAGATCGTGTTATTACAGAGTTAAATAAGCGCTTGTTCAAACTTGAGACAATTATTCGTGTTATTTAAGCATTTGTTCAAACTCATATACCCATCAATAATCACACGAATATCGATAATAATATACGCCCTTTTCGTGTTCTTGTTTCGAGAAAGAAATGGGGTAATATATCCTTCTTCTTTTTTTTTATCGTATATATACTTTGACATTATCAGAAGTCGCTAGCAATGGATTGAAAACCACTAGCAAGTGCTTTCATATACTCTAGCAAAGGGATACACGAAATTTACAAAAATGTTCTTAAAGTATTATCGAAGTCATAGTAAAGGATTGAAAACCTCTAGCAAAGTGGTTTCATATACTCTAGTAAAATGATACACGAAATTTACAAAAATCGCCCTTCAAGTATTATCGTGAAGTCGCTACAGTTGATTGAAAACCACTAGCAATGGTTTCATATACTCTAGCAAAGTGGTTTCATATACTCTAGCAAAGGATACACGGAATTTACAAAATGCCCTTCAAGTATTATCGTGAACTCGCTAGCGCTGGATTGAAAACCTCTAGCAAAGGGTTTCATATACTCTAGCAGGGATACACTAAATTTACAAAAACTCTTCTTCAAGTATTATCGTGAAGTCGCTAGCAGCTTGATTGAAAACCTCTAGCAAAGGGTTTCATATACTCTAGCAAAGGATACACTAAATTTACAAAAACCGCCCTTCAATTATCCATTATCTTCGTGATATATCCTTTTTATAAATACTTATTTGCATTCTTAGGAGAAATTGGAGTTAAGTAATGATCTACGGCATCTTAGTGCACAGTTTTGGGATGAGCTTAATCATGATTTTCTTGACTTGTTTGAGTCAAGTCAGTCAAGCATTGATACTAGTTCATCATAGATGAATTTTTCGATGACGATCTTGCAAAGGTAATGTACAAAATCAAGAAACAAGTGTAAAACTCTTTCCGTAGCATAACATATCATAACGATAGGTTATTTATAAACTATGAGAATTTATTATCCAAGAAGAATTAATGTTGCGACATGAAGAATTAGAAAGTGCCCGGTTAAAAGAGCAGCAGCTTGATGCAAAAGAGAAGAGGTTGAGGATGGAAGAGGACAAGTTGATAATGAGGGAAGAGGAAAAGAGGTTGCGTGATGAAAATGAACGAAAGAAAAGGGAGAAGCAATCATGAACTCAGATCATATGAAAGCCAGAGAGGCTTTGCGCTTCCCCAAGAGTGATCAACGCTCGAAGCTAATTCGTATTATTGGACCAATGCATATGCCGAAAAGAAAAGACGATGCTCTAGCTTACTCGATCCAGATATGAGTGAAAAACTTAAATTTGTCACGCATTGGGTTGAGGTATGAAAAATACTTCTTGACAACCTTTTAAAATATATCTTGTTAATGACAAATGATTATAAGTTTAATCGTTTCATATACTAGGATCTTGCACGCTACACCAATGTCGCTAACAGAGTTCATTTTACAAATGAATTTGATGAATTTCTTGGACAAATTGGACCACTTAACTGCAAGTTTCCTTGGTGTGACGATGTGTGTGGATAGAAGGTTTTGGGAAAGTTTGGTTTGCTTAGACCCTTAGGAAAGGTGGCAAGGGATGAGGCAAGTACTCATACAACCGTACATACGTAAATGATTTCTTATAAAGTTTATCACACTCATTCATGTTTCAAATTTACAAAGACATAGAGTTGTGGGTTAATTACCTTTGGCATGTTAGGCCCGATATGGCTAATCATGATGGTTAGTAGCTATTTTGTTCAAATTGCTACAAAAATTTTTGACGCTGTGGTATGCTAATGGTGAAAGATACTCTATTCCATGGTCCTAACGCTAAGCACGTAAGTAACGATATATATATATATATATATATATATATATATATATATATATATATATATATATATATATATATATATATATATATATATATATATATATTTAATAATGCTGATTAGCTTTTGCCATATATTGATATTATGTTTGTGATCCAAACGTTGTAGGTTTTCATGCCGATTAATGAAACCGACGCCATTGGTTTCTTGCCCGCTTGGAGATAGACACGGCATTGTTACCTTTTATGGTAGCGGTCAAACTTTTGAAGAGGAATGGCGAGAGTTTTATATCAAACTGGAGTGTTTACGGTGTTTGGCTATTTATTCATAAGTCATAAGAATTAATACATAACCGTTTAACCAGCTTTTAAAACATTAGTTTTTAAGATGCTACTTTTGTCCACAGCCTACAATTACCGAGTGTCCAGCAAAGCGCAAGTATTTGAGAAGAAAGGCATTGATCCGGCTAGTTATTTCATTACATTTACTATCACTGAACAAGTACCGAAGCAGGCCGGGATATTTGGTGATTGTGGTATTTGGGTATGTATTTTTTATACCGCTTGGCTTTTGGTCTACCATTGATGTGAAGGATCGTATTCAGCCGCGCTTTCATACCGTGAACAAATGGCTAGGTTTTTTTTAAACACCGTGTTTGTGTTTAGCTATGTTCTATTTTTGTTGATGTATTACTTGAAACAAATTGATAACCATATGCTCCCTTGAATGGTTTTGTATTGAACATGTTGTATTATACTTGTGTTCAAGCTAAGGTAGTGACTTGTAAATTTGTTTACTAGTAATATTTTTCTATAAAAATAAGCAAAAAAATATTAAACACACACCAAATTATATATATACAAAGTAGGCCAAACCCATGCATGCTAGTTTACAAGTATTGTCCATTCGGTATGCATTACTCAACATTACACACTAGGCTTACTTTTTTGGGAGAGTTTGACTATATCTTAGATATATCATTTGAGTATGGTCAGAATGTACTTTTAGACACTTTTAACTGCTCAATATTTTGTACCTTTTGTATATTTTGTACCTACTAACCAAAACTACCCCATATTTTATCTACATATATTTTCTGCTTTTCGACTTCTACTAAATATGGCATCGAAAACACGTAATCAAAGGGTCAAGTATGAATTATGGTATCAAGAATCGCTGTAAGTTTGTCCATTTACTTTTTCTCTATTAAATTTTATTCAACAAGGATTTTGTTTTGTCAATTATATCCATTGTTACACGAATGTCCGAAAACAGTCAAGATCTTGGGTTTGATGTTTATCATGGCAATGGGCTTTTTACCCTTAAGTTATTTAAGTGGAGATGTTTTACATTTGAGGTTACCTAGGTTGAGTAGGTTATCGTATTCTCAAATATGTGACATGCTGTTGAAAGAAATTAAGGAGGATATTTGGGCTTGGTATTTTTGTCTTCCAAGTAGTAGTCCGAGCAAGGGTTGACCCTTATAGAAGATGATAATGATGTCAAGAAACTGTATGACATGGCTGAGCTCCATGGTCTAGTTGAGATCTATGTTTGTCATCACCACGTGTTCATTTAGTTACTTACTATCACAAGAACTTGTCTTTGATTCCTCGACGATGATCCGACGCTTAAAATTAAAAGTCACTTAAAAGAAAAAAAGATGTCGATCGGTCCTGTCGTTTGAAGAACTAATGGCATGGGAAGAAGAGGAAAAAAATTCACCAAATTTACCTTAGGACACCTTATGTCAAGCCTTTTGTTGAAGCTAGTTTATTCAGAGGAAAGTCTAAATTTGGTGGTAATAATGACCTTGAATACATTCCTCCTTGTTTAAGGACTACAACCCACCTTATGTGTCGGATGACTTTGAAGATTGTTGGACACGTAACTCCACTCGTACCGAAAGTGTTTGTCAAACTAACGTGGATTCAGATTAGTCCGTTAAGAGGTAAGAACCTTTTGAACGACTTTGAGGTCAGCTGATAATCATGACCTTCGTGATCCACATTCTACTAGTTTACTCCCATCTATTCAAAACAACCCTTTAAAGTGTAAGAGGTTTTTTAGTGACATTGATGGCCTTCCTACGCTTGGAAGCTCAACTGTAGTTCAATATGTGTCCAAGAAAAGTCGTTTTGAACTGTACCTTGAAATCTAGGAGATTATTTGATGAATTTGAAGAAGTTGGTAGTAATCAATCTGATGATATGAAGGGTGATGAGGCAATCAGCTTGGTTAATGATCAAGTGATAGTTGCGATTCCACAACGATGGTTCCATGTCATACCCAAATTCTTCTCGATCCAAGTAATTCAAGGTATTATGAAGGCTACCATGTGGTAGTTATTTGATCTTCCGTGGTGGTATGTACCCTGTTACACAATTTGTATTTTTGTTCCTTTCCTTGCATGATGACTAGTTAGTGTATGTTACAAACTACACTAACTAGTCATCATGATGAAACAATTTATTTTCAAGATGGTGAAGGCTTGTTAGTGTATGTTACAAACTAGTATGTGATGATGCTTCTACTACCATGTGTATGTTACATTGCAATTATTATGATTAAATATGCCGATGTCTATCAAGACAACTATCTCGATAACAAAACTACAACAATCATCTCAATAAATTGTTTCATATATAAGATTTTCCACACAACCATTACATTGTTAAAATTTAGACTCATAACATTTATTATTGAACTATTACATCCATTCAAACAAGCATCGCTAGAACCACATCCTTCTTCGCTTGATTTCCTTTCCTTGAGTTTTTCAAGTACTCTTCCGCATCTTTAATCCTTTTTTCCAATGCCCTAACTTTTTCTGGTGTAATGACATCTTGCTTCTCCTTACACGTAATATCACCATCTAGTGTTTTCTTCTCAGATAAATCTAAAGCCATTGTGGATTGTTGTATGTGTGGCATCAAATTGTCATCAAGATCCTCTTTCTCTTGTTAGCACTTGTTCACAATTACCTTTTCCAAATAAGTTCAAAGCCATTGTGAATTGTTGTATGTGGACTATAGAATTGATCAGATTTATGCTTATTTTGTTGACTTGTGTTTAGGCGGAAAATTATTTTGGGATAATAGATAAGCGTATTTTTAACCGATATAGTATGTTTAATTTTTTAAAGCGATTTATGAAACACTAAAACCTTATCTTTTAGCTATTTTGGGCAAATCACAAGGTTCGTGATCCTTTATTGTCATGGTCCCCCATATCAATATTGACTGTCTTTTATGTTTGAATATTCATCATCAAAATTTTAGCATTAACTAACCTTTACATGCTTGTAATTGTTTATAAGGTAATCATGGCCATCGAAGTTTTCTCGTGCGACCAAACGTAAAATTTTACCTCGGTTTCTTGAGCTTCCTCGATTTGTCGAATCGGCTTTCAATGGGAATCGCCATTTCTATTTAACCGAATACAAAGACAACAGAAGAAAGTAAGGATTATTGCTCAGTTAGGAGGTCCCATTAGGATTGTAGGTAACAAATGGGTAGAATTTGTTCATGAAAACATGTATACGGATGTTCACATGTTACACTTTGTTCAAGAAGGTGATGACTCTTTTACGCTATCATGGCTATGATTCTAAAGGGTTGGAAGTTGAGGATTATGCTGTGTAGAAAGTCGCCATATAAGGTTTTTGAGTTATCGGCCGCCATACCCTCAATTTACAAAAGTTATTTATAACAACTCATTATTTGTTTACGTTTATTTAAGAATACGTGTATTTTGTTACCGTATGTTATAATTGTTAATCGCCAGATGGTGTTTTACATTGCCCTAATTTTCTAGATGATATTGGGTTGCGTGGTACTGTTGTTGTTGTTGTTGAAGGAATGGAGTTTAATGTGGATGTTACTTGGGGCTATGAACGAGGTCATGATCCTCGTGTTTTGTATGTTATGGATGATGAGATGTGGTCGACGCTTCTTCAATATTCCGATATTGAATTTGGCGATGTTATTGTTTTTACTAAATTGGCAAAGAATAGGTTGAATATAACCGTGTTTGGTTTTCAAGGTGGGGCAAAGATACAAGGCTTTCTTGGTGTGACGCAATTGTTTTTTCCACAAAATGATCTTGATAACAAAGATGGAGGTAGGCTTGAAATCTCATAATCATATTCAATAATATCATAGCATTTATCTTTAAGATTTATTTTGATATTTTTGAAACGGTGATGAGCTTAATGCAACACATTTGCCAATGGATTGGTCACCTTGATCATTTTGGTGAGCTTAACCGATGTCTTTTACAAGGTCTATGAAATTCTTCCGTTATGTAAACTTGTAAGTTTGTGTTTTGTGTGCACTTTGTTGTCTATGCATTTATGTAATTATATATAATTTATGTAATTGTTGCACACCGTGATATTCCAAACCATTTTGTTCAGAATCATCCTATGCATTTTTATCAAAATGCACTTTTTAGGAATGATGAAGTCGAATACATGATGCAAATTCAGATTGAGTATCATAGAGACAATCCATTCCGGGTGAATCATGTTAATGCATTAGGTGACTGGACCTACTTTTTTGAAGATTGTGAGTTTGAGCATGGAAAGATGATAAGGTTTAAGTTCATGTATGTAGAGTCTTATGATGGTTTGGTGTATCCTGTTTTCCATATTTGTTAGGAAATCGGATAAGGTTTAATTTCATGTATGTAGATTGTTATGACATTTTCTATATTTATTTTGTTGGGTTACATGAACAAACTTTTCTTGGTTAAAGAGTGTATATACTTGTATTCATTGACCGCTTAGACTGTTACAAATTTTAACACTTTATGGTAAGTAGGACTTTCACAACACAACGATTATGTTGTAATCCTTCATATTAGTTCATAATATCACTATTTTTCCACTACTTTTGGTAGATGTAATCTTGGTCAACAGATTGGAGTGTCGCTGGTGTATCCACCGCTAGGACATTTCAAACCATCGCTAGAGTTGATGAAACCATCGCCGTAAGAATGAATCCAATGCTTGAATTAAACCACCGCTAGAGTCATAGAGTTGATGAAAACCACCAAGAATGAATCCAATGCTTGATTAAACCATCGCTAGAATTAAACCATCGCTAATACCGTTGTTTAACCATCGTTGTATATTGTAAGGCCGGTTCCAGTCATGACTGACAACCTCGCCCACGCCACATTCTCTCCAACCACCCAAGAAAACTTTTATTTTAAAATCATTTTTAACATAAACTAAAATTTCATTAATAATTAAAATGTTACAATGCTAAATAAAACAATCCAAATACGAATCATAAATCTAATCGAATGCTCCCCGATGCAGAGTCATACGACGAGTACAGAACGAGCAAATCCTCCAACCGAGCCAAATCTTCGCCTACAAGATCGTCTACACCATCGTCTTTGTTCTCCGATAGCTCCAACTTATTTTGGTGGTCGGCGTTGTTCGTTATATTCAAACACACCGCCACAAGTTGTCGCAACCTCGCGATTCGCGTGCTTGATCTTTCAAAAATTTGTCGATCATGCTTTTCTTTCAATGGTAATGTCGCAAATCGTAGTTTTGTCTCATTTGTTCCTTCCGCCTTTACCGTCAAACAATTTGATGACGCTTATAATAGCATTTTTTCGAGCCGCATCGTCGATATTGCATTGATTTTGAACGCATACTTGCATATCTTCAATGAATGGGGAGACGGCAAGCCATATTAAATCTTGTGGGAAGTATTTTGATCTTCAATTGTGTTTGAAATTGTGTGTTAAAAAATGTGTTTGAGGTGAAGTTGGTATTTATAGAAATGTAAAAATTGTTTTGAAAATGTTTATTTTTGTTTTTGTTTTTTATATTTACTCGACCAAACGGTTGTTGCTTTTAGGGGAAATATTTATTGCATACATTTATACGACAACTGTAATGTACTATCACATATCCCAAAATATTACGAGCAACTTTTTAAAAGCACCTTTTTTCAATTTAGCGATTTATGATACACTAATAGTTTGTCTTTTATCTTTTTGTTCCCACATTCACTTCCTACCCACTGTAACCCTATCTTCTTAATAATCTAATACAACCGCTGCTTTCGCTCGATTATTAAAATTGAATCAAAGGTCATTATACTTTATCATTGGTCACCCCCATATCAATTTTTCCTATATTTAATGTTTCAATATTCGAACCTAATTAGGGTTTACATTTAAAATTATTTTACTTTTTAAAGTATTGTATTTTACGTGTTCCTCGTAATGTGATGGCACCTATTTGGAGTTCAGATCCTCGTTACTGCTTTGACGTTCATCTTTTGGGGAGTTTTATTTCCAACCGCTGAGGTATGAAAATGGGGGTGTTTTTATGGAGTTTGTCCAAGGATAGGAAGGTGGACTATAATAGTATGTGCCGGCCGAAAGAACATACCGAGCTAAATTTCCATTCGTTGTTTTTCTCGCTTACCACAATGTCAATTAGAGGTAGGATTGAAACTAATAGAGCGATAGGGATGTATCGCCATGTATGACCTTGCCGACGATATGGGAAGTTGATGATATATATGACACATAATCCCCAAAACTTATTTGATTTTTATTATCAAAATCTTAACTTTTGTGACTCAAGATGATTATACAACCTAATTGATTATACATGGAAGAAGATTAAAAGATGCAAGCAATATGACATATGATGAGCTTATTGCAAGCCAATAAGAAGCAAGCCGCCCTTATTGATGTTGATGTCGATATGTTCAGTAGCCATAGGGATGTAGTTGCTTTCCAAGGTTGCGTAAGTTGGTTTTCATTGAAGAGCAAGATAAAGCCTTGCAGCGATCGATAAAAAATTAAGGTGGTGCCAAAAAATCAAATCAACGCTTATTTCGAAATAAGTAGATTCTACTTTGTGACACATACATCTAATAAACCAGCATATATGTGTCACAAAGTAGCATTTAGCGTTTCAGAATATCAGCCGTTTTTTTATTTTTATTTTTTTTGGTGGTTTGTTTATTTATGCGTACACTTATATTTTACCCGTATGCTAAAGTTACCAATTAATTCATATCACACTTACCACGACACGTATCCATATCGATTATACTTTTTGTTGATGGTGTAGGTTATGTTTTCAACACTACGCACAAGCCGATATCAACGAAAGGGTTATAAATACGGTATGTTCCCACAAAAGTACTTAGATAAACATAAATAAGTAAGTGCATATATATCCAACAAAATTAACCTTAATAGGTTTATAGAACATCCATAAGCATAAACATAAACATCATACATTCCTAACCATATACTAAACTCAAAACATATATGAAGAAACCGGCCAAGACACCATAGACTTGAGCTTGTCAATGAATGACATAAGCTCCCTTGTTCGCCTCGCTTGTTCACAACCTTCACCAACATGTTAGCAATGTCTGCCAAATCTTCATTTTGCAAAATATTCAACTGTGAAATACTTTGCACACATGAATCAAAGGGATACAAAAGCTCCAACTCGCATCACGAAATCCCTCTCTGTAACACGAGACCTAATATCTTGGGCTTTTTGGTTAATTCGCCATTCACCCTAGTGACAGAACCTCCCTACTAAACTTATCCACCATCATGTCTCTAACGAGACTAGAACCAGCAGCAGCAGCTAACTCCTGGCAAAAAGGTGGACGAAGATTTGAAAAAGAAAGAAAGAACTAAATGAAGATTTTAAGGAGACTAATAGTCCTAATCCAACCTATTAATCCTATTCCTTTAAAAGGCTCATCCTATTATCGGGTGATTGTCAAACATAGAGGTAGAGAAGTAGTTGAGATTACAAGAGGTGATGGATGCAAATCCACTTATTGGTCATTTGGGATGTTACCGATTGTTTGACTAGGAGCGATTTGGACGAGTTGTGGAAAGTAATGAAGTTCAGATATGGGAAGTTAGGTCCAAATGGAGAGTTAGCTAAGTTTGTGTGTGGGCCGCTATAAAGAGCATGTTTGAACCCGATCTTGAGGCTGAATATTGGTATGATTGTGAGTGGTTGAATGGATATTGTACTCATACTGCAAGGTTCATGGTGTAAAAACAAAAAAAGAGGATAGGTTTTTCATGTTCGTTGATAGGGATTATCCTTTATCAAAGAATGTGGCAAGACAAATGCCGGAAGCTAAACTCAGCCAAGAGGAACAAAGGAGACACATCCTATAATTGATCAACTGCTTAAAAGATAGAGAAGATTGCAGACCTACAAGGAACCTAATGCCAAAGTGATTAAACCAATCCTAGAAGATTCAATCCATCACATGTTAGAATGAGGCTAGTAGTAAAGGTCAGACGATACTTTAACAATGTGAATTTAATGTCTTCGATTGTTCAATTTTTGTTATTTTCGCAACCTCATTTTAAATTAGAATCCCATATATTCCATAGGTATACGCTGGATATGATGAAAAGACATAAGATTCAAGACCATCCAACTATTGAAGACAAGATAAAATGTGAGTAAAACTCCTACTTACTAGGAAACTTTATTGAATAAAGTATGTTACTAGGAAAGCACGCATCTATATAACACTAAGTACTTCGAAATCAGATACATTATAGCACTAAATTCTTACTAGGGGCATATAGTAGTCTTAGTTACTAGGATATCACATACGACATAACAGCTTAGTACTCTCGTGATATCTACGCTATTATAGAAGCAACGCACTCTCAAGCTTATGAATAAAGAAATTTTGTTTCGAAAGCACTCATCGAAGTTCTCCCCGCCAAGATATTCATTTGCATCACTTTGTGTTCACTAAGGGCCCGCCTCCCCGCTTCAAAGTCAATGCTTTTGTGGCACCTTCTACGCATTTGCCATCTCAATAATAAAGCAGCCCCTTTCACGCATTAAGTCTAGCCAATTCTGAGTTAGATGTTCACCTTCTTGCCAATTGAACATCTTCGACAAGTACGGGTACTGCAAGAAGTAGTAAATCATCATGTCCGGTCTCAGCTTGTTAGTGTTAGCAAATGCTCTTATCTCATCACATTTAAGTGCACTTACATTGTTTTTGCTTACTTATTTATGGAATGATGTTGTGTGAAAATATACAGTCACATGCATACATTGACGCTACACTATATGCCCCACTTATGTTTTATAGAAAAGAACAAAATGTGCACATGTTCAAGCTTTTATTGTATAACATTCTCCAAAGTAACATAAAAACAATAAAAGCAAGCCACTCCTCAGAAGCTATTATTCAAGTAACAAACATTGAAAATTCTAAATGACTGATAAGTTGTGCTTCCATTGTGTTAAAGTTCAAATTGAAGTACTATAAATCGTTCAAATGAATAACATTTTCAATACAAAGTTGTGACCAATGTTGTTACTTAACGATGTTTCGTGAGTAGATGATTCACATTTCCATACTAAATCATTGTTTGATTGACCACTTGCTTCTCCCTCGCTCACCTCTACACGCCATTGGCCCACCGTGGTCGCTCTTGTTCCAATCGCTTCTTCATTAGTTGTAGGGTGCACGACAAGAGTTTTTACGCTTCTCGACATGGCATTAGTTCAAACAACCATATCAAGAATAACATTAAAAATTATATTCATTGAAATAAAAAATAGAAACACACTTGCCTTGCTTGTCATCAACGGTTCAAGATATGATCTGCCTTGTGTGTCCTCGCTTTCCACACACCGCCACAGTTTTGCTTCCCGCTCTTCCCCGATTCTGGATACGCTTTCTTTTGCTTCTGTGTTGTCGCTATCCATAGGTGAGGTTTTACGTTTGCAAGTCATCGAGTACGCCACAAGGATACATCTTTTAGAGGATAAACCCTTGCTTTCAGATGTATTTTTAGTGACGCTTTGTTAAACCAATCCATAGCCCAACCGCTAGTGTACCATCCCTTCAAATCTAGACACAAAGACAAATATGACCACAAGGTAGACCAGATAGTCGTTTATCATGCAAGTGCATCGTTGTCAAAGTCAACAATATGAACATGTTTTGATCGTTGACTTGGTAAATCTTGTGCATCTCAATTCAAGTAACCCCAATTAGCACTCTTTGCCATTCTATTGTTTACTTTTGCATTTGCCCATTTCGCTAAGTTCATCGCTTGAGCACCGAAAAAAAATAATAATACATTTTCATGACGTACAAATATGTAATAAACCAAGTATAATATACGCTTTTTTAAGTTACCTTTGTATTTTGCTCGACGCTCAAAATACCATCTTTGTAGAAGCCTTCTAGAGTACTCCATTAGCTGGGTTATGGAACCTTCCTAACATCTTTCGTTAAAGAGTTTAATGATTCAAAGACTATTTGAGGTCAAATAATTGTACTCGCTTGCGTGGCGCAAGCACGCGACCATTTATCAAATCCAAATTTCATCTTTTAGTTTTTATACACATCGTGTTTTAATGATCAATCTCGTAAATTGAAGCATCAAACTCCCTCTCGCAGTAAGCTTTGCATGTCCTCCAATATATAGCCTTCCACTTTCTAGTTTTCAAATTGCGCTCATCATTAAATGCCGACAAAGAAAACCATGAAACGCTACTGGGAAAAAACTACATACATGCATGTGCAATTGCCGGATGTCCGTCGTGAGATGATGGCCAAATCTTTTACTTCACCAATGCATTCTTTAAGTTTGGTCAAAAACCATGTCCATGATTCATTGGTCTCACCTTGAGAGACACACCGGGCAATAGGTATATCCGGGTTGTTGCCGCCCATCCCAACAACAACCGATTCACTCAAGGTATCTCCCTTTAAGATGTGCGGCATCAACGATTAGCAATGGTCGCATAAAACGTAAGAAGTCTTGATCTATTTTAAAACAATCGAATTTGCTTAATTAATAAAATTTTGATAACAATGAAGGTATTAATCATAAATAAAATATAATAGAATTTATGAAAAACTTACAAAGAACACCAAAACCAATGAATACCATCTTAAACCGACTGTCTCTATCTGCTCCTCAATGTGAGTTATCATTCCCCTCATTTTCCAACTTTAAGTTATAGCAGATTACGGCAATCAGCCAAAAGACTCCCTAGGACAACCGCTCAACAATCAGAATGCAATGTTTTTCCCACCCCAAGCTCGGTAGTAAGAAATATCTACTTTCCAATCAACATTAAAATCGCTTTTATGTCCGCACCAGATATACCCGCTTGCAATTCCTCAATTTATCAACAAGTATGTGACCCAATAATTTTCGGGTAGCATTGGATGATTAGGATGAATTTTGTTCGAACATGTATGAGAGTCGTTAATGGAAGTAACATAGAAGTATCCGCTAACAACACTTTTCGCGCATGTACCAAAATGGTAACCTTCACAAAACAAGCTACACCGTGACCTTTCTTACATGAGTTAGTAACTTTGTACTCAAACATATCAACCAACGCTTTTATTCCTATTGCATAAATGCATCCTTGCTTATCATCAAACCAACTACCCACCTTTAATTTAGATACTACAGGTGTTTATGGTTACTTACCTTTTAATTATGGGATCACCAATCGTGGATCGTGTGATATTTAGAAATGTTGTTTTCTCGCCAACTAGATGCACATCTACATTAACGCTTTCTCAAGACCTCAAGTATTATGATCTTCAACTTTGTTTGAAAATCGATTCTTGAGGCAACAAAGGAACATTAAGATCAATATCAAGAGTCTTAAGAAGTAGGCGCTTACCTCTAAGATTTCGATAAGTTTGATGTATATGCCCTCGATCGTGCCGCTTACAAAGATATTTCATGAACGAAGAAAGAAACATCATCATCGCACTACATGAATTTTGGTTGAAGCGACATGTAGTATAAACCATGATCTTATCTTTAATCCGATATTTGTTAGTGAGATAGGTAATCACCGTAGGTAGGTGATGTTAATCGAAGTAAAACTCCACGATTGATGTCTCAAAATCCAAATAAAGTTTGAATTTTTGGGAATTAGTCAAGTCATTTTTCCGGTTTTGTGTTCGGGATTTGTGTTCACCGCTCTAGGATTGTACAAAACAATAAACAAAAACTTCTCACTAAAATAGGACCTTTAAGTCGCCAATATAAAATTCGCTTAAACTTTTTCCTCCACAATATTCATTACCCGCCATTCACAAAGTATATTTCCTCCCAAATAAGATGACTATACTATAAAAGCGCCGTTTACTCATTGGGTAAATAAAACAATGGCTCCCTCCTCTCCCTTTCTACCTGGATCCAATCGAAAGCCATTGGAATACTACATCAATGCTACAATAATCGCTAATGTCCAAAACCATTAATGTGGAAGTATTGAAAACCTCTTGGACACCGGACTCATCCCGTAGAAGATTCAAGGCCCTGCCCAATTTATGTAATATTATTATGCATTATACTTATTTTACTTGTTAGGTTGAATATGTGAATTTAACAAATTTTTATTTTAGGACAAAAAGACCAAATGTAACTTCTATGGTTTCCAGACCCTAACTACCAAGTCAAGATACAAAGATTTGTTTTACAAGGAACATGAGGAAAAGAAACATTTAATGAAGACGGAAAGAGTTCAGCTTCTGATGAAGTTATTGAGGTTTCAAACAATGATATCATGAAAGTGTTGGATGAGTTGACTTTTTAAGTCAAGAGTGCAAGTTCATGACAAAGTTGTGTTGGTTTTCGCTTGGTTGTTCTCTTCAAGCAGAGTTGGTTATGGTAACTGCTTACCAATAAGTGTTATGCAATATGTATGTTATAGTCTTTACCAATAAGATTGTATGTAGTCGCTTTTCAAATCAAATGGATGTTTGTAAAAACAAACGCTTTAGCAATTAACACAAAATGTTTGTTGCAAATCAAACAAGATCACAACACGATATTTGGATGGTATGCATGGGTGTTAGGAATATACCAAGTTGCTACATACATGCATAAGAAGTTGTCTTTGATGCCCTTCACAGACATCCGTGATTAAGCGGTTACATTTGGTTGAACAACAAAAGTCTAAAAAACCACACAAGCCATACCCAAAAGTACTCCACCAATGCATCTTTATTCATCACTTGTATGAACAGACATCTTATACTTCCAAAAGTACTCCACCATATGCTCGACACGCCTAAAGCAACTTGAAGAGGGTCATCAACCTTCATACTTAATTTGTTACCCAACTGGCAAAAAATACATACCCAAACCCCGCAATCACCGTATGCATTGGCTTGTATAGGGACATCATCCGCAACTCGAAATGTGATCTTATAATCGTAAATCGTGATATTGATTTAGCTTGAAGAACTTTACACAAGTTTAGATACCGTGGTAGCTTTCTCAAAAGTGACCCTCCATTTTAAATTCTTTCTCTCGTCCTCGTGTTCAAGCATCTAGTGTGTCATAAATTGTTATAACTCCTGCATTTAATTTGCAACTCGGCGAAACCAGCACTCTCGCATGCGCATGGAAAGTATACCTAAATGTGATCAAATAATCCTTGTCATAATTCATCACATTTTTACCATGTACATATATTTACCCAAATATATAGAAGAAAGTATGGTCTTTATATACAAACCTTCTCAACACTAGACCATGGCAATGGATAGCGTTGACCGCTGGGCGAGTAGGCACGGATAGACCCTTCAAGGATAGAGGAAGAGAAAATGGTCCAGCCATACCACCCGGCATTGCTCCCTACGAATCGCCACATTAGATCAACCTGAGATCCAGATGTCAGCAGAAAAATTTATAAGCAAAATACTGTAAACTAATTCAAAAAAAAATCTGTTAGGTACCTCATCTCCTAGCCATCCTTTTTATTGCCTCTTCCATAACCCAACAAAGCCAACCAAAATTTTCGATCAACAACGATGTCGCCAAGACCCCAAGGAAAGCTATGCGATGACTTCAATTTTTTTTTTATAAAGGTATCCATACACGCTGGTTTAGTAATCTTGTTGATATCGCAACCTTCGTGGACGCGATGATCCTCAAATTTTTTAAAACAAGATTAATGTATATGTCTTTAAGATGTCTCGTTGTAAATGTAGTTCTTCATACCTCTACCCATGATTCCAATCGATTATCTTCACCGTGGTGGATTAATATCTTTTCTCAGCCTTTTGGAACGCCTTTCTAAGAACCGTGGAGTCGTGAGGAGTGAGATTCAATGATGGTTCCCGCAAACACTTGCCCACCGCTTTGTCCTTTTGAGTCATCATCTTCTTTCAAAACAGAGTACTCTCTTGGGTAACTTTCATCACTCTTGGTAACTTTGGCCTTTCTAGTTTCTTTATTGGTAGGCATTATAACGCCATCACCGAACTTACTTATGCTTTCTTCCTTTTACCCCGCATGAAAACATACCGCATGTTAAAAAACTCATCATTGAAATAACATCAAACTTTTGAAGTACATGTGGTAACTTTAATGAATAATGTAGGCCGCACTCTGGTCGTGAGGCGGCTTGCCATGGCTCGTCCGAGGTATGAATCATCTTACGCCTTGCCTTCACAAAGATCATTATCAATTTTGTCTTACACGCTTTGGTTGACAACTCGATTAGAACCAGAACTCAACCCCTGCTTTTCTCTTTAACGCTGGCATCAACATTGTATGCTTCGGCCCCCATCCCCCATTTGTGACACCGCTTCCACATCAGAGTGTTCATCAACAAAGATTGAATTAACAATCACATTTTGATTAACTTGAACACCCTCTATAGTTTTATCATCAAGATTTAAAAGTACTTCATGATCATGAGTTGTTGATCGCCAGCAGCAATGAACAATGGCATCTTCCTTACCGCGGAACGACCTTTACGTACTTACCATCAACATTAAACACACCTTCATGAGCCTCAGATTTCATGTGCTTGAACCGCCTTCCGTGTTTATCATCACCACTTAGCACCACCTCACCGTGTTTCATCTTCATTGTTTTCTGGTGTTTTTCTTCATCTATCCCAACTCGTTTGTCGTAAAGATACAACAGAGAAATCATCTTCTAGCTCCACCGCTCATCTAGCAAGATCTGCTTCCCCCCTGTAATTATACAACAATAACACATCTATATGGATGACCAACTATATCAAACATGTATAGATAGTGCAGGTGGAATTTATATATAATGCATTTCTGTCACCATCAGAGAAAACGCTTCATTCAAATTAGGTAAATTCAAATGATCGGGATCATGATCCGAATGTGATCATCTAACGGCAATGGTCCGTCAGGAAGACAATATTCCACGGCCGCGACATAGTTGATGGAAAAGCCAGGTCTATATAAGTAAGACCAAATTTTGTTCGCTTTCGATTTACACACTCGATTTGTCGCCATTCTAGAAGTTAACCAACCGATTTAGGTATGTAACCAAAATACGATAAAATAAAAAAGTACTACTAAAAGGAACATAACCTTATTATAATCAACCGAATTAACATCACGAGAACGAAGATCAAAGAAACTAGAACTACCATTCCAGCCATTATCAATGGGACTTTGTCCAAAGCCTCATCCCATTTGCCGTATGTGATGTTGAAGTCCGATATTTAAAATATACAATCAATTATACTACTAAAGAAACTCGCTAGCAAAGGATTCACAAAGGGTTTGATAGACACTAGCAAAGGGTTTCATGCATTACCTAGCAAAGTGGTTTCATAGACACTAGCAGTGGATACATAAAATTTACAAAATGTTCTCAAGTGATAGATTAACAGAACCTCGCTAGCCGTGGATTGAAAACCACTAGCAGGGTTTGATAGACGCTAGCAAAGGATACATCAAATTTACGTAACACCCCCGGGATACATTAACAGAACTCGCTAGCAAGTGATGAAAACCACTACAGGGGTTTGATGTGTACGCTAGTGTGGATACATCAAATTAACAAAACAACCCCCAAAGTATACATTATCGTGTCAACTCCAACAAGTTTTTAAAAGAAGTTGTAATATAAGTTGTAATATACATTACCATGTTCACCTCGTTGTATCTTTAGAACTTCCTCAACAACGGCAAGTCTATTTTCATTTCATCAAGGACCCCACATTAATGTCTAGCTTGGTCGGGTTGTATCTTTATTGGCTCTGGGTTGTATCTTTAGAGCTTCTCTCTACTGCAAGTCTATTGTTAATATCATTGCCGATTGAACTTTGACCTTTATTCATCGCCACATCATTATTGACTATAGCCACATCTTTATCACCTAACGCCACATCAGACGCTATCACCACCCCCTGCACCTACAAAGCAAGATCGAAAATGTGCAATGGTCAATTGTCAACGCTAATACAACCATGGTTTGCACAAACAGCCAACTTACCTCATTAGTGGATCATCAGAGGTAGACTAAAGCCAACTGGCTCAAATATGCATTACTTGGTGCAAAACATGGTTGTAACATTTCCGCATTTGTTGGAAGAAGATCCAAGACTGGATTAGAACCCTAGTAAACAAACAATTATAAAGTTAAAAACAAATATAACGAAGTCCTAACTTATTTGACAAATACAAACAAATGGAAATGCTTACAGGACCAAAAAGTTGGGCATAATGGCGTTTGGCAAATGTTTTACCTTTGACCAACAAAACGTGTATCTTTTGACGGGCTTTGTTCCACCATGAACTGCTAGTGGGATAACTCTCAAGAATCCATATCTAAAATAAACGAAAATTATAAATGCATTGTATGAACTGCTAGTAAACAAAAACTGACATGTTCATAAATGTAATACACATCTAACCTTAAAAGCCAAGAAAAAGCCAGAAATATTATATGTTGCAATTGTAGATGGGTTTTGTTGCATTTCTCTCTCTGAGCATTGTAATGGCGGGTACCACATTGCTAAATTTTTTGAAAACGGGTCCACAAGACCTCTCCCCATGGATATGCATTCCATGCCCCAAAATCCTCAACTAATTGCAACAAATGATTGTCAACAAATACCAAGGTCCACGCACCTATGAACACTCGACCTCGACTAGCAACAGACATACCTTACGCATCCTCACCGATAACTTTGAAAACCATGTCATTCCCAAACAAATCTAAAAGCTCAATCCCTTTTACAGTTACCTTTCTTATTAATTGTTTTTCGGAAAGACACGAAAGCAAAAGGACTTCGAAAGCAATTTCTACAAGGGGAGGCAAACGACCAAAACGAAATCCAGCCATCAATAGAAACTGTTCCCGACCAAATTTCAATACATTGTTCCCAATTTTGTATAAAATGGGGGACAAGAATCAACAAGTTTGTCGATATATACCCTGTGTTGTAAATGAAATTAACAATATGATTGCTTTTACCTAGGTCGAATATCTAACCATGGCCCAAAACAGCTTGCTCAACAAATTTCTCATTCGACTGATTCCTTGACAATTTAGACTTAATTTTCGAAACAAGTGTACCTTGAACCAAGTAGCTTAGCTTAGCATCAAAATATTTGGGAATGTCTTACCTTTGAGGTTTAATTTCATCAATAATTAGGGATTGATTTAGGATTTCACAATTTTCAATTGTGTTTTTCCGTAGTAGTGTTGGTTGTGTGTGTTTGAATTTGGGTTAAAAATTTGAAAACAGGGTAAAAATTTAAAAAAAAGTTGTAAAAGTACTTTTGAAACAAGACTTTAGGTAATGTTAATGTACAAAATAGTCGCTTATGTTTTCAGCAAGTCGCTTCAACCTCGAAAGAACTAAATGTATAAAAAAATATTTTGTATCTTTGACTTTTGTAACTAAAGGACAAAACCAAATTTCGCTAGATTCTAAAACGGTCGCTAGATTCTGGTCATTGAAAATCATGCAAATGCAAAAGCCTAAAAATGATTGGGTACACAAACTTCAAAGGACACTTGTCAAGCTTATATGAAAAGTAGAAAAGTCGCAAGTCTCAAAGTTTGTTTTGGAAATACCCAAACTTTTTTCCTAAAAAGTGATGACACCTTAGCTTAAAATGCATTCTTAGAATTT
>OU343218.1:253601966-253742056 GCA_910596185.1 Chrysanthemum makinoi
GTGTTTATGGATGTTGTAGTAGTTTAGAGGGTTATTATTTGTATCCCTAACATCTTGCTAGTTTTGTTTTTGTTTTTCTTTTCTTTTTTTTTTTTTTTTAATATTGCATTTTAAAAAAATGCCTCTATCGTAAGAACATATCACAGCAGAAGTTGTTATTGGTTTTATACTTTCAGGTTTAAATTTACCAAAAAACTAACATCTTACGAGTAGTTTTTCTAACGGCTCGAAGAGGAAATGTTGCATTTTTTTGGATAGACCAAATAGTACATATCTAGAAGTTGTTAACCTAGAAGACATGAGTTTTCTTATAAGTTAAATCACTTAAAGATAAAACATTGCATTGTTCAACTACGGAATCTTCAAAAAGAGTTTGTTATAAGACTATGACCACTAAAAAAACGATGTGCAAACAATAAAATATATATTATTACACAATGATTACATCTTATTTGATAATTATATCACTAAAAAGACTTGCTTAGAAACTAATATTTCATCAATGTTAGAGAAAGTTTACTTTAATTTTAGAAATATAAAACTTTATTCGTGAAATCAACGGGAGCTCTTCAATGTCATGTAGAAGCCATTTTGTTTTATTGATAGTTAACAAAATAAAAATGAAAAATGTCTAAAAGCAAGATTACTGTTCTCACTATTTTATCTAAAAAATATAACATGATGTGTAAAAGTCAGGATTAATTAGGTGCATGTTGAACCAAAAATGAGTTGGTTAGAGATGCTCCCATTGACAAAGATAGTTGTTTCACTATCCTTTTGTTGGTTGTCAATCATTTCCTAGTAATTTTTGCTTTCATGTAAAGTGTAAAAGTTATTTAACTTAATAACAATATATCGCTTTTTTATTATGTTCTTTAGAAATACCTTATTTTTTAATTATTATTTATGTAGTAAGTAGTAACTATTTACTGCGTCAAAGTTAAGATTTTAAATTACCTCTAAACGTTAGTATTAGTATTATTGATAACAAATCACGTACTATCGTAAATTAAATAAATAAGAGATGAAAATCTTTTATGCCTTTTGCAGACGGAAAACACGTAAACCACCATGGATTAAATGTCCTTTGCATGTAAAAAGTTTGAGATCAATTACGTTTTCAAAGTATTTGTTGGGCGAACATTTGAACCGCCTGGAAATTTAAGTCAATCAAAACTCGATTAAAAAAAAAAAAAAAAAAAAGTTGAAATAAACCATGTCTCTTGAGTGTTGCTTAACATCTAAACAACATATGTTTGATTTTGTTATGCAACCAAAATAGTGTTCGACGACTTTTAGACCATGCTACTTGTATCGTAAAAGATAGATTTTAGATCTGGTCACTACAACAATGTGGGGTTTCGCACGGGAAATATCAGGGCTTTCGCCGGGGACATGTCCCTTGCGAATCCTTTCCTCAGGACATGTCCTCGGCGAAAGTCCCCGGCACAATCTCGGAATACTTTCTTCTGGGACTAAGCACACTTTACCGGGGACAGGTGGGTCCCGCGCCATTTTAATGGTCAAACCACCGAAGCGTGGCATTTACTTTTACGTGGACATGTCCCCGGGAAAAGTGGCAATATAAAATTAGCTTTCACACTTTCGCCGGGGACATGTCCCCGGGAAAAGCCCCTGACCCATTTTGCGAAAATCGCCGGTAATTTCTAGATTTTTCGGAAAAAATCTACAATGTAACAACCTGTTTTCAGAACTTGTTTTATGCTACAACAACACAAATTCGCTAAATATAATATCATATATAACCATCAATCGGTAACATAGTCATGTGTTTCCAAAATCGCCAAAACGGTGTTAACACATGATCATCTACAAAACTATACATAAGCTACCTATCCGCAAATGGTCCAAAACTATACGTATAATCCATTTAGCGGGAATCCTAACCATGTTATTCTCTACAAACATATCCTAACACATAAGGCTCGAACTGCGTGTTCGCGAGGCGGTTTTGTCAGTTGACTTCCGATATCTTACGCTTCCGGGTTTGTCCAAAGCTTAACCTGCGTATTTTAAATAGTATAGGGTTTCAGGTAATGAGAACTATCCAGGGTATCAAAAGACCCTTTAAACCATTAGGGTTGAATTGGTCAACAATGAGGGTAGGAGGGTAGGATGGTGGATTTTGGGACCCTAAACCAAGATCTTAGGGGTGTTGGGAGTACGGTCCACCCCTTTCATGTGTAATAGCACTTCAACTAGGTTAATGAGATCATGTTGTTTCATCTGCTTGTGATACAAAAGATTTGATCATGTTTGCTTACAAATTTTTAAATGGGAGTTTGGGTTGTGGTGAAAACATGAGAATGGTGTTAGTGTGTCTAGTTAAAGTGCTATTACACCATTTCGACATTATTTCCTATTACCTTTTTACAATGATCTTCAAACTCACCAACAATTCTCCCTATATTATCAAACAACAAAAATGAAGTTAGTGGCGGGACACGTGTAGCTTCTTCGATGGTTACGCGAGGCACGGTTTCTTGGTCGATAGATATATGAAAGTGTACATTTCATTTGTTATGGTTACGATGAGGTTGAATCTTGAAGGGTAGAAGGTGGTGCAAAAGCTTGCTTTGAGAGTTCAATCGGTGTGTGTGTGTGTTTTTTGTGTGAACTCTGTGTGTGTATTGTGTAGAGAGGAGAGAGATTAGTAAGAAGAGAGATGAAGTTTGTAATGATAGTCTTTGGAATGATGCCGAGTGAAGTGGGGTTAATGAGGCACCCTCACAAACCCTTTCATATCTCGCCACCATTGCATCACTATCATTACCAACCCTCTTTTCTCTCTCTTCTATCTCTGACCTCTCTCTCACACACACACAAGAGTTTCACACCAAAAACACACACTAAAACATACACACGTTATGAACTCTCAGCAAGCTAAACCCTTTGCACCACCTTTCTACCCTTCAGATTCAACCCTCATCATCGGTAATTATAACAAACGTAACAAGAATGGGCAGTACAATTTCTGTATCTAATGGACCAAGAAAGCGTACCTCCTCGTAAACCATCGGAGAAGCCGTGTCACCGCCGCTAACTTCATTTTGTTGTTTGATAATATGGGAGAATTGTTGGTGAGTTTTTGGGAAGATCATTGAAAGGAGAATGAAATGATGTCAGGAAATGGTGTAATAGCACTTTAACTAGACACACTAACACCATTCTCATGTTTTCACCAACCCTCAACCCTAGACACACTGTTCAAAAAGTCGTAAGCAAACATGATCAAATCTTTGTATCACAAGCGATGAAACAACATGATCTCATTAACCTAGTTAAAGTGTTATTGCATATGAAAGGGGTGGACCCCACCACCCGCCAAGATCTTGGTAAGGTCCCGAAATCACCATCCTACTCTCCTACCCCAATATGTTAAAATGACCAATTCAGTCCTAATGGTTTAAAGGGTCTTTGATAACCATGCTTGATAGTTCTCATTACCTAAAACCCTAAGCTATTTAAAATACGCAACGACATATCTTACCTTTTGGTCTCGGCTGTGGTCGCGACTTGGCCTCGGCTGTGGTCGCGACTTGGCCTCGGCTGTGGTCTCGGCTGGGGAGGCGGCTTGGTCTCGGCTGTAGTCTCGATAGGAACAAAATCAACAAATTAATAAACTTATCCAATATAAAAAACTAATTCAAATACTCCCACATATCAGCTGACACTAGTACAATCGACACTTCCGCCTACGACTTTTTCAACACCTTCCCGACGACGTGGCGTAGGCATCGTTCGTTCCCGACGACAAGGCGTAGCCAACAGTTAGTCGGCTGAGCCTCGTAGGGAAAGTCCTTCCCGACGACAAAAAATAAACCTTCCCGAGGCCAACGTGGGTCCCACATCTTTTTCTGGTCAAAGTTTTTTTTGGTAGAAAACATATGTTGCCGACGACACGTCGTCGGCACCATATTACTAATTATGTAATTAGTTAGCAAAATTAAAACGTAATTAACTTATACCATTCATTCCCGACGACCTGTCGTTAGTAAAGTGAATAAAAAATAACATTTTGTAATATTTTCCCTACGCCATGTCGTCGGGATCGTATTAAACTTGCATTAAGCCACTTATTATCCCGACGCCATGGCGTAGGGAAAATATTGCAAAATGTTAGTTTTTTCCACTTTACCAACGACAGGTCGTCGGGAAAGTATGTAAATATATGAAATGTTTATATATTTCCGGCGACTGGCATTAAAGCGCCAAAATGTATCACATATGCCACAATATTGCAGATTTTAGCAATTTCCCATAATTTTTCGGAAAATTTTCGGAAAAATTCTACATAACCTGCACCTGCTGTTTTCAACCAAAACCTCTAAACCAATATGCCGATATCCCAAAACAACTCATAACGACTAAATCACATATATAATCGCTAAAAAGTTACAAATTATACAAAACGGGTGATATTAATTATGCATCTAGGTTAAACATACACAAAAGTTGCTAAATCACCAATGTTCAAGTCACCAAAATGTTCAAAGTGTACAATGGCCAACATAAGGATGAGATGATCAAAAGCATAGTCTAAGCATAGTCAAAGTGTACAATGACCAACATAAGGTGCTATGGTTATACGTAACGTGTTAAATGACCTAGTCTAGGTGATATGGTTATACGTAACATGTTAAACGAATGAGTCTAGGTGTTATGGTTATACGTAACATGTTAAACGAACGAGTCTAGGTGTTATGGTTATAGGTAACGTGTTAAACGAACGAGTCTAGGTGCTATGGTTATACGTAACGTGTTAAATGACCTAGTCTAGGTGATAAGGTTATACGTAACATGTTAAACGAACGAGTCTAGGTGTTATGGTTATACGTAACATGTTAAACGAACGAGTCTATGTGCTATGTTTATGTGTAACGTGTTAAACGAACGAGTCTAGGTGCTATGGTTATACGTAACATGTTAAACGAACGAGTCTAGGTGTTATATATGTTTATGCGTAACGTGTTAAACGAAAGAGATACATCGACAATAAAACCATTGTCCACTCCCGTTCCGGCATGTAATCATCCATTGTTATGTGTGTTTTGTGTGAATTGACGATTGGGTTTTTTGTGTCTATTTGTGTTTTGCTGAATTAAGGATGATCGTTTAGGTTAAACTGTAAAAAATAAAATCATATAAGTTTATTTAAAATTGAACACTTTTAAATTGAATTGCATTAATCACACGCTAAATAACCGAGTAATTATTTGGATTTATATTCCCGACGACTTGGCATCGGGAATATATGAGCGCCAAAAGATCCCGCCAAAAAAATGACCTGAAAATGCAAAGTCAAATTTGGTTTTTACATTGCCGACGACCTGTCGTCGGCATTATATTAACAGAAATTTTCAACGCATCTCCGCCCCTGGTCAATGGTTTTTTTGTCGTGTAGCGTATGTTGCCGATGCCACAGTGTCGTCGGCATTGTATTCGTCGCCTGTTCTCCTTATTCTTGTAGTGTGACTTTCAATCCAAAAAAGTTCTACTTAGGGTGTTTGTATTAGCTTATAGGTTTATCAGCTTAATATTATTTTTTTCTGCTTATAGGTTTATCAGCTTATTAAAACTATAGAAAAAGCCAATAGGCTCCCAAATTGGACAGCTTATCCTTGTATTTATGGAATTAAATATGCCATAAAGTCAAGTAAATAAGCTTGTAAATCCCAAACAAGAGAGCTAATCAGCTTATCCAGAAACACCTTCTTACATAACTTTTTTTTTAAAATAATCAGTTTGTAAATTGTAAGAAACATAACCAAAAAATAAACTACATCAACATCATTAAGCTGAAAGGAAGGGAATTATCGGGTTATTAAGATTAGAAAAAAACAATAATTAACCTCGTCACTCTGAAGTTCTAAGCTTTTCACCTTATAGATTATAGCAAAAAATAAGCCATAAACTCAAGTTCATAAGCTTAGACATCCCAGAAGAAAATATCAATGCGGATGTGGTGGTGCGGTGAAGTAGTGGTAGTGGAGGTGGTGCGGTGATGGAGGTGGTGATGTGGTGAAGGTGGTGCGGTGATGGAGGTGGTGTTATGCTGTGGTGGGTGAGCAGCGTGTTTTTTTTTTATTTTTATTTTTTTTATTTGATTGTGAAAGCAGATCTGGGTTAATAATTGAGATGGTTTTTACGATTACTTTTCGCCGGGGACATGACCCCGGCGAAAATGTTGTTTGTCTTTTAGCAAGCCTTTTGCCGGGGACATGTCCCCGGGGAAAGTAATGGCGGGATAAAGTAAAAAGATGGGAGGGAAAAATAAAAAATTCGTGAAACTTTCCCCCCCGGCAAAAGTTTTTTTAATCAATTTTCATATTAAAAACAATATTTATTATCATTTTCAATAACTAAAATTAATAACAAATCAATTTAAATTTAACCTAAAAATTTTCTGAATCATATTTGAATAGTTTAACAAATTATACGTATCATGCTACACGACCAAGTATAGGTGTTATGGTATACGTATCATGCTAAACGACCAAGTATAGGTGCTATGGTATACGATCATGTTAAAAGACCAAGTATAGGTGCTATGGTATACGTATCATGTTATACGACCAAGTATAGGTGATATGGTATACGTATCATGTTAAACGACCAAGTATAGGTGCTATTGGTATCATTATCATGTTAAGCGGCCAACTATAGGTGCTGTGGTATACGTATCATGTTAAACGGCCGAGTATAGGTGCTATGGTATACGTATCATGTTAAACGACCAAGTATAGGTGCTATTGGTATACGTATCATGTTAAACGACCAACTATAGGTGCTATGGTATATGTATCATGTTAAACGACCAAGTATAGGTGCTATGGTATACGATCATGTTAAAAGACCAAGTATAGGTGCTATGGTATACGTATCATGTTATACGACCAAGTATAGGTGATATGGTATACGTATCATGTTAAACGACCAATTATAGGTGCTATTGGTATACGTATCATGTTAAACGACCAACTATAGGTGCTATGGTATACGTATCATGTTAAACGACCAAGTATAGGTGCTATGGTATACGTATAATGTTAAACGACCAAGTATTGGTGCTATGTTATACGTATCATGTTAAAAGACCAAGTATAGGTGCTATGGTATACGTATCATGTTAAACGACCAAGTATAGGTGCTATGGTATACGTATCATGTTAAACGACCAAGTATTGGTGCTATGGTATACGTATCATGTTAAATTCAGAATTTTTATACATCAATGCATCAGTATATATAAATTATTATTATTATTTATATACATCAATACATTATTATTATTATTTTTTTATAAACATCACTTCATTAGAAAATCAAAGGAAATTACAAGAAATTAGTGGGGAGCCGAGAAACTAATTGGGCCCCCACTCCTTTCTGGATATTATTATTATTATTATTATTATTATTATTTTTTATTTTATTATTTTTTTTATTATAAATCACACTTTTATTATTATTATTATTATTATTATTATTATTATTATTATTATTATTATTATTTATTTATTTTTTATAAAAACCATCACTTCATTAGAAAACCAAAAGGATATTACAAAAAGTTGGTGGGAAGCCGAGACACTAGTTGGACTCCCACTCCTTTCTGAATACAAAAACTTAGCCTATGAAAGATAAAAGCCCCACTCTTGACATTATTCGAGTGGCTGACAGCAATAGTCTTGATACGTGAAAATGTATCCAAGGCTTCCGCATCAAGCTCCCCGAATGTAGAAAAGACAAATGGGACAAACTTGTAGCCATTTTCTTCAGATTTATACATATATATATTTTTTCTTCTTCTCCACAAAGTTATGTAAGGCTACCCCTGGAGCCCACAAATTTGCATCAATGCCCGCAAAAAGGGAGATCCCAGTGACATCCAAACATGTGTCCTTACCTTGGATCCAGTTGAACAATAGCAAGTCTGCCGGGCGGAACTCTTTCCCATCCCTCGAAAGAAACCCCATTGGGGCTTCCTTTTTCACCAAAATCCCCACCTTGGAGCATATATTGACAAGAATATCGCGCACCAGGTTATGTCTAAATTTCACCCCCCACTTCACTAGAACAATGAACTGCATGGTCTCCCCATTGGTCCATACGATGTTTGCAACTCGGAGAGAGACTACCTTCAGAAAACATAGGTATGGTAAGCCTATAACACAATACCGAACGGAATTGGCGATGATTCATCCTTTGGCCTAACCTGTCAATAGGTATAGTAAATAGGAAATCTTGTGCATGTGGAGCCAGGGGTACAAGCGGGATAGCAACTTGCCTTGGACTTAACGAATACTTGGAAACAAGATCATTCTCTATGACACCAAAGTAACACTTTGCCAAGGTTTTCATCATATGGGGGGCAGGAGCGTCAGAGGCGACGAGAGCATGTCGTGTTACAAGCACTGTTAAAAATATCAAGAGCATCTTTGAAGCGAAGGACCATGAGAATTAATACCCGTTTTTAACAGAATCTGGTCCTGCATATCATTAGTTTGTAAACGAGAGGCGAGGAAAGCATACTGGATAATATCACTCGCCGCATGGATGCCCAGTCCACCCATCTTGATTGGGAGGGTGGCAAGCCGCCACTGCGAGTCACCAAACCCCGGTCCGGAGGCTGTAATGATCTTCTCCAAGGAAGCCCGTAACATCTGATCAAACCGGACTTGGACCTCTCGCACGTACAAAGGGGAACATGTCCTCAAAGCATAAGATAATTTCGCGACCCCGGCACAATTACGGAGAAGTAGGAGCTCACATTGGGGGTCATTAAGTTTAAGAATAGCTTCCATTAGCATAATAGTTTTAGAAACTCTTTTCGAAGCAAACTCCTGACAAAAGCTTTCATCCAAACTAACTGAACCGCCAAGTAGTTTGACGCCATCCACTGGACGAGAGATATTTATAGGAAAAACACCCTCCACCCTGCTTCTGGGGTCCTCTATAGGCCAGAAAAGTTCAATCGTATCAACATTTAAAAATAAACCCCGTGCCGGACCATCGGTCAAAATAATGTCAAGCGCCCTGGCCACCATGACAGTATCTCCCACAATAGTACCATCGTCAAGATACCAAGCCTGAAGAGTGAGCTCACATGACTTGTTAATAGCATGAATTAGGGGGTGTAAAGCGAGGGCGAACAACAAAGGGCCTAACAGGTCCCCTTGTTGCACCCCTTGATAGGACCAAAGGATAGAATCATCGTAATAAAGTCTAGCAGGCCTGGCATAGCAAAACTCAACCTAAGGAGCAATAAAAGGACATCTTATCCTAGACTCCTGGAGAAGGATGCTCCTATCAACCAGATTGAAAGCGTTCTAAAAATCCACCAATAGCATAGACAACCCAACATTGAGACCTTTAGCCTCAACAAGCCGATTCACCGAATGAAGAATAGCCTCACAACCACCCGGAACACCGACCCCAAATTGAAAGTCCTGCAAATAAGTATTCATAGTGTTGCCAATTGAAGAGGAAGCAACCTTTGATACAAGCCTACGCCATATCGTGCCGACAACAATCGGCCGAATACCACCACCCGGCTTAACCAAAGGAGTCAAGGGGGCACTGGCAATATATTCCCCTAATATAGCAGGGCACTTTCCGCCAAGGAACAGGTTGACGACCCCAGTGATGGAGCCTAGCAGGTCATCAGCAATAGCGGACGCAACCCCTCTTAAGATATCCATTAAATGTTGTGCTCTGAGCCCATCCCGCCCACATGATGTCCCTTTTGGGAAACTGCGGATCCTATTCAGCACCAAATCCTTATCCACAATAAGTGCATCTTCACCTTGAGGAGACGATGACAAAATTGGGGGTGGGGCCTGGGGATGTTTTGCCTCTAGCTCATGCAGGGTGCCAGATGTAGAGGGGGCGGCACCAGATGATGTAAGCACCTTAAGGGCAGCGGTAAAGTGTCCGTCCCCAAGTTTACGCTTACATTGAGCCAAGTTAGCAGTATCAAGATCTTTGGGTTTCGTCATCCTCCCGAGGGAAGAAGTGGCCTCAGATAAGCGTTCCATTACCAGTGTAATCCTGTCTGTAGGGTCTTTCCAACGGAGAATAGCTCGAGAGATGCATTCAAGCTGACACTGTTCCCGCTCTCCTGAACGTCGTTGGGCTCTATTAGCTGGCACGAAAGTAGTCAAAACACAACACGACAAGATGAGGAGTTGCACCCATACTGATAAATCCCCCGGGCACGCAAGGACCTTGTCGAGAGCATTATGGAAAATCTTAGCGAACCCAAGATGTAGCTTAGGGGGGATGAATTTAACCGTACGTAACTGATAAGGTTTTAAAATGTACCTTTTTGAGGGGTCGTTTAAGCCCTTATTTGATCACTTTTGTATCCGTTATTACTTAATATCGTTCATTTTCACTTTTTAGGTCTCTTGAAGGCAAATTGTTGGAATGGCACTTATTTGGACGAAAAGGCGCGGATATACGAAGAAAATGGCCAAAGTCAAGAATCGAGACACTCAAGCTGAAACACAAGGGGCGGCGTCGGGTTTTATCTGTGGCGTCGTCGCATCACTTTTGTGACGGCTCGAGCCAAATTGCTTATTTTCAAGTGACGGTGTCGGGCTTTAAAAGAGTAGGCCGTCGCAACTCAGACGGCCTAGATTTGATCGCGTCGAGGAAATCTGAAGAAGGGCGGCGTCACAAGCACAAAGGTGCGCCGTCGCAAGACTAACATGGCCAAGACGAAACCCTAATGGCGGCGATCCGGCGGCGTCACAATTCACAAGGTGACGCCGTCGCGATTGTAATCTTATATATAGAATCCGAATTTTTTAGTTTTGAGTGTGTAGTCTTTTGGAGTAAAAACCTAAACCGAACCAAGGCTGTCTTGTACGGTATTTTAGGGTTTCATACCCTATCTTACATCAAGATAAGTGTTTTACTTCATTAATTCAATTATGTCTTCAATTATTTGTGTGTATGCTTGCATGTTCTCCATGTCCGGCTAATTTACTTGTGTGTTTGCTTAGGGAATATGAAACTTAATTATTGAATATTGATTGGTTGTCTCTTATCTTAATTGTTAATGATCTAGTAATGCGATAGGTCATTCGTTGTGTAGTTAATGCTTGATTAATCTTTGTGAACCTTAGACTATAACACCTAGAGTAGTTGTAGGCTAAACCATCCAAAGAGTACCTTAGAGTTAGAGTTTATAATTCCTAGAGATTTTGTAGACGAGACCCTTTGGTAGTTTCAAAGAGTTAGGGACAAACGCATACCCTACGACTTTAGACACACAACGAGATTAAGAATAAGAACGTGACAATTCAACCATCAATAGGAGATAATTAAGGAGTAATAAAATCTAAGTAAACACATCTTTAAACCATCATACGAGCACACAATAATTAGACATAGACTACATACACCTTAGATTAGATAAGTAGACAAGTAGAGTAATCGGTAGAAATACCAACCCCCAAATCCAAACCCCGAGATTCGTACCTTTCTAATTTATAAAAAACATAAAAAGATAAAAAATAATCTTCTTCAACCCCAACCTTAGCGTAGTAACTTCTCACTAGCATTCCTATTCCCTAGAGAACGATATCAATACCCGTGGCTTACCCTAATACTACACTACAACGATTAGGTTCCTTTGCCTAGGGTGTTATAAAACTTGCTCGAAGAAAAGGAAGTTCCTTTGACCCGAACGACGCGTGTAGCGTTATCAAGTTTTGGCCATGCTTCCGGAATACAATAGCTAGTTAGTAGTCCACCTCGTTTAGGTTTCTTTGCTTGATTCCTATCAAGTAAATTTTTTCTCATTTTTTTTAGCTTCCTCGTAGTCTATCCCCTTCTTCGTGACCTTTGTTCGTAATCCCATCACTTTTCATCATGGAAGGTGATAACCAACCACCACTCAACAACCCAACACCAAATAAATCAATGTCACTCAAAACCCAAACCAATGATGAACACAACCGCCGAAGCCGTTATGTGAGTAGAAACACCGACCTTCAGGATTTGCAGAAGGTATTCGATAATACAATTAGGGAAGGTGTTGAGAAAGTAGTCAGCGCCTCTGTAGTTGGCTTCATGATCAACAGCAATTCGGAAGATGGTATAATAAACAAAAATGTGAATGTGGAGGATAATGCTTATTTCAATCTTTACCCCACTAAGGAAGAGGTTGTTTACCATCAATACATAATCGATAATCCCCGATCACCCATAATTAGGATATGTCCAAAGATTAGGAGAGGAATCCGTGGAACCTCAAAATTCCTTGTATGATCGGATATAGGAATGTCGAACATGCTTACATAGATACGGAATCTCCCATCAATGTGATGTCATATCTTTGTTTCTGAGAAAATCGTAGACCAGTTTCTGTCAGGATAACCTGACGGCATCAGGATCGCAACCTGACGGCGTCAGGAAGGAGTAAAAACAACAGATTACTTTTTCTCGTTTTCTGAGCTACTTATAAATTTTTGGAATTTTCCGGTCTTAATTTTCCGAGAATTCGTGAAACATCCATTCCACAAGTATTATATCCTAGTTTAATAGAGTCTTATATATATTATTACCGCTGATTTTACGCGAAGGTTTCGTTTGTTTACTTTAAGTGTGCAGGTTTAATTTATTAAGAAGAAGATACATAAGATTGGAAGGAGCTTTTCACGCATACATTCTTCTTGGAAAGGATTTAACCACCACTTTACACGGATCCTACCGAGCTAATCAGGGGAGTATTAGTTTCTTTCATTTTTATTACCTTCTATTATCATAACTTTGATAATTTCAGGGAACATTGGGGACAATGTTTAGTTTAAGTGTAGGGAGGAAAAATAAAACAGGAACTTTGAAACTATGCTTATCCTTGATTATTTGCTTTGTCCAATTGTATTTGTGTAATAAACCATGAGAAAATGTCGGTTAGGGTAATTTTGGCACCAAATTTTCAATTTTTCATGACATATAGGAGTGGGCCATTAGTCTTAATAAAAGCGTCTCACGGATAGGAAGTTGCATGACTAGCACAAAAAACCCTTTACCACTTAAATTTCACCAAAAATGTGAGGATCACCCTTAGATTAGTAGGAATTAAAGCATTCATCTTTAATTCTTAGAGTGTGAACCGGTAGTATAATAGATTCTAGAACTTGTTTTGAGAAGCATCCCGAGATCGCTAGTAAGACTACACTTGTGTAGTTAGGAATAACTAAATGATAAGAGGCATTAGGATAACCCTTGTTTGATACCCGTAATATAATTATTTCTTCCACATCGGTTGAGTAATTCCCCCACACCTTTGCGTTGTACTCACCTTTAGTACACGATACCCCTAGTTAACCCCTCAGAGCCCATCCTTTTCGCGGTTCTCGTGATGTTTCGGTTTTCCGGAATATCAATGAAGAACATTGTTTACACCCCACCCCCAAATGTACACCCAAATCGCCTTAGCCTACCTTGTATGCACTCACTTTTAGTGCATTATTGTTATCACACTAAACCCTTAGTTCAATTATCTAGTTGCTTGCATAATTTGCTAAGTCGAGTCATATCCTTTGTATACAGTTTTGGGACGATTGAGACTCATGGGAAAAGTTAAAGTTTATGAAATGACGGGAAGGGAACGTTAAATTCAAATTCCCTTTATTTGCGTAATAATGTACTCCAAGTGTTTTGATCTTTTCAATTCGGGTCAAATTAGTGTTAGAGTAATAAAAACTCAAGTGTATGGATGTGCCTATAAATCCCTATCATTTTGATGTTACCGTAGAGGATGGTAGAGTAAAAGTGTATGAAAAAAAAATAGAAAAAGAGAAAAAGAAAAAAAAATAGAGTGTTCAAAAATAATAAATAAATAAATAAAATACGGGCTACCATCCTACATCTATATTTAAATTTATGTTTGTTTGTTTCAGTTATCTAGAGTTTAGAGTGTCGAGTCTTGGCTTAACAACGCCATTCTTCGTATGCTTGTAACATAGAGATTTTTGACTTGCCACCACTAAATAGTATATCTCACCAAACCCTTTGTTTCCCTATCGTAAGCCTAACAATTCAACCCTTTAAAAGACTTCTTTGATAGTCTTTCCTAGGTGCTTACGCCAAAGCGATGGAGGTTTGATCTATTCTCAAGCCTATGATCTATGTACTAGGACCGGTTAGTGAGTGTTTATCTTCCATTTCCAACTTGTTATATTTCATATACACCCGAGAAATGTGAGTATCCAAACACCCCATGTGAGGTGCTAGTATGTAATTTCCGTCTTTGGTTATGACTTTTTTTTTTTTTTTTTTTTGTAAAGGGTTTCCCCGGTAAATATATTACTCCAAAAAACATTTAATTAAATACAAAGGATATGAGTGAAGTACCATATCTCAGCCTGTTACATAGGCTGTAAAGCTAACATAACAAGACACTTCTTATCCTTAAAACAGTAAAACAACCACTACTCACTAGATTACATTTGACACAAAACCAAGCATAACCTATCGTCTAGATTGCTTACTACCACGAACTTGGAGCTTGATATCATACAAAGCATCCAATTTCCCTGGTAAATCATAGACCTGTTCCGCATAATCATCATAATAATCTTCAAGCTCATGACCGCTTTGTTGATGAGAGAAATTTAGCCATAGGATTATCCGGCTCAAGCACCTCCTCATCATCCATCGAAACAATCACATCCCCACTTTAGAGAATGGGTTACCCACCATAGAATCTGAGGAGGGAAGAACTAGGCTTAGTAGCCGTATCATGCGCCTTTTCTTTCAAATCAACCTTTTTAAGAGGTTTACCATCATCATCCACAAGAGTAACTTTCCCCTCAATAATTAGCTTTTCAAGCTCCTCAATTTTTTCAACAATAGGAGTAGTACTAGTGCTACCATTTCCACCCTTAGCAGAGCTACCATCTTTGGTCAAGTCAACAGATAACAGAGGAATATCGGCCTCATCAGATCAACCCTATTGAGCATCAAACGGATTCGATGTAGCAATATTCGTCCCACTTGTACTAGCCACTTTAGTAATCTTCTTCTTTGTAGCATCCGGCTTCCGACCGCGGTGATTCACCTGCTTCTTATGTTTAGAAGGGCTAAATTTTGCCCCTTTTCCCACCTCAATACCACGAAAAGCCTTCTTTTGAGGCATTTGGAACCCATCATTCTTTTGTGCTTGTTATGACTTTTGCGGGGCTTATATGTGTTGTGGATTTTTTAAACCAATGCTTCATGACCCCTAACTTATAAATTAATTGGCTAAAAGCATATTTGCTTGAGGACAAGCAAATACCAAGTGTAAGGATATTTGATAAGGTTTTAAAATGTACCTTTTTGAGGGGCGTTTATGCCCTTATTTAATCACTTTTGTATCCGTTATTACTTAATATCGTTTCTTTTCACTTTTTAGGTCTCTTGAAGGCAAATTGCTGGAATGGCACTTATTTGGACGAAAAGGCGCGGATATACGAAGAAAATGGCCAAAGTCAAGAATCGAGACACTCAAGCTGCTGAAACACAAGGGGACGGCGTCAGGTGTTATCTGTGACACCGTTGCATCACTTTTGTGACGGCTCAGTAGCCAAATTGCTTATTTTCAAGTGACGGTGTCAGGCTTTAAAAGAGTAGGCCGTCGCAACTTAGACGGCCTATATTTGATCGAGTCCAAGTTGAAGAGGACGGCGTCACAAGCACAAGGTGACGCCGTCGCAAGACTAACGTGGCCAAGGCGAAACCCTAATGACGGCGACCGGCCAGGCGTCAAATCATAAGGTGATGCCATCGCGATTGTAATCTTATATATAGAATCCGAATTTTTTAGTTTTCAGTGTGTAGTCTTATGGAGTAAAAACCTAAACCGAACCAAGGCTGTCTTGTACAGTATTTTAGGGTTTCAAAACCCTATCTTACATCAAGATAAGTGTTTTACTTCATTAATTCAATTATGTCTTCAATTATTTGTGTGTATGCTTGCATGTTCTCCATGTCCGCTAATTTACTTGTGTGTTTGCTTAGGGAATATGAAACTTAATTATTGAATATTGATTGGTTGTCTCTTATCTTAATTGTTAATGATCTAGTAATGCGATAGGTCATTCGTTGTGTAGTTAATGCTTGATTAATCTTTGTGAACCTTAGACTATAACACCTAGAGTAGTTGTAGGCTAAACCATCCAAAGAGTACCTTAGAGTTAGAGTTTATAATTCCTAGAGATTTTGTAGACGAGACCCTTTGGTAGTTTCAAAGAGTTAGGGACAAACGCATAGCCTACGACTTTAGACACACAACGCGATTAAGAATAAGGACGTGACAATTCAACCATGAATAGGAGATAATTAAGGAGTAATAAAACCTAAGTAAACACATCTTTAAACCATCATACGAGTACACAATAATTAGACATAGACTACATACACATTAGATTAGATAAGTAGACAAGTAGAGTAATCGGTAGAAATACCAACCCCCAAATCCAAACCGAGATTAGGCCTTTCTAATTTCTAAAAACATAAAAGATAAAAAATAATCTTCCTCAACCCCAACCTTAGCGTAGTAACTTCTCACTAGCATTCCTATTCCCTAGAGAACGATATCAATACCCGTGGCTTACCCTAATACTACACTACAACGATTAGGTTCACTGCCTAGGGTGTTATAAAACTTGCTCGAAGAAAAGGAAGTTCCTTTGACCCCGAACGACGCGTGTAGCGTTATTAGTAACTTCTTCAAGAAAACCCGCCCTAGAAGGTTGATGTCAAATAAAACAGTCCCACCCTCCTGCGAAGTTACCGAAAGATCAACCCCTCTACCAATATCGCCTGTAGTAATAGCCGATGCGACCATAGCGCCATTCACAGCATCTAATACCGGTATGGGAGGCGCCGTGATGCCATAAATCGCAACTTCATGAAAACTAGGAGCTAGAACCACTTCCCCATCGGCATGTTTACAATTTTTACTAAAGGTGTGGGTGCAAAAACACACCCCACACAGCCAAACACCCGCTGCATGAAGGGCCTGGTCAAGCGCGGAAAATAAGGAAAAATCCTTTGTAACCCGATCCTTGTATGAAGCTTTAAAACCATCCGTTTTGAAATGACGCGTATTCAAATGGTCAATAAAATATTTCTTAGTGAGCCCTTTGCCATTTCCCCCACTACATCCTTCACAACCTTGTAACGGACATGAAATCCGAGATGCCTCGCGACTAGCCATGAAAAGCAATTCAAGATATGATTGAAACATTTTTTATTTATTTTATTTTTTTCTTTTTTTTTTAAACTACGAATAAACCAACCCAAAAATATGTTAACTCAAAAATGCATGAACATGGGTCCTATTAGATTTTTTTTTTTTTTTTTTTTCTTTTTTGGTTTCAAACTACGAATAAACAAACTCAAAAATATGTTAAACTGAAAAATGCATGGACATGGGTCCTATCAGACATCCAACCATCTAACAAATGTATTGGATATCAACTCGCATGCATGGCCCACTCCGATAAAGGTAAAACGTGACTGAATAATGCTAACCCAAACGCATAGAATAAAACCAAACCGCATTCTATAATGGGCTAGCAGACAAAACACATTTCTCCTGTAACATGCGGGTAGCCAAACCGCTTCTACTGACGACCCACTATCCAAAACACATGCTTCAGGAGCTCCAGAATCAAACGCAACCCTGTCACCAATGGAGGACTCCGGCAAACGTAACCCACTCGCGGTGACCAGAAGGACAGGAAATATGAAAAAGAACCATACGAAACGGGCAAACTGGAAGGGAAATATGAAAAAGAAAAGGGCAAACTGGATGGATCAAAACCAACCATCCGAAACAGAAGCCACTGGTATGGTGGCCAACACACACGCACCCACGACAACGGAAACCGGCAAGATCAAGATGATCTCGTGGTGGGGACGATCGAGGAGATCAAGAGGGATGAGACCCCAAAATCGCCAACAGTTTCACCTTCAAAATTCTTGCAGTTGTTATTATTATTATTATTACATAGGTCCAAATTCTTGCAGTTTTCTACTGGTCTCAACTTCCCACAAAAAAAATGGCGCCAAAAATTCCCACAAAAAAAATGACGCCAAAACTTCCCACCGACATGACAAACACATTATATAGTTCTTTTATCTTTACAAGAATTTCACAACATCTTATCCTCAAAACCACTCAACCTCACAACCTCTTATCTTCACACAAATTTCAAAACCTGAGATGGAGCCATTTAATCCTTTTATGTGTTCTAGTGGAGCAGGGAATATAAGATTAAGAACATCACATAGAGAATATTCATCTGGACGACAATATTATGCATGTCCTCTGTCGAAGGTAAACAATCATACATTTCTTATTTATGTAAATATACAAATAATTGGGTTGTAATCTCTTATAATTTTCTTATTATGAACAGCCCAGAAAAGAAGATAATAGGTGCGGATATTTTATGTGGAAGAGTGAATTTGACGAGTACTTAAGAACAATCTTTTATGGTTCAACATCTCAAGGTTCTGGATCTGCACCAACAGAGTGCTCTGCGCTGCCAAAGATCTTAGGATAAACTTCTTTGCAATCACAAAAACAGGTGCTAGAGACAAGAGTAAGGATCTTTGGAGGCAAGACTTCAAATAGCAAGGATTCCTGACGACCACGCATGTCAGTCGGATGCATTACTTCGTGAGCTGTTAGGTGACATGGAAAATCTTCGTATGTAGTAGTAGTATTTGTTCTTGTAGTTGTTGTTGTTGCTATTGTTCTTGTAGTTGTTGTTGGAATAATACGTATGTTTAACTAAAAGGAGAATGAAATGTTGTTGTAGTTGTTGGAATAATCTGTCTTGATTTTAACTAGTGAAGAAACTTTCCCACCAAAAACAACTTTGAACATACTTGATCCGACCCATCTCTAGAAGGTAATTTTAACATCTGAATGAACCACAATATAATTAAGTTCATATTTTTAACATTTAATCGGGGTTTTAGTTGTGCATTAAAAGTTGTGTATTTTTAACATATAATTTTAGCATATTTTTGTAAATACAATTTTTGCCGGGGACATGTCCCCGGGGAAAGTTTTGGCGGGAATAAAGGCGGGAACAATTAACATGCTATTGACTCTGGTCAAATTTTCGTCAAAGTGTAAACCATTTTTTCCGGGGACAACTCCCCGGCGAAAGGGGATTGAATTTTGACTGGACGGTCAAAGAATACTAAATAGTCAACAGACTTTCCCCGGGGACATGTCCCCGGCGAAAGAGCTGGTTGAATTTTCTTCAACAGGTCAGCGTATTCATGTGCCACGTCAGCTTTGATTTTGTCGTTTAGCGACTTTCGCCGGGGACATTGCGTCCCCGGCAAAAGTCTCCTCGCCCGTCCACACTATTGTTGTAGTGGGTCACCAGATACAAATAACTCATTACTCATGTATTATGATGTACATGAACTGTAAATCAGTTTGAATAAATGAAACCTGTTGAACAAATTGTGTTGATTTTGATCTAACATTGAACGTTGCATATATACAGCTAGCATGTTCCTTCTCTCTATATCTTGAAACCAAAAGAACCATGAAAATCACCTTAGACGACCAAACCTCATAATACTAATTATTTGGTATCATCGATGATTGGCAGTGTGTAATCTAGCTTCTTGTTCACTACTAGCGTTCTTTTAGCTCGAAATAGTATAGCGCCTTATTTCCATATTTAGAAACAAACCAACTATGAAAACCATAGTAGACCAACATCATGAATATATTTGGTGTGACTAAGATATTGGACCAAAGAAAGATTCGAGTTACAATGCACAACTGTTCATGCTTGATGTTACCTTGATCACTCCATAGAGTCTTAAGAGAAGAAATGGCCCATGCAAACCATTTATCGACTAAACATCGCCATATGATTTGGTATGACTCCGATCGTGGACCAATGCACAAGTTTACATTCCAATGGTCACTGTTGATGATTTGTGTTGCTGCATACGCCATATAGTCTTATAACCTTTTTATTTATTTATTTATAGAAACCAGATTATTAGGCCAAACATCAACATTTTAAAGTAATGCGACTCCAATTGTGATCAAGCGCACATAACCTTGTTGTTCACCAATGGCACAACAATTAGCGAGTTACAAATTTGTGTAAACATGTAATCCTATTCATATCATTTGTCCATAACTATCAATGTTCCCAAAATGTAATGTCTATAATCTATACATTGACACAATAGATACATACACATTTTCAGAAAAATATATGCATACTTGTCTTCGAAAATGAAAAATCGAGTTTGCTGGCTTGAAGAACCAATAATTCCATAATACTTATTGTAAATTAGCTTCATTTGAAGATCATGCCCAAAAAAGAAAAAAGAAAGTTAGATACAATTATACAAACACACTTTTCTAACTCAAACGTGAAACTATGCTTGAACTGGGCTTTGGTCCTTGTTAAGTTTGCAAAGTTAATGGGCTTGAAATCACCAAAACTTTTATAGGCTGAACTGATAAAATAATCATTTTGGTTTATCTCAAAATTAGTTGTAAGGAATAAGGATGTTTAAAAAGGTTAGAAAATACATTTTTTTGAATTATTACAAATAGTTTCATGTTTGGATCATGATTAACTTAATAATCATCAACATCTCTTAGGTAAGGCTTTAACCAGACTGTGTATATGTAACAAGAAACTCAATCTACGTGTATTAATCGATCAAAATGCTATAAGCTATAGTTAAAAGAGTTTGATGGACGAAGATAATAAATAGTTGGGAACGATAATGAAAATATTTCAATTATATCGTAGGCATTTTAATAAAAGACTCATCATCCTCTAAAAGACCTGCCTTAAAGACAATAATATAAAATTTACCTTGGTTCATGATAGGATATACAAAATGAGAAATAAGATAAAAATTTGTACAACTCAAAAGTAAAATAATAAAAGTATATTCATAGTTCAGTTTAGTAACTATAAATTCAGTATTGGTTAACAAACTTGATCACAACATTAAAGAACATAATCAAATAAGGATGAAATCCCATGCTTAGCCATATGAAAAGATCTGTGGAGTAACATGTGACACTTGTGAGTCGTGGGTGGGTTTTGATTTTTTACGCGGACTTTTTTCATTCAAAGTATCTCTAATAATGACTACAATGGATATCTCATCGAGTCATTTTTGAATTTTTAAAGTCTTGTTCAGAAAGCTCACTTTCTGGAATCATACACACTTTCAGCAATTGCATTAACATGTACTTGTTCGAATAGTAGAAAAGCCCGTTTACTGCGTTTTTTCATTACTTCTTATGCGTGTGGGAACACAAAGAAACTTATAAAATTTCATTGCCACCAATGCATGTGTTAATTACTGGCCATAAGGCATAAGCATTAAGAAGTTGGCCTCTCTACAACATTACAGGTATATCATGAGTGTATGTACAAGGAGAATCACAACAACCAGATGAAATTAGCGGAACCTAACTTCAAACGTATTATTGCTGAAATATAAATGGGTGTATGACCATCAAAATAATAGAAATATGACGAATTACCTAAGGGTAAAACACTAGACTTTTCGGGTCAAGTTTATACCAAATTAGTACTAATAAATAAACTCGGCTATTACTTTTATTTTCCACACCTGATTGTCAGCTTTGGTTTTAGAAATAGGCATATAACAAATATTATATTCTGAAATTGAATTTAGTAATCCCAAAAAAGCGGAGAGAGGGTGGACTGGTAAAAAGTAACGGTTAACCCGTGACCCAAACTCATTTTGACCCATTACCTGACCCGTCCCGCCATTTTGAGACCGCTAGTTTTATTGTCATGCCTCAGTCATCTTGTGCCCCTTCTAAGGTTTTGGATACACTGTGTATATCCTGTTACGGATATATCTTCACAGCCTATGACAATGTTTTAAACAATTTGCATCACAAACCATGAAACTTGGATTTTTCTGATATTATTAGGTTGTTTGATAGGTCAGAAACTGTGCTATATAGAGTACCATCGGGTCATCAACTAAATTGTCAACTAATTTCTTAATTATCTCACAACTGCTGTAACAGAAAAGCAAATAATGTACACTCATCTTCCGTAAATCAGAACAAAAGACCAATAAAATTAGATGGCAAAAAGATGTAACCATGTGTTATTTACTCGGACACACATATCGTTTGTCTTCAAGGCTGGCAATACAACACAATAACTTAAGTGAACTATAACAGCGGGGACTTGTTTATTGAGCCAAAGCTGTACGGAACTGTAGTATCCACAAGCTACTTGCATTATGAAATATCGGGCTTCAAGTGAAATCACCTCCAACCAAGCATATAGCAAGCTAGAGAGAGACTTTGCATGTGACAACCTTTTCTCAAACAGTCCACAGTCCACAGTCACCTCTTCCGATGATAATGGAAGACTCCACAATCCACAGATGGTCTTATTATCTGTCAATAAGTAATTGCAAAACATTAAAATTCTACCAATTATTGATATTATGTGGATCCTGAAAAGACATACCAGTTCGTTATTGACTGAACGCAAGCAATCATTAATCTTTAACATTTAAAGTATGACAAGTAGCAGTTTATGCAGAAATTCTGTGATTTGAAGAAAATATAGGGAAGCACACATCTGCGAAACAATAGCATGGTCATTGGCATTGTCTTGTATGGCCTTATACAATGTAACTTAACCACAAGTTCTGAGTGATCACTGACATTGCCTTGAATGGCAAGTAGATCAGCAGCAAGTGGTGGGCAGATAAAAGAAATACATTTAGTTTCCTCTTAAACACATCAGAAACATCTGATTTGCTGCTTTACTAATACGTATAACACAAGAACGCAATGGATGGTCAAAGTATATATATACGAAAACACATGTTATTAATAATTATGCTTTTATTTTCACATATTTATTTCTACTGCAACTTAAAATGATAGAAATGAGAAGCATATATTTTAGCAAAGCGATACAAATTATTGCTGTGGTCACTTGATAACAATAAAATTACTAAATTACCCGGTGACCAAAGTAAATTTTATTACACTAATATTACATACAACAATAATTCAAAGAGACAAAACACAAACATCATCATTACAGCTGCATAACTCAAAAGGTCCCAGCCCTCCTCTACCTCCAGCTCCAACCCAAACTCCTCTAACTGCATCAAAAATGTTTTAAGGGCAAGAGAATTAATGTAATAAGGCCCTTTGTACAATTTAATGAAATAAGAAAACATTTGAAAAATCTTACCTATAATAATCGAACAGATATTTCCCGATAAATACATATCTTCTCTTGTTTCGCGCTAAGATCATGTGCTCCCCTGCATCAAATAAGGATGAAATCCCATGCTTAGCCATATGTGTGTCGTACAAGTAGTGGCAATTTCGACCCACTTATGTAAAGATCTGTGGAGTAACCTGTGAGACTTGTGAGTTGCGTGTGGGTTTTGATTTTTTATGCGGACTTTTTCATTCAAAGTATCTCTAATAATGACCATATACTACAATGGATATCTCATCGAGTCATTTTTGAATTTTTAAAGTCTTGTTCAGAAAGCTCACTTTCTGGAATCATACACACTTTCAGCAATTGCATTAACATGTACTTGTTCGAATAGTAGAAAAGCCCATTTACTGCGTTTTTTCATTACTTCTTATGCGTGTGGGAACACAAAGAAACTTCAAAATTTCATTGCCACCAATGCATGTGCTAATTACTGCCCATAAGGCATAAGCATTAAGTAGTTGGCCTCTCTACAACATTACCGGTATAACATGAGTGTATTATGTACAAGGAGAATCACAACAACCAGATGACATTAACCTAACTTCTATCATCACAAATGTTAAATTTTTTTATTAAAAATTGTTAATTCGATCTTTTCAACAATTGATTAATAGCCATGCTACAATTAAGTTATGTCTTACTACGTAATACTTTTGCTAAAGGTAAGTATCCCAGCCTCGTCAATGTCAGATTCAAATATTGTCTACTACTGCTTCCAATCTAGGTAATACAAACGAAACAAAAAACAGATCAAGGAGTAGCCAGTTTTATCAGTTTAAACATAAAATTTGCCACAAAGAATGATCCTTGTGTCTTGCTAACTTATAGTTTTGGTGAAACGTATTCTTGCTGAAATACAAATCGGTGTATCACCATCAAAATAATAGAAACATGACGATTTATATTGAAGGTAAAACATTAGACTTTACGGATCAGGTTTATACCAAATTAGTAATAAATAGATTCGGCTATTACTTTGATCAACAAGTATGATGGTGTAATCAGTGAAGTGGACAAATTACTTTGATTACACCTTTGGTTTTAGAAATAGGCATATAACAAATATTATATTCTGAAATTGAATTTAGTAATCCCAGGAAAGCGGAGAGAGGGTGGACTGGTAAAAAGTAACGGTTCAACCCGTGACCCAAACTCATTTTGACCCATTACCTGACCCGTCCCGCCATTTTGAGACCCCTATTTTTATTTTCATGCCTCAGTCAACTTGTGCCCCTTCTAAGGTTTTGGATACACTGTGTATATCCTGTTACGGATATATCTTCACAGCCTACGACAATGTTTTAAACAATTTGCATATCAAACCATGAAACTTGATTTTTCTGATATTATTAATGACCATATACAACTTAGGTTGTTTGATAGGTCAGAAACTGGGCTATATAGAGTTCCATCAGGTCATCAGCTAAACTGTCAACTAATTTCTTAATTATCTCACAACTGCTGTAACAGAGAAGCAAATAATGTACACTCATCTTCCGTAAATCAGAACAAAAGGCCAATAAAATTAGATGGCAAAAATATGTAACCATGTGTTATTTACTCAGACACACGTATCGTTTGTCTTCAAGGCTGGCAATACAACACAATAACTTAAGTGAACCATAACAGTGGGGATTTGTTTATAGAGCCAAAGCTGTACGGAACTGTAGTATTCCCAAGGCTACTTGCATTATGAAATATCGGGCCTTATGTGAAATTGCCTCCAACCAAACATATAGCAGGCTAGAGAGAGACTTTGCATGTGACAACTTTTTCTCAAACAGTGCCTTAGAATATCCTCTTCCGATGGTAATGGAAGACTCCACAGATGGTCTTATTATCTGTCGATCACTAATTGCAAAACATTAAATTCTACCAATTATAGATTTTTATTGGAAGGCAAGTAAATTTACTGAACAGCAAAGATACAAAGACAGTTCACACAGGCTCAAGAGACTACCTAAACTTTATCTTGTTCAAACTCTCCCAACAAGATGACAGGAAGAATAAGCTCAAGAAAAGAAAATTCCCGAAGAAGCACATGAAACACTCACACTAGCAACCTTACATTACAAAATGACAGATTACCACACATTAAATAATGCTCAAGGCTTCACAACTAAACAACAAGCCACTGACACATTCCTTATTGACTGAACACAAGCAATCATTAATCTTTAACATTTAAAGGATGACAAATAGCAGTTTATGCAGAAATTCTGTGATTTGAAGAAAATATAGGGAAGCACACATCTGCGAAACAACAGCAGGGTCACTGGCATTGTCTTGTATCAGCAGCAGGTGGTGGGCAGATAAAAGAAATACTTCTAGTTTCCTCTAAATTAAACCGTCTATATCGTCCATGCAGCCTTTAATTGAGTTTCTACACAAACAGGGTGTTTGGTTGCTGAAAGGTTTTGTGAAAAGGACGTCTTTGCTGATTTTAATGCAGAAAAGTGAGTCTTAAAAGGTTGTTTGGGTGCTGAAACATTTGTGTAGAAAATGATCCTTAATAGGATGTTTGCTTGCTGAAATTTGGTGTAGTAAACTGTTTTCAATAAGACAGTTTGGTTTCTATGACTTTGTGCAGCAAAGTGACCTTAGAGGGGTGTTTGGTTATTAAAATTCTGTGCAGAAAAGTAATCTTCTAGGCTGTTTGGATTAGCTATAATGTGCAGAGTTTTGTAGCCACTTTATGCTAAATTTTAGAGTTGCTTTATGCAGAGTTCTGAGCTTTTTGGATCAACGATTTCAAGGTGTTTTATGCAGAAATATAGGCCGTTTACATCAGCTATTTGAGTTATTTTTATGTAGAAAATTGGCCGTTGCTGAAATTTTAGCAGAAAATTGGCTTTTTGCTGCTGATCTTTATGCAGAAAATTAGCCTTTTTGGTGGTGATCTTTTATGCGAGAGACCAAGTAACTTTATTACTAATTCCTAACAACACACTAATATTACATACAACATAATTCAAAGACAAAACGCAAACATCAAAATTCAGAAATACGACTGCACAATTCATAAGGTTCCAGCTCCACCCAAAATCCTCTACCTGCATCATAAATTATTTTAGAGCAAGAAAATTTATAGAGTAAGGCATTTTGCAAAATTTGATGAAATAAGAAAACATGTGAAACACCATACCTTCAATGAAATCATTTCCCGATATATATGTGTCTTCTCTTCCTTTTCTTCAAGACCAAACTCTCGGCTGCATCAGCAATTGCATTGAACCACTTGACTTTTCGTGTTGACAACATGAGATATCCCATCACCAATCCGACTAATGTTCCACATCCATATCCCAACGTCACCACTTTCCATGTAAATCCACTCTCCTCCTCGTCATCATATTCTCCATCATCTTCAACTTGCGGGGAACTTTGATGTTCACGTTTCGCCAATGGAGACCCATAGAGACCTGAATTCTCTCCAAAGGAAGTGTCAAATGTGTTGAACTGTGGTCCTTCTGGAATACGTCCCACGAGATGGTTTTGCGAGAGATTTAACACTTCAAGGGTGGTGATGCGTGCAAGACTTTGGGGGATCTCTCCTGAGAGTTGGTTCCAAGATAGGTCTAACGACTCAATCTCTATGAGATTCCCCAGATCATCTGGAATTGGACCCTTAAGGCAATTGTGGGATAAGTTGAGCACTATTAGTGAATTAAGACTACCAATAACGTCTGGGATCTCTCCTTCAAATGTGTTATCTGATAGATCAATTATTGTGTAGTCTACCGAAATTTGTGGAAAATTTTGATTCACCCCTTTCACCCCAACAACGAATGAGTAATATTTTCCACCCATGTATAAATATTCTGGTGTTGTGCTGCTTTTAACAACATTCTTCATGGAATTGAAATTTTGAAAATTTTTTGCAGGGAGTTGACCTACAAACCCATTATGAGATAAGTCAAGAACTCGAAGACTTGGAAATGGGAATTCAACAGTTGAAGAGGGTTGAATGCGTCCATGAAAGTTGTTTGATTTGAGGACAAGAGCCTGCAAATTTGGAAGGCCTTCTAACCAACTAGGGAATGTACCATTTAAGTGGTTATTTCCAAGATCAAGTACACCCAAGTCTCGGCATTTAGGCAAGGAACTTGGAACCTTACCTTCTAACTGATTTCCATTCAAATTAAGCCCTTCTAAACTTCCACAATCCCCGTATACGTTTGGAATTGTTCCTTGAAAGCTATTATTCCCCATATCTATCATTTCAAGAGGTGAGGTGATATTTCCAAAGCATTGTGGAATCAATCCACCAAAGCGATTATTGGACATATCCAAAAACATTAGCTTGCTCATGTTGCAAATTGATGGAGGGAATGGCCCCTCAATCAAGTTGGACTGCAGATACAACCTTTCTAATCCATACCATTGAAATTGTGGTAAGCCTGTTATGAAGTTATGTGAGAGATTTAAAAGAAACAACTCATTGCATCCTATCTCCCCTGCCCAATGAGGAATTTGGCCATGGATTTCTTTGCTAGGAGATCTAACCATGAAAGTTGTTTCATGGCTCGAAAAGACTTCGGAAATACCTTTAGCTTGCAAGAGGCCAATCCTAATAACCGAAAACCAGGGTTGACATAATGATTGGTATTCTTTGTTGTAACAGAGAAACCGTTGTATGAGAGATCGAGAACTTTAAGGTTTTTGAGGCTTGATAACAATGTATGCAACTCCCATTCACCACTAAAATTATTAGATGAAAGGCCTAACAAAGTGAGGTTGGTGAGTTTTTGAAATGTTTGCATATCAATATGCCCATCTAACTGATTGTAACTGAGGACTAACCCTGTTAGATTATGATCGACTAACAACCTGGTTACTAGAAAACGAATTACCCGATCTCGAAGACGTGTTCGACAGAAAAGAAAGAATATGCACAAGTAAGTACCCTAATCGATTGTTTGATTAGTATTGAAAGAATGACGTACAAGACCCCTCCCCCCTCACCTCCTTTTATAGAGATGAGGGGGAATGAAAACCGACTCTAACAAATCACCTATGTCGGTTGTGATAATAAGGAAAATACAGACGGGTTGGGCTTGGGACACAAACCGACCCAACGACCCTTATTGATATCCTAAGACTAGTTGACTAATAGGAAACTTAACGCTTAATCCTAGACACTTTCGTAAGCTAAGATAAAGACTAAATACATAACAATTTCCACCTTAGGCTTTATATTAGCCTACTCCACACTCAGTAACTCCAAGCGGTGTTGAAGCTTCAGTCCAGGTACCACCTTCGTCAAGGCATCTGCAGCATTATGTTCAGTACCCACCTTCAGAATTTCAACCGTCTTTGCTTCCAAGACCTCTCTGATAAAGTGATAACGCACATTGATGTGCTTAGTCCTTTCATGAAAAACATGATTCCGCGATAAGTGAATCGCGCCTTGATTATCACAATTAACTGCCACATTGTTAAGCTCCACGCCCAACTCTTCCAAGAGTCCCCTTAGCCAAATAGCTTCCTTCACAGCCTCCGTAAGGGCCATATACTCCGCCTCTATAGTTGAAAGAGCCACCACGTGTTGTAGCGTTGCCTTCCGACTTACAACACATCCACGTACTAAAGCAACGCGTAACCAGTGATAGACCTACCTTTATCCGGATCCTTAGCGTAGTCTGAATCAACAAAACACATTCGTCCACATGGTTTGCCACGATCTGTCCCATACACCAAACCCACGTTTGCGGTGCCACGCAAATATTTCAAAATCTACTTCACTGCTTCCCAATGCTTTTTACCCGGATTCGCCAAATATCTGCTAACTACACTTACCGCATACACTATATGCGGCCTCGTGCACACCATTAAGTACATTAAGCTCCCAACCGCATTTGCATACGGCACCTTACTCATCCTTTCAACATCACAATCCCTAACCGGGCAATCCTTCAGCGGCGGCTTGAGTGCCCACCCAATGGCGTACCGATTTCCCATTGTCTATTCTAAAATTATTTAAAATCTTAGAAACATACCCGGATTGTGACACCCTCAGAATCTTGTGACTCCGATCCCTGATGATCTCCATACCAAGAATCTTCTTTGCTTCCCCGAGCTCTTTCATGTCGAACTCCCTTTTAAGCAAAGACTTGATAGACCCAATCTCAACCTTGCTTTTACAAGCAATCAACATATCATCTACATATAACAATAGATAGATATACTCACCTGGTGCATAATTCCTGTAATATACGCAGCTGTCGTAACTGCTACGCTTAAACCCATTGCTCAACATGTACTCATCAAACCTCCTGTACCATTGCCTAGGTGACTGCTTCAATCCATAAAGGGATTTCTTTAACAAACATACCTTGTTACCTTGTTCATAACCTGGTGGTTGTCTCATGTAGATTACTTCTTCAAGATTACCATGTAAAAATGCCGTCTTTACATCAAATGCTCCGCTCATAATCTCTACACGCAGTCAATGCAAGTATAACCCGAATAGATGTGTGTCGAACTACCGGAGAAAATACTTCATTGTAGTCAATACCGCCCTCTGTGAATCCACGAGCCACCAGCCTCGCCTTGTACCTAGGCTTTTGAACACCTTCAATCCCTTCTTTTATCTTGAACGACCATTTCAGCTCACCGCTTTTGCCCAGTGGATGATCTACTAACTCATAGGTCTTATTCTTCCTCGGAGAATCCATCTCTTCATCCATATGACTTTCCACTTAGAACTGTCTTCACAAGCAAGCGCCTCTGGTATGTTAATGGTTCATGAGTATCTTCTTCCTCTGCTGCAGACAAGCGTAGCGACCATATTACTTTCATCCCATAACCTCAAAGGTTTCGTTCTTGTCCTTGGCTCTCTATCCCGAACCAACTGATAATCTGTGAGATCCGGTGTTTGATCATGATCCGATCCCTGCATCTTCATCATCGCCATCTTCGATCATCGTCGATCTTCTTGATCATTTGTCGATCTTCCTCAGCGTATGATTATTTAACCTTTGCGGTTCCACCTCAACCTGTAATTCCTCAACGAATTATCGGTACACGCACCAGAATTCTTCAACATGTCTTTGTACATGACACTTTCATTGAAGACCACGTTCCTGCTAGTGACTATTTTAGGTGATTCATTATCAAGCCTATATAGCCTGTACCCCTTCACATCTTCAGGATACCCCAAAAGAGCATTTACTTGCTCTCGGCTCGAGCTTACATTGTTTAACGTGTGAATATGCGACACAGCCGAAAATCCTCAACATCCCATAATCACTTGGATGTCCTGACCACATCTCCATAGGAGTCTTTTTCTCAATCGCTGTCGATGGTGACCTATTTATGAGATATGCGGCCGTACATGTCGCTTCGCCCGAAGGTCTTGGGCAATCGGTGAATTAATAAGCAGCGTACCTTATCCATGAGAGTTCTATTCATCCGTTCTGCTAATCCATTACTGCTGCGGCGTCCGGCAACTGTCAAATGTCTAGCAATCCCACTCTCGTTGCAATTTGTTCAAACTCGTTCTGAGAACTCAAGACCATTATCCGTCCTAAGTTTCTTAACCGTCCTCCCGATCTGATTCTCTACTAACTGCTTCCACTCTTTGAACTTTCCAAATGCCGTGTTTGAACACGAGAATATAAACCCATACCCTCCTGGAATAATCATCAACAATAGATAAGAAATACTTCTTACCTCCCAATGATTCCACCTGAGACGGACCCCATAAGTCTGAATGAACATAGTCTATCACTCCCTGAGTAGTGTGCCTTCCTACACCAAAACTGACTCGATGTGACTTTCCCAGAACACAATTCTCACAAAAATCGAGCTTACCTAGACTCTTCTTGCCAAACAACTCCTGCTTTTCCAGGCACACTGTAGTCCGCCTCACGATATGTCCGGTCTTTTGTGCCAAACCTGGGCAAGGTCTTTTTCTTCAACACTAGCATTAAGCTCACCCGCTTTGCATGGCCATCCAAAGAGTATCATAATTTTCCCTTCGGGTTCAGATAAAACAACCCGGAACCATTAATCACCTTGATTTTGCACGCAATTTTACGGTATATCCCTCTTTTTCAAGAGTTCCCAGCAATATCAAGTTTCTTTTCAATTCGAGGAATATACGACATTGTGTAATACAAAACTTGACCCATCTTTCGGTTGTACCCTTACCTTGCCAATACCTCGATCTTGCACTCCTGTTGTCACCCAACAACCACCTTATCGCATTCGGAAAATCAAAAATAAATCTAACCTTAGTGTCATATGGTATGAACCTCCTGAATCCATGATCCAATCTAGCAGAGCCTCTGCACTCATAACCATCATCACCTCAGAACCGTCATAAATCGAACCACTAGAGCTTGGTTGATCATCTTTCTTGACGAAACCATTTGACTTCTTGCGATTATTCTTCGGACAGTTTCTCTTCAAGTGCTCCTCAGATTGGCAAATATAGCACTTGAGTCTTCCACCCCGAGACTTCGATCTTGACTTTCCCCTAGGCTGATCACGAATTCCTGCGATCAGTTCTTCCCCTCACATATAACCCTTCACCATCATCCCCCTTCGCTTTAGATCTTTCTTTGATTTCCTTTGAATTCAGTGTGGCCATCACATCCTCCAAAGTCAAAGCTTCCCGTCCATAAAGCAAGGTATCCACAAAGTGTTCGTATGATCTTTGGTAAAGAAGTGAGTAATAATAAAGCAAGATCTTCATCCTCGAATTTTACCTCAATATTTGCTAAATCAACAACGATTTTGTTGAACTCATCTATATGCTCGGAAATCGTTCGTCCAGCCGGCATGTAGAATGTGTACAACTTCTTCTTCAGGTACAACTTGTTGGCCAAGGACTTTGTCATGTACAAAGTCTCGAGCTTGGTCCAAACCCCTGCTGCAGTCGTCTCCCCGGTAACCTCTCTCAGTACCTTGTTACCTAAACACAAAATCATGGCACTGTGAGCTTTCTTGTTTAGCTCGGCTTTTGCTTTGTAGCATCCATAGTCGAGTAAAACCTCCAGAGCTGCTTCACATCCATGTTGGATTAATAAAGCACGCATCTTAACTCTCCATAACCCGAAATCACCAGTTCCATCGAATTTCTCGATCTCAAACTTGGCTCCCGTCATTCTTTAATCCCTTTATTAATTTGCTAAACCTTGTGATAAAATCCCCACAATCACAAACCAATAAAGTCCCTTGTGCAATACCCGTTTTTTTTTAAAATAAAAAACCACTTGATACAATAATCCTTTTCTTTTTTTTTAATAATAAATAAATAACAAAGTTGAAAACACCTTCACGTGGCTATTACTTTGCTTTTACTTTTCTTTATTAAAGAACAACTAGTTCTTTTCTTCTTTATCAAAAGAAACCAAAAGTTATCACTTTGACAAAAAAGAAATCAACCTGCTCTTGTGTTTATGTTCTTCTTCTTCCTTCTGATGAAAACGACAAACCCACCGAAAAAAAAATCCGATTGTCTTCTTCGTGCACCCTCTTGTTATTCTAAACTGAAACCCAAAACAGAAAACAACCTCCTGCTTCTTCCAGAAAACCGAACAACAGAGAAGAAAAAAAAACCTTCAAGATCGATCCTAGTAAACCAGAAAAACTTTCGAACCAAAGCTCTTGATACCACTTGTTAGATTATGATCGACTAACAACCTGGTTACTAGAAAACGAATTACCCGATCTCGAAGACGTGTTCGACAGAAAAGAAAGAATATGCACAAGTAAGTACCCTAATCGATTGTTTGATTAGTATTGAAAGAATGACGTACAAGACCCCTCCCCCCTCACCTCCTTTTATAGAGATGAGGGGGAATGAAAACCGACTCTAACAAATCACCTATGTCGGTTGTGATAATAAGGAAAATACAGACGGGTTGGGCTTGGGACACAAACCGACCCAACGACCCTTATTGATATCCTAAGACTAGTTGACTAATAGGAAACTTAACGCTTAATCCCCTAGACACTCGTAAGCTAAGATAAAGACTAAATACATAACAAACCCTTTTAATGATGAAAGAGGAAATGACTCAAAAGGTACATTTCCACTGAACATGTTCAAATTTAGACGGAGATATTCTAAAGAGAGGGAAGTAAACAGCCAAGATGGCAATGTCCCATTAAGATTGTTCCATGATAAATCCAGATGAGTAAGGTGTGTTGCATTAACTGAGATTTCCGAAGGGATATCGCCTGTGAAAGAGTTACCTCTCAAGAAGAGTGTTTCCAAAGAATGAATATTGAAAAGGTAATGAGGTAATTTTCCTTGCAATCCAGTGTAGTAAAGATTTAGTAATTTCAAAGAAGAAGAGATGTTAAGACTCGTAGGTAAAACCGAAGAGATATTAACAGATTCAAGTGAAAGCTCTTCCAAATTAGTAAAATTTCGAAACATATTGATGAAAACATCTGGTTCAAGCTTCAAATCAGAATCAGTGTTTGAAAAGAGATCAAGAGAGACCAATTTATGAAGGAGTGTAATGTCCGTTGGGACTTGGCCAGAAAACCCAGAATAAGAGAGGTTGAGATGTGTGAGACTATTTGAAAATCTTCGAATTTCACGTGGAATTTGGGAACCAGTAAAGTTATTGAAAGCAAGATTGAGTGTTTGTAGGTGAGGAAGGTTGAAGAGGGAGCTTTTAGGATGGATGGTACCTTTTAGCCTTCCGCAACTAACGTCGAGACCGATAACGACACCGGTGGAGTGGTCGCAAGTAACTCCATTCCAATTACAGCAATCTGTACTTGTGTTCCAATTCATCATTATTTGATGATAATCAGATCCTAGCCACCAATGACAGTAGTCATCCATGACAGAGTTTGTGTAATTTATGGATGAAAGGTTATGTTTAAAGAGAAGCAGAGCTTCACTCTGTTTTTTAGGGCATTTATGAATATCACTGAAAGAAGAAGCAAACGTGGTGATAAAGAAGAAAAGAAAAAAGATACTCAACAATATTGAATCACTCATTGTGTTTAATATGTTTTATATATTTTAATTTTAATTGCTATAAACATTCATACTTGCTACACACATATATATACTGACACTGCAGGTTTCACAAGAATATGATCTAAATATATTTGTGGTCTTAGTTTCATTTCTAAACGTATCACTTAGGTTGTACAAGTCTATCAAAATTGATAGGCTCTAAACTTTAATTTCTTGTCGATTTATGCACAATTCTAACTTTTGATAGCGATGAAAAAGAATCTTTGAATGAAAATACGTGGTTCACAGTAATCTTTAAACCCTAAATGAAAACGATTTTTGGGTGATTCATAAGACCGAAGACTAAATCAAACCAATAGAAGAGCTCAATGAAGTGAAGAAATGTCTAAGAAAGATTGATTGGGATGTAACTGTTTGTGTTTGTGTCTGTGGACCAACAACTTTAGAGTATACGAGGGTTAAGAAGACTTCAAAGTAAACTCATCTTGGTCCTTCTGTACCAATAGTTAATGTTACTTCATCATTCTTGATCATACATTTTTTATGTCTTAGTCTAATAATAAAATGAAAGGAAATGTAAAATTTGCCTTATTAAATCAACAAAGTTACCGGTGTTCTTGAAGAACATATAAGTTTTCATGTGTCTATTTTTGTTATTTGAACACATTGATTTGCTTCCGTTGTTGCAATCGAATTATGAACTAGCTAAGGAACGTGGATTAAACAATAAAAGTAGTCTAGTGTATTTCTTTTAGGATGTTCAATGGTGAAGCATACTTATATGTGATGTCTTAAAACGAGAATTAACTAAATTAAATGAGGAATTTAAAATAGTGACATACTGATATCTAAAATTCTTATGCTTGGACATAAAATATGTAAAAGACAGCAGAGATGCAGTTGGATCTATTTTCTTTTTCGCTTTACACATTAGAATTTTGGACAGTGTTCGTTTTCAAGCTGTGTTCGTACTGGACAATCAGAGTAGGTACCGAGCCTTATTTTGAAATGGTTGCTGTTCTGCACTTCTATTACACCTCCATTTGATCTTGGTTCAATACTTTATACCTGAGTCGTATTCTATCTTGCATCGGAATTCTATCATGTAATCCCTAAATGGGAATTGCCTTGTTGTGGCCTCTACTTGTTTGCTTCAGTTTATCTTCTCTGTTCTCAAGTCTGTGCTTTAGTTTTGAGTTTGGACAGGGCGAAATTGAAGTAAAGTAGTAAGAATCACTGAATAAACTCGTTATAGTTTATCAATAGTAATGGATTTAACGCTTTGTTTTTGTTAAGCTAAATCTTATGTCAATGCTTTATAACTAAATTTGGATGTTGTATCGTCCTATTGTAATTCTTTGTTAATGATTTGTTCTTTAAGAAGTCTGGCTAGCTACAGATGAGATAAAAAATACTTGTATGAACCCGTAGATACATAGTAGATTATTGATCCGTAACCATCTTATATCCCTTACAGTAACAATCATTTACGAAATATGTATCACGTTGTTGTCGGTAAATTACAATTACCTCTATTAAGTCTGTCGGGTTTACATAGCTAATAATATCATATGGAGTAAGTGAGTAACTGCACAAAACTTGAAACTATGACTCGATCATTACAACCACTGAACTTGTGGTCATCGCTTCTATCACGTTTATCGCAATGGCAACCCATGTAACTACCACCTTGTTAACCACCATTGACGTCTCGATTATATGACAACCTAAATCATTACAAGACCGAGCCTCATTGACTCTAACGTTACATTGTCGACTATTCATCACCTTAACAACTCGAACAAAATTTAAGCCCTCATACAAATTTAATATTCCATCGATCCTGAGTGAGGAAATCTAATTCATTATGGATTCACAGGAACTTAATGATGTTTTGTGTCTTTATTTATGTTTGTCATAAAAATAAAGACAAATAGTGGAAGAGGTTTTAAGAGTGCATATCCATGAAGTTTCATGTCCCACATAGCTGGGTTAGCTAAAGTGGCAGAGGTATGGAGGTGGATAAAATAAGATTTTGGGATAGTGTTAAGAGACCGATTAGTGATGTCAATCTCCCAAGAAGTAGATACTAGACGCGATGGATAAGGCCCTTAGAGCGGGCAAGCCTCAAAGCAAATAAGAGAGAAACTAGACTTTGATATTCTTCTTCACTCATTCATATCTGTTACTAATGCAAGGTTTACAAATAAATAGTACTAAATGATGGAACCATAAAATAACCGTACTACCAGTTGTAGACCCGCTATTCCACTAATCTAGGAATGGAAATACATATATGGCACGCAAATAACTACTTCAAAACTAAACGTGAATGCATGCATAATAGATGGAGACAATGGTTGCTTCTTAGGACTTGGTGTCATGTCATGCACGTATCAGATAGGTTGTAAAGCATCTTTCCGCTTGGGGCAATGACGCAGCTAATGAGGTAATAACCGAGGCGCGTCAATTGCTGGTTGAAAACTATTTCCAAATCCCCTCCTTGGCCTTGGGTCTCCCTTGGCCATTGAGAATTTCTGGATGGGCTCCCATTTTAAGGGTAAAGCCCTACAATCTCTAGTCGAAATGTTGTATAAGTCTACAGTAAGTTAGCCTTTGTAGTCTTTTAATTGATTTTGGTTAAGCCATTTTGGTTTGTCGTATGCTGTTCTTTACCAAAAAAAATTGACTAGCACTAATTTTAACCGAGTTTGGTTATGGTTTGATTAAACAACAATAGATTTATAGCAAGGCATTTTAGCTCCTCTTGCAAACCCTTTGGTTATCTTGGTCCTATGACTTTTATCTTAGATCTTAAGATATCAATTCGAGAGCAGAGTGAATCATCGAGTCAACACCCATGACCCAACTAGCACTTTAGTTCATGTTCATTGCGAATCTTTACCTTATGTCTTTATGTTATCTCATCAGCTGTTATGGTCTTAGGTCCTTACTATAAAGAAAAACTGATTTGCCTTGGTTCGTGTAAAAATAAACAAATTTGTTTCGGTCTAATGTATACCAGTCCCCCAATTTGGCCCCGTAAATTCATGTCCAACTCAAATGATTGAGTTCGGCTCACGCTGTGACATGATTAGATTCAAAAGATCGAGTCGGGCCCGTTCCATGATGTGATTTGAGACCAAAGCCACATCTAGATCAATTTATGAGAGCAGCAAACTACCAATATCATGTGCAAACCAAACTGGCTGCTTTAGTTAATGATGGTTCAATCTTCAATGCGCATTCATGTTCGATACAAACCCTTAAATTGGTTATCTCAGGTGAAATAAACGCTAAAGCAATAAACTTTTTGTAGCAGTATATGCGACATAGAATCTTTACTTGATGACAACAATTCTAACAATGCAACACTCTCTTATGCGAATTGAGATTAAGACCGATATTCAAATTACCTCAACATTCCATAACAATAACTAGTTTCGAAAAATGAAATAAGATGACAACTCTTGTCTCAAAAATATAACTAGAAGAAGACATTCTTAAGTCATAAAATGTAAGAAACAAAATACATATAACATTTCCTTAATCTGATTCTATAATATCCTCAAAGCTACACTAAACAATGAAATCACTCTCTCAGTCGTCACTCACTCTGTTGGGCCATAGGGCGCAAAACAGCCCCGAAAGACAAGCCATCCTTAGCCCTCAACTCATCGATGTAACTCCTAACCTCTTTAGCAATCATCTTCTTCATGACATCCACAAGACACGTGTCCTCAATCTCCTTTTCTACCTCATCACCTCCTTTCATCTTCTCCCCATCGCCAGGTGGTAACAGCGTCAAAAGCGTCATCCCATCACAGCTGCTGACGTTACTCACACTCACACTCACACACCTCCTCCTTTTATTCTTACCCAAACCATCATCATCATCAGACTGAGTCGACTCGCTCTCAGAAGACCGAGTCAATCCACGTCACCTGAGAGTCGAGTTCCAGTGATTCTTGATGGCGTTGTCCGTACGACCAGGCAAAAGCTTGGAAATGACGGACCACTTGTTTCCATGGATGAGGTGTGCACGGAGGATGACGTCATCTTCATGAGGAGTGAAGGGGCGGTGTTGGACGTTGGGGCTGAGCTGGTTACACCAACGGAGACGACATGACTTGCCGGATCTTCCGGGTATACTTGACCCGATCACCGACCAGTTTCTCGCACCCTGTGTTTCCACCAACTGTATCAGCTTGGCGTCTTCTTCTGGGATCCATGACCCTTTCTTCTTCAATAAGTTAACGTCATCGTTTGATGATGATGACGTCATTGTTTGTTTTGAAAAGATGGAAATGTGCAGATGTGAAATGGTTTGGCATGAGGATTCATAAACTGCTCATGCAACGTTTTTTGTTTATTTATTTAATGGTTTTGTAACTAATTTCAAACAACATTATTTGTTCGGTTACAATCTCTTTTTATTTAGAGAGTTGATTTGCGCATTCTCATATTTGATTGAGACACTTCAAAACTTCAAAACGTGCATTAAACTGTTGTACTGTAAATATAAACTGCGATAACTGTACGTTTGTACATTGAGTTAAGAGTGTGCCAATCACTTTTTAGTTATTATCCCTTTTTTTCTTAATTTAGGTACTACAACAGAGCACACTGTAGGGTGCGTTTGGCATGCCATCGAGGTATTTATTTTTTACCAATGGCGCCGCAATTCGTGCCATCTTTGCACCGGTGTTGCTCGCCATTTCTCTTCATGGTTTCACCCACGAGCGTTATTCGCATTTCTCTATTTATATAATTTTCTTTTTTGTTTATTAATGAGTGAGTATTTTTGAAGGATTTTTTGTGGGACTCACATGCATCAATAACCATTATTATTGAGGAGAGTTTTTTAGTTATTGGGGTATTATTGATACTGATGAGGTGATATACTAATTAATAACGATTATTATTGTGTGACTAAAAGTACTCTCCCTGTCCCATAATAACTGTCAAGTTTGACATTTTTAAGTCTTTTTCTTTCAACTTTGACTTTAAATATTTTTGTTTATGTTGTATAATATTTGATGAAAATCATACCAATGAAAATATATTTAAATCTCAATCAATTCATATATTTTTCATCAAGTGTTATACTACCACCGTCCCAAAATTATACTCCCCATTTGACTTATTCGGTATTTCTTTTTCAACTTTGACATTAAATATTTTTGTTTATACTAACTCAATAATAATTGTTAAATAATGACTTTTAAAAAAGCATTACAATTATTATACCAAATATTTTTGTTTATTAATTAGTCAAAGTAGACAGATTTTATGGGACATAGGTAGTAGTTAAATAATGACTTTTGTAATGCTTTTTAAAAAATATTTGGTTTTGATTCGGTGTGGGTTAGCATGAGAAAGGGTGGGGTAATATAAAACATACATAATAAGATGCGGGACATCTAGAATGATTCTACCTAGATAAGATTGTTATAATGGCCTTATCATAAAACCATCAAATACGAACGATCTTGTTGTATTTGAAAATTGACTATTCAAGGTTATTCTTTTGTTACATAAAAGTTAACTTTTTTTTATATATGGAAAGGTAATAGATTTTGAGCAACCCTTTTGTTATTGCGTGACCTATCAATAATTTGCTCGACTGACGGCTTATGATAACTCTACTCTTGCTTGACTGACGACTTATGACAACTTCATTTTTATTCGATTGCGCGGTTGTTGGTAAAATAAACACTCAAGCAAAGAACTTTTTAGCTCTATATGAACCAATATCAATTTTGCACATTCAATAATTAAGAGGTACGTGAATCTTTACTTGATGAAAACAATTCTAACAACGCAACAGTCAAATACACATAACTCATAACATCTTAGAAACAAAATACATATGACTTTTCCTTAATCTGATTCTAATTAGGGGTCTTCATGGTTTGGGTAATATCCAAATAAACCGAAAACCAAAACCGAAAAATATACCAACCAAATTTGCCAAAATCTAACCGAACCGAATTAAGTATTTGGTTCTCGGTTTGGTTATAGTTCTAGCAATCTAAACCAAAAACCGAACCGAAAACCGAATTCAAATAAATATAAACAATTTTTTTATATATTTATATATAAAAAAAGATAGTAAAACTATTTCATACTATAAATATAACATTTTTTAAGCTTTATTTTTTTTCTTCAAAAAATCTATATAAACAAATGAATAAATAACTAAAATTATGTAATTCGGGTTATTCGGTTCGGTTTTCGGTTATGGGGTTTGGTTTTTGGTTATTCGGTTCGGTTTAATCATTTTTAGTTCGGTTCGGTTCGGCTCAATTCTCGATTATAACCAAAAAATATTTATAACCGAATTAACCGAACAATCCGATAACCTAACCTATGAACACCCCTAATTATAATATCCTCAAACACTAAACAGTCAAATCATTCACTCACTCAATCACTCTTTTGGGCCACAGGGTGCCAAGCAGGCCCAAAAGGCAAAACATCAATATAACTCCTAACCACTTTAGCGCTCAATCTCCACCGTCCCCTTTTCCTCCACCTTCTTTTCCCCATCCAATCACACCTGCTAATGAGCTATTTTGGTACCTCATAGATCCGGGTGCACCTACACTTGATTACTATATAGTTTTGTAAGCTTCATTTCTTAACACCCTTTGGCATATAAAATGTGTTTTGGTGTAGTTATATGCTTCAATTGCCATGAAATGCTATCAAACCCATATCAATACACCAAAACAGTTGATAGTGAATGATACCAAAATGTTGATGTGCATTCACTTGTCAAATATGGAAACGATAAAAATGAGTTCCAAGCCTTCTTCCAAAATGGTCCATTGTCTGCATTACCTTTAATTGATCTCTTCTCATACCATGGCCGTGTTCTCTCAATCTCGCATGCATCTGCATTCTCTTGTATCATCCTTATTGAGTGTGGGAATGGCCTTCTTGCTGCGCTTGCTTGTTCGCCGTGTAACCTTGTCTTTTATGCCAATCGCGGCTGTAGGGTTACACGATTAGTGAGTACTCATCAAATGTAGTGCGTGCACCGAACCTTGGTCCTATGAGCTCAACCATTAGAACCACTGCTTTGTTGCCTTTATCGCAACAGCAAACAAGTATCTACCACATTTAGAACCACTAATTCCATCTTTATTGTGGCTGCGTAATCCATTACAAGATTGAGCCTCATCGACTCTTATGTTACATCCCCTCACCATGTTAAAAAAAGTTCCTCATATGTTTCAAAAATTTCATTGATTGCAAGTGTGGGAATCTTCCACATTTTGGTTTTTGAGAGGCTTAAGTTAAAGGTTGGATTTCTTTTGTATTTTAACATTTTGATTCGTCATAAAAAAAGGTACTTGGGAAGTTACGCCAAAAAAAGCAGTAAAAGAGGGTTTCGATAGTGCAAGTTTATGAAGATGGAAATCTTACATTGGTGTTTTATCCAAAGTATAAGAGGCTGAGAGGAATATAAAATATGGATAATCGTTTGTAAATGTACTTAACTAACCACAATATTCTGTGTATGTATGTGGATCTCATCCACATAGTTAGCTAATTTGCTGAGTTTTCTCAGGCTAGTACGGTTAGAGAAGCCCAAGGATACTCATACACTGCTACTTAAAAATCAACTATGGCAATTTCTACAGGACATAAGGAGCAGTCAGTATGGTATATATTCATGTGGATGATTATTAAAATTAGAGCACCAACAGAGAGTCAGTTTACAAGATATACCAAAAGCATCAAAAAGGGGAAATTTCATCTATTTTAACAAAAGCCAATATGTCTCTAAAAGGTTTGAAAGAAAACCCATGCACCGAGCCCTGGAAATCGTCACAATCAGTGACCATTGTCTTGCTATTAAAGTTTATCCGCATTGGGCGTGGCACAATACGATACTCCTGTTTAACACCTGCCAGGGAGTACATCTTTAGAAATCACAAAACCAGTGACCAAACCCATTCAAACGGTTGCTTGCATCCTGGTCTCCTATAAAAGTAAGAATAATTAGTTTATTTGGATTAGGAATGAAGATCAACATCACTTCATAAAATACATTACGTAATAAAGATTCACCCAAAAAGATACACTCACTTGAAAAAGATACATTGTTGCTTTGTTCTCAAAAACAGTTGGTGTCAACACATAATATGAGAACTGCTACAAAGAAATCCTTCAATTACACTTGTCACTTGAGCCTATAGTTTTCGTGAAGGGCATTCTTGGTGTCATATCAGTGATCAAAATTGTTGTATGATATCTAAAATAACTAATATTTACTGAGCTGCCAGTAGGAGTCTAACAACATTAACACATTATCACCCAGTGATCAAGTGAATTTAGTAATAAATCCTAACATACTAAAAATATAAACAGAAAAAGTTTCAAAAAATTTACAAACAGCAACAACTCAAAGAGACTAAAAAAAATACATCAGAAGAATTATTCAGAAGCTGCTACATGACTGCATAATTCAAAAGGTGTCTGCCCCACTCGAAACTTCTTTAGAGAATGGAGTTAGCTATTTTGACAGCTTGATGAGATAAGAGAACAAGTGAAACACATACCTTTCACAAATTATGTTGTCTACTAGTGTAGACTTTCCAAGTAAACTCATCTTAGTCTACAACACATTGCTTCCATCATCTGGTGGCCCTTCAAAGGTTTTGAACATATACAAAATATCTATCTTGTAACATAAACCCATGGTTCATATATTCAACTTAGATGTATATGTGTTACAGTTTGTCTCTTGTGACCATAGATCCACAATTGATATCTCATACTTTGTCCAGAAAAAAATTGCAGACATCAATAATGAGTATCCAAAGCAATTTGGTCTCATAGTCAATTCATCAATGCAAGCAAGTGGCGGGCAGCCGGGCATATTAAAAAATGCAATATGGCAAACAATGTTAATTAAAATCCAACAACCTCATACTTTAGTTTCCTCTAAAACATGTCACAAACATCTGATTGTGCTTTACTAATATGCAGATCAGCAGAAGAACACACTGGATGGTCAAATTAGAGACTAGTCATTATTAATCATGCTTGCATTTACACACAATTGTTTCTACTGCAACTTCTTGACTTCTTGTTAAGCTTGCAACTTACAATTGATAGAAATTAGAAGCATATATAATTACCAAAAGCAAAGGAATACAAATTATCACAGTGGTCACTTGATTATACAGTTTACACATCTGTATCTGCAATGGTTGTATAATCATCAAAATAACAATAAAATTACTGAATTGCCCGGTGACCAAAGTAAATTTTATTACTAAATACTAACAACACACTAATATTACATACAACAATAATTCAAAGAGACAAAACACAAACATCATCATTACAGCTCCAACCCAAACTCCTCTACCAACATCAAAAATGTTTTAAGAGCAAGAGAATTATAAAATAAGCCCCTTTGCACAATTTAATGAAATAAGAAAACATTTGAAAAATCGTACCTCTAATAATCAAACGGTTATTTCCCGATAAATACATATCTTCTCTTGTTTCGCGCTAAGATCATGTGCTCCCCTGCATCAGCAATCACATTGAACCACTTTACTTTCCTTGTTGACAACATGAGATATCCCATCACTAATCCAACTAATGTTCCACATCCATATCCCAACGTCACCACTTCCCACGTAAATCGACTTTCCTCCTCTTGATCTTCGCGTGCTTCAAGCTGTGGTTTTTGTGTATACTCACTGCACTTTTTGGTCAGCGGAAACCCACAAAGTCCCACATTCCCTTCAAATGAGTTCACATCAAATGTGTTGAACTGCGTTCCGTATGGTATATGCCCTACAAGACGGTTATGTGAGAGACTTAACACTGCGAGACGCTTGATTCCTCCAAGACTTTCAGGGATCTCTCCTGTGAGTTGGTTCCAAGAGAGGTCTAACGACTCGATCTCTATGAGATTTCCTAGAGCATGTGGAATTGGACCAATGAGGCTGTTGTGGGACAAGTTGAGCACTATTAGGGAATTAAGACCACCGATGGCATTTGGAATTTGTCCTTCAAATGTGTTACTGGACAGATCAACAATTGTGTAGTCAACCGAAATTTGTGGAAACTTTTGATTCACCCCTTTCACCGCAACAACGAATGAGTAATACTTTGCACCCATGGACAAGTATTTTGGTGTTGTGTTGCTTTTAACAACATTCTTCATGGAATTGAAATTTTGAAAATATTTTGCTGGGAATCGACCTACAAACCCATTATGAGATAAATCCAGAACTCGAAGACTTGGAAAGGGGGATTCAACAGTTGAAGAGGGTTGAATGCGTCCATGAAAGTTGTTTGATTTGAGGACAAGAGCCTGCAAATTTGGAAGGCCTTCTAACCAACTAGGGAATGTACCATTTAAGTGGTTATTTCCAAGATCAAGCACTCTCAAGCTTGAGCATCTAGACAAGGAACTTGGCACCACTCCTCTTAATTGATTTCCATTCAAACTAAGCCCTTCTAATCTTCCACAATCCCGGTATACGTTTGGAATCGTTCCTTGAAAGCTATTGTTCCCCATATCTATCATATAAATATATGAGGTGATATTTCCAAAGCATTGTGGAATCAATCCACCAAAGCGATTATTGGACATATCTAAATTCGCTAGATTGCTCATGTTGCAAATTGATGGAGGGAATGGCCCCTGAATGAAGTTGGACTGCAGATACAGGGAACTTAATCCATACCATTGAAATTGTGGCAAGCCTGTTATGAAGTTATGTGAGAGATTCAATGATTCCAACCCATAAGTACCTCCTATCTCCCCTGCCCAATGAGGAATTTGGCCATGGATTTCGTTGCTAGAGAGATCTAACCACCAAAGTTGTTCCATGGCTCGAAATGAATTCGGAAACAGCTTTAGCTTGCAAGAGGTCAATCCTAAGAATCCAAAACTAGGGTTGACATAATGATTGGCATTCTTTGTTGTAACAGAGAAACCACTGTGTGAGAGATCGAGATATTCAAGGTTTGTGAGGCTTGATAACAATGTATCCAACTCCCATTCACCACTAAACTTATTAAATGAAAGCTACAGGACAATGAGGTTGGTGAGTTTTTGAAATGTTTGCGTATCAATATGCCCATCTAACTGATTGAAATTGAGGTCTAACACTTTTAATGATGAAAGAGGAAATGACTCAAAAGGTACATTTCCACTAAACATGTTAACATTTAGACGGAGATATTCTAAAGAGGGGGAAGTAAACAGCCAAGATGGCAATGTCCCATTAAGATTGTTATATGATAAATCAAGATGAGTAAGGTGTGTTAGGTTAACTGAGATTTCTGAAGGAATACCACCTGTGAAACTGTTCAAGGACAAGTCAAGTGTTTCCAAAGAATGAAGATTGAAAATGGAATGAGGTAATTTTCCTTGCAATCCAGTCATGCAAAGATTTAGTAATTTCAAAGAAGAAGAGATGTTAAGACTAGTAGGTAAAACTGAAGAGATATTAACTCCTATAAGTGAAAGTTCTTCCAAATTAGTAAAATTTTGAAACATATTGATGAAAACATCTGGTCTAAGCTTCAAATCAGGGGTATAAGAGAGACCAAAGTTATAAGAGAGATCAAGAGAGACCAATTTATGAAGGAGCGTGATATCAGGTGGGACTTGGCCAGAAAACCCACAAAAAGAGAGGTTGAGATGTGTGAGACTATTTGAAAACCTACCAATCTCACGTGGAAGTTGGGAAGGATAAAAATAATTGAAAGCAAGGTTGAGTCTTTGGAGACGAGGAAGGTTGAAGAGTGAACTGTTAGGATGGATGGTACCTTTCAGCATTCCGCAACTAACATCGAGACCGATAACGTCACCGGTGGAGTAGTCGCAAGTAACTCCATTCTAATTACAACAATCTGTACTTGTGTTCCAATTCATTATTATTGGATGATAATCAGAACCAAGCCAACGATAGCAACGGTTATCTACGTTACTGGGTGTGTAATTGGAATGGAGTTCCAATTCATTATTATTGGATGTAAGGTTATGTTTAAAAAGAAGCAAAGTTTCACTCTGTTTTTTAGGGCATTTATGAATATCACTGAAAGAAGAAGCAAGGGTGGTGATAAGAAAGAAAAGAAAAAAGATACTCAACAATTTTGAATCACTCATTGTGTTTTATATATTTTAATTGCTATAAACTTTCATCCTTGCTACACACATATATATATACTAACACTAGAATTACAAGAACATGTTTTATGCATGGTCTATAGTTTCATCTAGAAAACGTATCCCTTGGGTTGTGGACTTGTGGAAAAAGAAGTGGAAAAACAAGTGTTGGATAAAAAGGAAAAGGGATGTAACTGTTTGTGAGTTGTGGACCAACAACTTTGAAGTATACGAAGGTTTAAGAAGACTTCAAAGTAAACTCATCTTGGTCAACAAGTCATTTGTCAGACTTTTCATACGGTGGTCTTTCTGAACCAATAGTTTCTGTTACTTCTTCATTCTTGATCTTTCTCCCCCCACCTCTTGATTGTGCTTGATGGTTGTTTGATGATCTCTATAAACCGGGTATGATTTTCATAGAACCTGGACACATTGATGCCTTTGTAACAAGATTAAACATCTTGAAATCTGAATAGAGGTTCAAGTAGAAACAAATTACATATAGACCCATTATCAGTGTTGATAATTGAGTTTTAGTTCATTTAGGTTTATACAAACCCCACTAAAGAACATATGTATCACGTTGCTTGTCTTGTTGCTCGCGAGTAGCTCGGCTCGTTAAGGCTCAACTCGTGCAGTAATTGGATCATCACGGTGCCTTACTAGCTGTGTGATCATTTACATGATTCTTCATTGGTCATTTATACATATGCTTGTTTCATTGGCTGGATATAAGAATCCGTCGGTTTTGCATTCTACCTACCTTCACTTGGTGTATATGATCTTTCTTTATCTGATCATACATTTTTATCTCTGATATAAGAATCCGTCGGTTTTCCAATCAACAAAGTTACCGGTGTTCTTGAAGAACATATAAGTTTTCATCTGTCTATTTTTGTTATTTGAACAGATTGTTTTGCTTCCATTGTTGCAATCAAATTATGAATTAGCTAAGGGACCTGGATTATACAATAAAAGTAGTCTAGTGTGTTTCTTTTAGGATGTTCAATGGAGAAGCATTATAGGTGATGTCTTAAAAATAGAATTAACTAAGTTATTGAGGAATTTAAAATAGTGACATACTGATATCTAAAATATTTATGCTTGGACATAAAATATGTAAAAGACAGCAGAGATGCAGTTGGGTCTATTTTCTTTTTCGGTTCACACATTAGAATTTTGGACAGTGTTCGTTTTCAAGCAGTGTTCGTACTGGACTGTACCTGTTCTGCACTTCTATTACACCTCCATTTGATCTCAGTTCAATACTTGATACTTGATTCGTATTTTATCTTGCATCGCAATTCTCTCATGTAATCTCTAAATGGGAATTTTTTTCTTGTGGCCTCTACTTGTTTGCTTCAGTTTATCTTCTCTGTTCTCAAGTCTGTGCTTTACTTTTGAGTTTGGACTGGGCGAAATTGAAGTAAAGTAGTAAGAATCACTGAATAAACTCGTTATATATTATCAATAGTAATGGATTTAACGCTTTGTTTTTGTTAAGCTAAATCTTATGTCAATGCTTTATAACTAAATTTGGATGTTGTATCGTCCTATTGTAATTCTTTGTTTATGATTTGCTCTTTAAGAAGTCTGGCTAGCTACAGATGAGATAAAAAATACTCGTATGAACCCGTAGATACATAGAAGATTATTGATCCGTAGCCATCTTATATCCCTTACAGTAACAATCATTTACGAAATATGTATCACGTTGTTGTCGGTAAATTACAATTACGTCTATTAAGTCTGTCGGGTTTACATAGCTAATAAGTAATAATATCACATGGAGTAAGTGAGTAACTGCACAAAACTTGAAACTATGACTCGACCATTACAACCACTGAACTTGTGGTCATCGCTTCTATCGCGTTTATCGCAATGGCAACCCATGTAACTACCACCTTGTTAACCACCATTGACGTCTGGATTATGACAACCTAAATCATTACAAGACCAAGCCTCATTGACTCTAACGTTACATTTGTCCAGACTCCGAGTATTCATCCCCTTACCAACTCAAACAAAACTTAAGCCCTTCATACAAATCATTCCATCGATCCTGAGTGAGGAAATCTAATTCATTATGGATTCACAGGAATATAATGATGTCTTGTATCTTTATTTATGTTACAAAAATATAGACAAATAGTGGAAGAGGTTTCAAAAGTGCATATCCATGAAGTTTCTTGTCCCACATCGCTGGGTTAGCCAAAGTGGCAGAGGCAGCGAGGTGTATAAAATAAGATGTTGGGATAGGCTGTAAAGCATCTCTGCGCTTGGGGCAATGACGCAGCTAATGAGGTAATAACCGAGGCGCGTCAATTGCTGGTTGAAAACTATTTCCAAACCCCCTCCTTGGCCTTGGGTCTCCCTTGGCTATTGAGAATTTCTGGAAGGGCTCCCTTTTTAAGGGTAAAGCCCTACAATCACTAGTTCAAATTTTGTAAAGTCTATGGTAAGTTTGCCTTGTAGTGCATCAATTTATTTTGTTTGGCTCTTGTATTTGTATTTTATTTCATATATATTGACCTTCTCTAAATTTAACTGGGTTTGGTTTTGGTTTGATTGAGGCACGGGTGGTGAATTTAAAACAGACAAACTGTTTAGTTTCTGCTGCGAACCTTTTATCTTTAATTTGTTACTATCGATCTTAGCACTGTTCATCTGAAAAATCCATTTGAGATCATAGTGGATCCAAAGAGCAAAGACCAATATCTAGTCAACAGCCAACTAACGTTTTAGTTCATGCTCATTGGGAACCTTCAGTATTCCTTTCTTACACCAACTTTGCATGGTGTGAATACTTGACATGCATCTATTCAAATATAAACATTTCCTACCGATCAATCATGTAAACATTTATCACATGTGTTGACCAAATAATGTAGAAAACAAATTTCCTTTTTTCTTGCACAATAGGACATGCTATAGTTTCAACCAAACTGTTCTTTTATCACGCATGCATAGTATGACTTATTATTTTCTCATGCTTGAATAGTGGGGCTTGTCTCCAAAATTATTTTCATTCTCTTTTGTGGTCGGCAAAACATATTAGTTCACATTCTCCCCGTAATGTGTTTTGGCTGAACTCTCAACTTTTGTGTGAGCTCCTGAAACTTTTCTCGTGGAAGTGCTTTTGTGAAAATGTTTGCTAGTTGATCATTCGTTCCACAAAATTCGAGTTGCACCTCTCCGTCTTCAATTGCTTCTCTGATAAAATGATGTTTCAAAGCGATATGCTATGTGCGGCTATGATGAACCGGGTTCTTTGCGATTGCTATTGCTGACATGCTATCGCAGAAAATTTTTGTAGGCTTCAATTGCTTTTCTCCAATGTCTTCAAAAATTCTTCTTAGCCAAATTGCTTGTGATGTGGCTAGAGCTGCGATACTATACTGCCTCGTGATGATTGTCGTTGTTTGTTGCTTCTTGGAGCACCAACAAAACACACAGAACCAAGTGAAAAATATATTGGATGTACTTTTCATGTAATCTGTACATCCTCCCCAATCACTGTCACAAAAACCATGCAAATTTATATCTGCATTTTTCTCGAACTTGATTCCAAAATCTTTTGTGCCCTGCAAATATCTTAAAATTCTTTTTACCAACTCCCATGTGAATCTGACTAGGATTGTGCATGAACCTTGAGAGTAAACTTGCGGCAAACATGATGTCGGGTCTTGTTGCTGTGAGGTATAACAATTTCCCCACCAAACTTCGATAAAGTGTAGCGTCCACTTTACTTGAACCGTCTTCCTTCATGAGTTTTTCATTAACAACCAAATGAGTGTCCTTCGGTTTGCATTCTGACATATAAAAAATCTTCAAAATCTTCTCGACATACTTTTCTTGACAAATAAATACGCCACCGTCATCTTGATATATTTCCATTCCGAGAAAATGATTTAGAATTCCTAAATCACTCATCTCGTATTTTTGCATCATTTCATTCTTGAAATCTTCAATCATTTTCTTGTTATTTCCTGTGAACACAAGATCATCGACATAGAGCGCTACAATTAAAATGTCATTTCTACATTGATTTTTAACATACAAGGTTGGCTCGCTCTTGCTTTGATCAAAACCTTTTTCTTTAAAATAACCATCGATCTGGCTATACCACGCTCGCGGTGCTTGCTTGAGTCCGTAAAGCGCTTTCTTCAACTTGTAAACTTTTTCTTCTTTTCCTTCAACCTCGAATCCTTGAGGCTGATTCACATAAACTTCTTCTTTAAGTTCTCCATTGAGAAATGTCGACTTGACGTCGAGTTGGTATAGTAACCAACCTTTTTGTCCTGCTAGTGAGATGATTGCTCGGACTGTGTCCATTCGAGCAACTGGAGCAAATGTCTCATCGTAGTCAATTCCGGGTTGTTGTGAGTAACCTTTTGCGACTAGTCTTGCCTTGTTTCTTTGAACGGAACCATCTGCATTGTACTTGACTTTGTACACCCATTTGACACCAATAACGTCTTTGTCTAATGGTCTGTCTCTGAGCTCCCATGTGTTATTCTTTTCAATAACTTTGATTTCGTCCTCCATCGCTTTTCTTCCATGACTCCTCTCTAATTGCTTCTTCAAAACTTTCTGGTTCTACATGACAAAAATTAGCATTGTATATTTCACGTCAGCAACGAAATTTTCTTGGTGGTGGACTTTGAGATTCTTCATCAGGTTCTTCGGTAGGTACTTCATCATGTGATGGTTGATTTTCATCACTTTCCACATGTGCTTCATCCTGCATTTTGTTAGTGGGAAAACATGGTCCTTCCTTTTTTTCTTCTTCCCAATTCCAGGAAGAATTTTCATCAAAAATTATATCTCGACTAACTATTACATTTTTTGTTTTTAGGCTATACAATCTATAAGCTTTTGACTTGCTACTATAGCCTACAAAAATGCACTTTTCATTTGTCTCGTCTAATTTATATCTTTTTTGCTTTGGTATTTGAGAATAACAAACACACCAAAAAACTTTAAGATGTCTTACCGAAGGTTTTAAGTCCATTCCGCTTCAAGTGGAGTCTTGTTATCGAGGGCTTTTGTTGGACTTCTATTCAACAAATATACTGCTGTGTAAACTGCTTCCGCCCAAAAACTTTTTGGTAAACCTTTGTCGTGCATCATTGACTTCGCCATTTCTACAACGGTCTTATTCTTGCTCTCGACTACACCATTTTGTTGAGGTGTGTATCGAGTTGTGAGCTGTCTGTGCATGCCTTCATCCTCACAAAACTTGTCAAAATCTTTTGAGTTGTATTCCTTTCCTTGATCACTTCTTAAAATTTTGATAAAACTCCCCGTTTGTTTTTCAACAAAATTTTTAAACTTTTTGAAAATTCCAAAAACTTGAGATTTTTCTTTCATGAAATAAACCCATGTCATTCTACTAAAATCATCAATAAATAGAATGAAATAGAGATTATTACCATGAGATGGATTCCTCATCGGACCACAAAGATCAGTGTGTACTAGCTCGAGAATTTCCTTGGCTCTCCAAGCGACGCCTTTCGGAAATGGTTTCCGGTGATGCTTTCCGAGTGCACACCCTTCACAAACTCCTTAAAAGTGTTGCATTGATTCATTGACTGCACAAATGTAGAAGATAAGTTGGTTTGTGTACTAAATAGAGCGAGAAAATGCAATAGTCAACTGCAAATGCATAAAAGTGAGAAAATGCAATAGTGAAATTCATAAAAGTGACTGCAATTGTAGAACAGTAAATTGCAATAATCCTACAAAGTCCAAATGTTCTTGCAATAGTCAAATTCGATGATTGCACAAATTAACAAAAAGTGATTCATTGATTTGCCCAAATGTTTCTGCATTCAGTCATACATATTTGAAATTCATACAAGAGAGTAGTTTAATTTTGACCATCTTATGCCCTCATATGATATACAAAATAGGCTATTTGTAGATGGTCATTTAAAGCTGTTAACATACCTCTGGACTCATATGGCGGTTAAATTGTTTACACGTCCAAAAGATGATTAACTATGCCCTCATAAGATATACAAAATGGGCTATTAAGCTGGCATACAAAAGCTAAAATAGATGTTAGTTGCACTTATATATCAAGTGCATTGTCTTTAATACGCCACGACCATCCTTTTTTTTGAACTTCTTAGTATGATTCTTTCACTTGGTCTTGATTTTATGAGGTTGTTTCTTCTCTGCACTGGCGATGCTGCACTTCCTCTTCCATCGATCTTGCACTTGATCTTGTTGTGCTGCACTGCTTGTGGTTGGGTGTCTCAATTGGAGTTAATTCAATCTCTGTTTGAACTGTGCTTGAGACGGACTTGAACGATGTTGATGTTCATCTTGCACTTGTTCTTGAGACTGGACTTGAACACGATCTTGATGTTCATCCTGCACTTGTTCTTGGTAGCCTAAACAAGTATCAACACCAAACCATCTTGCAAATCTTTGAGTACATGCCCTCCTCTTACCATGCCTTGTTGGAATTCCAAGTGTTGACCCAACTTTCCTTTTGGACCCAGCACCTCCATTTGGCCCAACTTCAGTCCTTACTCCTTCATTAGACCCACCACCCACATCAACCCTAACTCCTTCATTAGACCCTACTACCATACGTCTCAGCTCCTTCATTAGACCCACTACCCACTTCTGTCCTAGCTTCTTCATTAGACCCACTACCCACATCATCCCTAGCTCCTACATTAGACCCACTACCCAGCCACATTCCCTACTTCCACCCACATCATGAACATTTTGTTTTCTAGGCCTACCAGCAACTCCTTTTGGTTTTGGTGTCTTTGCCACAATAGTTTCTTTGCAACCTTTTATATTGTGTCCATGCTTATGGCAATTTGTACAATGCATTAGAACACCTACTTTAGACACTCTTGTACCACTACCCCTGTCACCTTTAGCTCTGATTCTCTTCTTTCTAGGCCTACCAGGCATTTTTTTAGGCTTTGGTGGTAATACATTTGAGTACATGCTCTGATCATGCCAAAAATCCATACCACCAACAGGTTTTAGGTTCAAGTTGTTGTAAGCTAAATAATACATCTCTGTCCTAAACCATTATGGGACATAAGCCTCAGGTAACCTATTCATAAACATTATGACCTTTGTGGAGTGAACACATGGTATACTTGAAAGTTGCCACATCACTGCAAGTCCTCTTTGTTTCATCAACAGTGAATCCATCACTCCCTTGTCTCACCTCAAACACATTCCACAGTTGGTATCACATGCAGAACACGCATATGAAAATTATCAATTTGAATCAAAATATCATAAATTACAAACTGTAGTTTAATGGACACTAACATTTGTTGGTCTTTCAGCCATTCCAATCTTTTTTGAATGTTGGGACACACTCCAGGAGTCCACTTCACACTAACCTCCCTCATCTTCGCATCCTTTCCGGACAATAATTCTAATAGCTTCTAACATGGTGATGGTGGCTTATGCCTAACACCCACAATCACACTATTGAAGCATTCACTAAACCCATTTTCAACTGCTTCACAACCTCTGTCAACCTCAAAGAATGCTCTGGACCATGTCTTGGGATTCTTATCCATGAGCCACTTATGTGCACCAGTGTGTACTTTCATCATACATGGTTTCCTCAGTCTCTAGTATGTACTTTCATCATACATGGGGTACCTTTCAAAACTTGTTTGAGCAGTAATGAAAGGGTCTTGAGTGTTTCCCTCCTCATTAGTAGCCTTAAGCTTTCTTAGTAGCTCATCCATGAACAAATCATGATCAGTCCTAACATCGGGAGCAGAAGAAGAATTTTAAGGCATACTATTTGCTTCATTTGGCTCTTCCATCTGCTCTACCTTATTCCTATTAGCTTTGATCCTATTTCTAAGCTCAATCAATTCCTCTTCACCAGGACTAAGATAATCAAATGACTTATCACTATCATACTCCCAATCATAATCACTATCAGAATCATCATCATTTTCAATCACCCTAGCATCCATACTAGTACTAGCTCTATGACTCTAGGAAGATGCACCACTAGTACCTACACCACTAGTCCTAACAAGGTCATCACCACCTCCATGCTGGTGAGAAGATTCTTGAGTTTCACATACTCCATCTCATCTATGCTAAAATCATTGCAATACCTTATTTTTGGACTGGCTTTACTCTTAGCAACACTAGCATCCATACTTCTTCTATCTACTTTACCTAAGTACTCAGATAAGTCCATATCAAAGTGCTCGAGATATACATCAAGCTCACCAAATACAACAACCACATCAAACATATAGTTTAACTCATTATCATCAGTGAGTCTAACTAAACCAACCTCCAAGTCATGATTTGGGACTCTGTAATACACCCCTTCAATCTCTGTTTCAACTTTATCTTCAAGATATTGGGCAAACTCTAAGTAAGGCATCCTTTTAATAGACATAGGACTGACAACACCATGCACATACCTAAGGGGACCATGGTGAAATACCCATCCAGTTTATAACTAAGATGTGTTGAGCAGTATGAGGTATCATTCGAACAAATACCAAACACTAAAATTAGGGCTTTGCGACTATTTACGATTAAAACACAATTAACTTATTCAAACGAAATTACATACGACTTGTTACAAAACCATAAACAATTGGAAAGGGAGCAGTGGATTTTTCAATTTGGTGGATTAGGGTTTTCATTGGAAAACGGTTTCAATTGGGGGGACTGATTTTGGGGGGAAATGATTTGGGGTTAATAAAGCGTTTTTTGATTAATATTAGTCCCCAGGTTTGGTAAGTTGGCAGAAATGGTCCCCCACAATTATGAAACGAGTATAAATGCGTTTTTTGGGTTAACGATTAGTTAATGTTGCCACGTTGCAGTTTTGGTTACAATAAGAGTCATTAAGAAACTTTTTTGTTTTAATAGGAAAATTAAAAGTTTATTGTCACAATAGTAAAAGGTGGCAAGTTTGTATATTTTTTGAACCATTAACCCTTAATTCTAACTTCCTCAATTCAGACACAAAATCTAGTCACTCACTCTTTGGGCCGGGATTACAAACAGTCCCAAAGAAATCCTTAGCCATCAACTCATCAATGTAACTCCTAACCTCTTTATCAATCATCTTTCTCATAACATCCACAAGACATGTGTCATCAATCTCCACCTCATCATCACCTTTCTTCTTCTCCCCATCACCAGGTGGCAACAACGACAAAACCGTCATCCCATCACAGCTGCTGACATCACTCACACACCTCCTTTTATTCTTCAAACCCTCATCATTATCATGGTGAGTCGACTCACTCTCGAAGACCGAGTCAGTGTCCAGTCCCGTCGCTGAGAGTCGAGTTCCAGTGATTCTTGATCGCGTTGTCCGTTCGACCGGGCAGAGCTTGGAAATGGGACCACTTGTTGCCATGGATAGCGTGCGGGAGGATGAAGTCATCTTCATGAGGAGTGAAAGGGCGATGTTGGGCGTTGAGGAATTTTGGTTTACACCAGGCGACATGACTTGTTGGATCTTCCAGGTACTGACCCGATCACGACCGGTTCCTTGCACATGTGTTTCCATTAACTGTAGACTTGCGTCTTCTTACGTCCATGACCCTTTCTTCTTTAATAAGTTAAGTTAACGTCGTCGTTTGATGATGATGACGTCATTGTTTTTGTTTTGAAAAGATGGAAATGAAATGTGAAATGTTGTTATAAGAAGGAAAGGAAGGATGGGAAGTTAGGTTTAACCGTTTTTGTTATGTGAAGATGGAATGGAAGGGTGATGGAGAGTGGTTGGTTAGTTGGCATGAGGAATCATAAACTGCTCGTGCAACGTTTTCTATTTATTACTATTATTTATTAAATGGTTTTGTAACTAATTTCTAACAACATCACTTCTCCGGTTACTTTTTTTACCCCTTTTTATTAATTTATGAGAAAATGACAAAAGTAACCATTTTCACAAACATACTTCACAAAATACCCAATTTTTATCTAAAAAGCCAAAATACCCATAAAAATCTCAAAATTTGCGATTTTTTAAAAAAATATCTTTTTAAATTTTACAAATTTCTCTCTTTTCTTTCGGTTTTCACGCTAAGCTCAAAACATAAAAGTTATAGATATCCCTTTTCTTATTTAGTGGCTTTTTGAATCACGCAAAAATATATTCATATGAGGAAGTTATGGCCAAAATACCACAACAACTAAACGAGAAAAAGTTGTTGTGGTATTTTGGCCATAACTTTCTCATACAATCTCCTTTTCAAGTGATTCAAAAAGCCACAAAACAAGAAAAAAGATATCTACAACTTTCATGTTTTGAGCTAAGCATGAAAACCGAAGGAAAAAGGAGAAATTTGTAAAAATTCACAAAGTTTGCAATATTTTAAAATCGCAAAGTTTGATTTTCTTTAAAAAATCGCAAAACTTTGCGAATTTTGGTATTTTGGCTTTTAGAAAAATTGGGGTATTTTAATGAGTATGTTCTGGAAAATGGTTATTTTTGTCATTTTCCCTTAATTTATTGTACTACCATTTTTTGTTTTAATTTACTCAACTAGGTAGTAAATACTTTAGTTTCAGAACAATGTTTTTTTACTGTAACTACATACTAATTTCAAAACTGTTTAATAAAAAAGTTTTATAATTTATTTAAAAAAAATGTTGTTAATAATTTTAGAGACATTTTGTGTTTAAGTTTGGGTTAAAGCTATATATGTCGTTTATGATTATCATATGGAAGTCTTCTCTTTATCATTAATAATTTACTTCTTCTGTTTTTCGACAAAAAACACACAATTTAATAAAAGAATCAGCATTATAATTTTTTATCTTTTATTTTTTTTTACAAAATGATAGTTTTATCATTAGATAACTAATTTATAACTTTTATAAAGTTTGTAATAATAACTACAAGTGAAGGTAATGTGGTAAATTTGATCTAAATACCCTATGTGTTTTTAGAAGTGAACAATTAATTTGATACAATTCGAAAAGAAAATATGAACAATAAATTTAGAACGGAGAGAGTATAAGTTTATCCCGATATTTTATATTTTACTGACTTAGCACTGTATTTTGACAATTGCTATAGTTCAGACACGCTAGCAAAAAGTGAAATATGAAACCTTAATGACAAACAAAAATTATAATTTTGATATGGTAACGAGAAATATTTGCCATTCTATAGCTTTAGTTATTATACGAGGAGTTCACACGTTATTTATATTTATCTTAATGTATGTTAGATGAAGATTTAAATAATTTTTAGTAGTTAAATATTGAAATTTATAATGTTTTGTTAAGAATATTTGGTCTCGATTTGGTGTGGGTTAGCATGAGAAAAGGTGGTGGGTAATATAAAACAAATAGAATGAGATTAAGGGGACATCTAATCTTACCTTAAGTTTGTTGTAACTGGTTTTACATAGTTGTAACGGCCTTATCATAAAGCCATCAATATGGACAACCTTATTGTATCTAGTACCCAAAATTGACTATTCATGTATACGTTTAATAAGATTACTACAGAAAAGTTTAAGTTTTATTTCATTTTACAAAAATTGTTAAATCTAGTCTTACATGTTATGTTTAAGATATTTAGACATGTATTAATTGTTTAATCCTTTAATAATAACCGACCAACTCTTGCATTTAACAATTCTTGACCGGCATACATAATAGATTTTTATCAACTATGCTTGTCACTGTGCAAACCAAAAAGCTTTTGAGAAGGATCATTGTCTAATCGATTTGTTTATATATTATATCTCTAGAAGACTTATAATTTAATTTACCGTTTGAATAACAGCCTATGATAACCTCACTTTTATTTATAAGTACCCTACTTTTGCTCGACTACTCGATTGCACAACGGTTTCATAATAAAAAGATGATTTGATAAGGACCAACATCATGAATATATTTGGTGTGACTAAGACATTGAACCAAAGAAAGATTCGAGTTACAATGCACAATTGTTCATGCTTGATGTTTCCTTGATCACTCCATAGAGTCTTAAGAGAAAAAATGGCCCATGCAAACCATTTATCGACCAAACATCGCCATATGATTTGGTATGACTCCGGTCGTGGACCAATGCACAAGTTTAGATTCCAATGGTCACTGTTGATGATTTGTGTTGCTGCAAACGCCATATAGTCTTATAACCTTTTTATTTATTTATTTATAGAAACCAGATTATTAGGCCAAACATCAACATTTTAAAGTGTGCGACTCAATTGTGATCAAGCGCACACAATCTTGGCACAACAATTAGCGAGTTACAAATTTGTGTAAACATGTAATCCTAATTCATATCATTTTGTCATAACTACCAATGTCCCAAAATGTAATGTCTATAATCTATACACTGACACAATTACATACATATTTTCAGAAAAATATATGCATGCTTGTCTTAAAATGAAAATCGTTTGCTGGCTTGAAGAACCAATAATTCCATAATACTTGTGTAAATTAGCTTCATTTGAAGATCATGCCCAAAAAAGAAAAAAGAAAGTTAGATACAATTATAAAAACACACTTTTCTAACTCAACCGTGAAACTTGAACTGGGCTTTGGTCCTTGTTAAGTTTGCAAAGTTAATGGGCTTGAAATCACCAAAACGTTTATGGGCTGAACTGACAAAATAATCATTTTGGTTTATCTCAAAATTAGTTGTAAGGAATAAGGATGTTTAAAAAGGTTAGAAAATACATTTTTTTAAATTATTACAAATAGTTTCATGTTTGGATCATGATTAACTTTAATAATCATCAACGTCTCTTAGGTAAGGCTTTAACCAGACCGTGTATATGTAACAACAAACTCAATCTACGTGTATTAATCGATCAAAATGCTATAGACTATAGTTAAAAGAGTTTGATGGACGAAGATAATAAATAGTTGGGAACGATAATGAAAATATTTCAATTATATCGTAGACATTTTAATAAAAGACTCATCATCCTCTAAAAGACCTGCCTTAAAGACAATAATATAAAATTTACCTTGGTTCATGATAGGTTATGCAAAATGAGAAATAAGATAAAAATAAACTTTTCAAAAAGCTTTGCATACAAATTTGTTATTCGATGATGTGCAAGAGTAAAATAATAAAAATACATTCATAGTTCAGTTTAGTAACTATAAATTCAGTATTGGTTAACAACCTTCAAAGAAGTTAAAGAACATAATCAAATAAGGATGAAATCCCATGCTTAGCCATATGTAAAGATCTGTGGAGTAACCTGTGAGACTTGTGAGTTGTGGGTGGGTTTTGATTTTTTACACGGACTTTTTACGTTCAAAGTATCTCTACTAATGACCATATACTACAATTGATATGATCTCATCGAATCATTTTGAATTTTTAAAGTATTGTTCAGAAAGCTCACTTTCTGAAATCATACACACTTTCAGCAATTGCATTAACATGTACATGTTTGAATAGTAGAAAAGCCCGTTTACGGCCTTATTTCATTACTTCTTATGCATGTGGGAACACAAAGAAACTTCAAAATTTCATTGCCTCCAATGCATGTGTTAATTACTGCCCATAAGGCATAAGCATTAAGCAGTTGGCTTCTCTACAACATTACAGGTATGACATGAGTGTATGACTGTATGTACAAGGAGAATCACAACAACCAGATGACATTAGCGGAACCTAACTTCAAACGTATTCTTGCTGAAATATAAATGGGAGTATGACCATCAAAATAATAGAAACATGACGAATTATATTGAAGGTTCAGCCAAGATATACACGATTACCTAAGGGTAAACATTAGACTTTTCGGGTCGAGTTTATACCGAATTAGTAATAAATAATCTCGGCTATTACTTTTATTTTTCACACCTGTTTGTCACCTTTGGTTTAGAAATAGGCATATAACAAATATTATATTCTGAAATTGAGTTTAGTAATCCCAGGAAAGTGGAGAGAGGGTGGTCTGGTAAAAAGTAACGGTTCAACCCGTGACCCAAACTCATTTTGACCCATTACCTGACCCGTCCCACCATTTTGAGACCGCTAGTTTTATTGTCACGCCTCAGTCATCTTGTGCCCCTTCTAAGGTTTTGGATACACTGCTGTTACGGATATATCTTCACAGCCTATGACAATGTTTTAAACAATTTGCATCACAAACCATGAAACTTGGATTTTTCCGATATTATTAGGTTGTTTGATAGGTCAGAAACTGTGCTATATAGAGTACCATCAGGTCATCAACTAAACTGTCAACTAATTTCTTAATTATCTCACAACTGCTGTAACAGACAAGCAAATAATTAATGTACACTCATCTTCCGTAAATCAGAACAAAAGGCCAATAAAATTAGATGGCAAAAAGATGTAACCATGTGTTATTTACTCGGACACACATATAGTTTGTCTTCAAGGCTGGCAATACAACACAATAACTTAAGTGAACTATAACAGCGGGGACTTGTTTATAGAGCCAAAGCTGTATGGAACTGTAGTATCCACAAGGCTACTTGCATTATGAAATATCGGGCTTCAAGTGAAATCACCTCCAACCAAACATATAGCAAGTTAGAGAGAGACTTTGCATGTGACAACTTTTCTCAAACAGTGCCTCAGAATATCCTCTTCCGATAATAATGGAAGATTCCACAGTCCATAGATGGTCTTTTTATCTGTCGATAAGTAATTGCAAAACTTTAAATTCTACCAATTATAGATATTATGTGGATCCTGAAAAGACATAACAGTTTGTTATTGACTGAACACAAGTAATCATTAATCTTTAACATTTAAAGGATGACAAGTAGCAGTTTATGCAGAAATTATGTGATTTGAAGAAGACATAGGGAAGCACACATCTGCAAAACAACAGCAGGGTCACTGGCATTGTATTGTATGGCCTTATACAATATAACTTAACCACAAGTTCTAAGTGATCACTGACATTGCAAAACACAAGAACGCAATGGATGATCAAAGTATATATAGTAAAACACATGTTATTAATAATTATGCTTTCATTTTCACATATTTATTTTACCAAAAGCAAAGCGATACAAATTATTACAGTGGTCACTTGATTATACAGTTTACACATATACACTGTTTCTGCAATGGTTGTATAATCATCAAAATAACAATAAAATTACTAAATTGTCATTAAGGTCAACAACATTATAAGCGATCACACAGTGACCAAAGTAAATTTATTGTTAAATACATACTACAGTAATTCAAAGAGACAACACACAAACATCATAATTCAGAAGCTTATCACGTAACAGCAATGGTCCCAGCTCCACCCCAAATTCCTATATCTGCATCACAAATTGTTTTAGATCAAGAAAAGTTATAGAATAAGGCATTTTGCAAAAATTGATTAAATAGGAAAACATTTGAAATATCGTACCATTCATTATCTAACGTCATTTCCCGATATAAACATGTCTTCTCTTCTTCTTCTTCTTCAAGACCAAACGCTCTGTTGCATCAGCAATTGCATTGAACCACTTGACTTTTCTTGTGGACAACATGAGATATCCCATCACCAATCCGACTAATGTTCCACATCCATATCCCAACATCACCACTTCCAACGTAAACCCACTTTCTTCATCGTTTTCAAGTTGTGGTTCATGTGAATGCTCACCACACTTTTTTGGCAGCGGAGTCCCACAGAGTTTTGGATTCCCACCAAAACAGTTCCCTTCAAATGTACTGAACTGAGGTCCTTCGGGTATACGACCCACAAGATCATTTTGCGAGAGATTTAACACTTCAAGGGTCTTGATGTCTGCAAGGCTTGAGGAATCTCTCCTGAGAGTTGGTTCCAAGATAGGTCGAATGACTCAATCTCTATGAGATTCCCCAGAGCATGTGGAATTGAACCCTTAAGGCAATTGTGGGATAAGTTGAGCACTATTAGTGAATTAAGACCACCAATAACGTCTGGGATCTCTCCTTCAAATGTGTTATCTGATAGATCAATAATTGTGTAGTCAACCGAAATTTGTGGAAAATCTTGATTCACCCCTTTCACAGCAACAACGAATGAGTAATACTTTCCACCCATGTATATATACGTTGGTGTTGTGTTGCGTTTAACAACATTCTTCATGGAATTGAAATTTTGAAAGTATTTTACAGGGAGTTGTCCCACAAACCCATTATGAGATAAATCCAGAACTCGAAGACTTGGAAAGAGGGATTCAACAGTTGAAGAGGGTTGAATGCATCCATGAAAGTTGTTTGATTTGAGGACAAGAACCTGCAAATATGGAAGGCGTTCTAACCAACCGGGGAATGTACCATTTAAGTGGTTATTTCCTAGATCAAGCACATTCAGGCGTGAGCATTTAGACAAGGAACTTGGCACCTCTCCTCTTAATTGATTTCCATTCAAACTAAGCCCTCGTAAACTTCCACAATCCCCGTATATGTTTGGAATTGTTCCTTGAAAGCTATTATTCCGCATATCTATCATTTCAAGAGGTCAGGTGATATTTCCGAAGCATTGTGGAATCAATCCACCAAAGCGATTATTGGACATATCTAAATACCATAGGTTCCTCATGTTGCAAATTGATAGAGGGAATGGTCCCTGAATTAAGTTGGACTGCACATACAGTTCATTTAGTCCATACCATTGAAATTGTGGCAAGTCTGTTATGAAGTATGTGAGAGATTCAAATAGTCCAACCCATAAGTACCTCCTATCTCCCCTGCCCAAAGAGGAATTTGGCCATGGATTTCGTTGCTAGAAAGATCCAAGTATTCAAGTTGTTTCAGGGCTCGGAATGAATTCGGAAACACCTTCAGCTTGCAAGAGGCCAAATATAATTCTCTAAAACCAGGGTTGACATAATGATTGGCATTCTTTGTTGTAACAGAGAAACTGCTGTAAGAGAGATCGAGATATTCAAGGTTTGTGAGGCTTGATAACAATGTATCCAACTCCCATTCACCACTAAAATTATTAGATGAAAGGCCTAGTCTAGTGAGGTTGGTGAGTTTTTGAAATGTTTGCATATCAATATGCCCATCTAACTGATTGATACCAAGGTCTAACTCTTTTATTGATGAAAGAGGAAATGACTCAAAAGGTACATTTCCACTGAACATGTTAAACATTAGATTGAGAGATTCTAAAGAGGGGGAAGTAAACAGCCAAGATGGCAGTGTCCCATTAAGTTTGTTAGATGATAAATCAAGATAAGTAAGGTGTGTTAGGTTAACTGAGATTTTTGAAGGGATATCACCTGTGAAAGAGTTACCTCCCAAGTTGAGTGTTTCCAAAAACTGAAGATTGAAAATGTAATGAGGTAATTTTCCTTTCAATCCAGTGGAGAAAAGATTTAGTAATTTCAAAGAAGAAGGGATGTTAAGTCTATCAGGTAAAACCGAAGGGATATTAACATATTCAAGTGTAAGCTCTTCCAAATTAGTAAAATTTCGAAACATATTGATGAAAACATGTGGTCTAAGCTTCAAATCAGGGCTAATAGAGATCAAGAGACCAATTTATGGAGGAGTGTGATATCCAGTGGGACTTGGCCAGAAAAATAACAACCAGAGAGGTTGAGATGTGTGAGGCTATTTGAAAACCTTCCAATTTCACGTGGAAGTTGGGAAGGATAAAAATAATTGAAAGCAAGGTTGAGTCTTTGGAGATGACGGAGGTTGAAGAGTGAACTGTTAGGATGGATAGTACCTTTTAGCCTTCCGCAACTAACATCGAGACCGATAACGTCACCGGTGGAGTAGTCGCAAGTAACTCCATTCCAATTACAGCAATCTGTACTTGTGTTCCAGTTCATCGTTATTGGATGATAATCAGAACCAAGCCAATCTTGACAGTCGTGGTATGTGTAAGTGATGGATGAAAGGTTATGTTTAAAATGAAGCAAAGCTTCACTCTGTTTTTGAGAGCATTTATGAATATCATTGAAAGAAGAAGCAAACGTTGTGATAAGAAAGAAAAGAAAGAAGATACTCAACAATTTTGAATTACTCATTGTGTTTGTTTTATTTTTATTTCAACTGCTTTAAAATTTCACAATTGCTACAAATATATATACTAACACTAGAATTACAATAATATGTTTTATGATCTATAGTTTCATCTAGAATACGGTATCACTTGGGTTGTGGACTTGTGGTCAAGTCTATTTATTGATATTGTATTGGCTCTGCACTTTAATCCTTTATAAAAGTATAGTTATTCAAATACATGGAAGAAGCAAAAGTGGTGAAAAAACAGATAAAGAACAAGATGATAAACAATTTTAAATTACTCATTGTGTTTTATATATTTTATAAACATTCATACTTGCTACACATATATACTAACACTAGTTTCACAAGAATATGATCGAAATATGTGTGTGGTCTTATACACAATTCTAACTTTTTATCGCGATAAAATGGAATCTTTCAATGAAAATTTTGTGGTCCACAATAATAATTAAAGACTAAAGGAAAACAACTTTTGGATGATTCATTTGAACGAAGACTAAATCGAACCAATAGAAGAGCTCAATGCACTGAGGAAATGTCCTTAAAGATTGATTGGTATATGATACGAGTGGTGGACCAACAACTTTGAAGTATACGAGGGTAAGAAGACTTCAAAGTTATTAAACTGTGGACTTGTGGTAAAAGAAGCAAACGTGCTGGAAAAAAAATAAAAGGGATGTAACTGTTTGTGAGTGGTGGACCAACAACTTTGAACTAAATGAAGGGTTTAAGAAGACTCAAATTGGTAGGGATTAAAATTAAATGTTGTTGTCTACTAGCATAGACTTTCAAAGTAAACTCATCTTGGTCTACAAGTCAATGGTCAGTCCGTCATCTGGTGGTCCTTCTGCAAGAACCAATAGTTTATGTTACATACCAGCTAAAGAGGTAATATCATAAGCGCGCCAATTGCTCGTTTGAAACTTATTACACACCTTCCTTTGCCTTGGGTGTCCGGCTTTCTTTTATGTGTAAAACTCTACAACTGGAGTAACTATTGTCGGATTTACATTCTACAACTTCGATGTTGATAGATATTTCATACTTCTGTCCAAAATTACAAAGAACACTCAACATAGCAAACACAAAACTAAAACTCGCGAAACAATAAGATACTTCTTCATTCTTCATCTTTCTCCCCTCACCTCTTGATTGTGCTTGATGGTTGTTCAATGATCTCTATTAAATCAACAAAGTTACCGGTGTTCTTGAAGAACATATAAGTTTTCATCTGTCAATTTTTGTTATTTGAACACATTGTTTTGCTTCCATTGTTGCAATCAAATCATGACTTAGCTAAGGGACCTGGATTATACAACAAAAGTAGTACAGTGTGTTTCTTTTAGGATGTTCAATGGTGAAGCATGTTTATAGGTGATGTCTTAAAACGAGAATTAACTAAACTAAATGAGGAATTTAAAATAGTGACATTCTGATATCTAAAATTCTTATGCTTGGACAAAAAATATTTAAAAGACAGTAGAGATGCAGTTGGATCTATTTTCTTTTTCTGTTTCTTTTTCTGCACTTCTATTACACCTCCATTTGATCTCGGTTCAATACTTGATACCTGAGTCATTTTCTATTTAGCATCTCAATTCTCTCATGTAATCTCTAAATGGGAATTGCCTTCTTGTGGCCTCCACTTGTTTGCTTCAGTTTATCTTCTCTGTTCTCGAGTCTGTGCTTTACTTTTGAGTTTGGACAGGGCGAAACTGAAGTAAAGTAGCGAAACTGAAGTAAAGTAGTAAGAATCATTGAATAAATTCATTATAGTTTATCAATAGTAATGGATATAAGAGTTTGTTTTTATTAAGCTAAATCTTATGTTAATACTGTATAACTCAATTTGGATATAGTCTCTTCCTATTGTAATTCTTTGTCAATGATTTACTCTTTAAGAAGTCTGGCAAGCTACAGATGAGATAAAAATACTCACATGTACATGCAGAATCGCAGATACATAGAAGATTATTGACCGTAACCATCTTATATCCTCCACAGTAACAATCATTTACGAAATATGTCTCAAGTTTTTGCCGGTAAATTATAATTATGAATATTAAGTCTGTTGGGTTTACATATCTAATAATATCAAATTGAGTAAGTGAGTAACTGCACAGAACTTGAAACTATGACTCAACCATTACAACCACTGAACTTGTGGTCTTCCCTTCGATCTGTCACCTTTATCACAATGGTAATTCATGTAACTACCACTGATGTCTCGATTATGACAAGCTAATTCATTACAAGACCGAGCCTCATTGACTCTAACGTTACGTTTGTCAAGTCTCCAACTATTCATCCCCTTACCAACTCAAACCAAATTTAAGCCCTCATACAAATTCAACATTCCATCGATCCTAAGTGAGGAAATCTAATTCATTATGGTTTCACAGGAACTTAATGATGTTTTGTATCTTTATTTATGTTTGTTATAAAAATATACAGTAATTAGGAATTTGTGCCAAATGAAATAGTACGTGGAAGATGTTTCAAAAGTGCACATTGATGAGGTTTCTTATCCCACATCGCTGGGTTAGCTAAAGTGGCAGAGGCTGAGAGGTGTATAAAATAAGATGTTGGGATAGCCTATAAAGTATCTTTGCGCTTGGGGCAATGACGCAGCTAATGAGGTAATAACCGAGGCGCGTCAATTGCTGGTTGAAAACTATTTCCAAACCCCCTCCTTGGCCATGGGTCTCCCTTGGCCATCGAGAATTTCTGGAAGGGCTCCCTTTTAAAGGGTAAAGCTCTACAATCTCTAGTTAAAGTTTTGTAAAGTCTACTCTCAGCTGGCCTCTATCCAATTGATTTTGTTTAAGCCATATGGGTTGTCGTATGTTGTTCTTTACCAAAAATAAATTGACTAGCTCTAATTTTAATCAAGTTTGGTTATGGTTTGATTAAGCAACAGTAGATTTTTAACTGAGTTTGGTTATGGTTTGATTAAGCAATGGTAGATTTATAGCAAGGTATTTTAGCTCCTCTTGTAAACCTTGGTTATCTTGGTCCTAGCACTGTTGTTTTAGATCTTAAGATATCAATTCGAGACCATAGTGAATCTATAACGAACATCAAGTCAACACCCATGACCCAACTAGCGCTTTAGTTCATGTTCATTTCGAATCTTTACTTATGTCTTTATGTTATCTCTTTAGCTGTGTTGGTGGTCTTTACTACAAAAAAAAAAAACTAATTTGCCTTGGTTCGTGAATATAAACAAATTTGTTTCGGTCTAATTCTGTACGGTCCCCCAATTTGGCCCCGTAAATTCATGACTGACTCAATTGATTGAGTTCGGCTCACAATGTGACTTGATTAGACCCAAAATATAGAATTTATTATTATTATTATTATTATTATTATTATTATAAAATCATAGGATTTACAAGAAATTAGTAGGGAGCAAGGTTGTAAATATCGCTCGGCAGTACCGTGGAGGTCGACCCCCGCCAAGCGCCATATCGGTCTTGGCGGCGATATGGTGGCGCCATGGCGGAGACCATAAATTATAAAGGAACTTATTTAAAATTAAATAGATATTAGCAATATTAATGTTTTTGTTATTTTTAATTATATATCTTCTGTTATATAACTATAAATTTGTTGATTTGTTCTCCAAATAAAAAAAAATCAAGAAAATTGAAGTTGACCGGCATGAATAAGAAAAAAAAAAATAAAAAAAATAAAAAAAAAACCCTAGATCTGAAGTTGACTGGCATTGACCGGTGCGAATCTTGAAAAAAAAAACCTAGATCTGAGGTTGACCACCGTTGACCGACACGCCGCCATGGCCGATTTTGACCGCCATGCTCCGATTTTGACCTAAAACGATAAGTTAGTCCGATTTGGGAAATATTGTGGCGGTGGACCACCGCCATGGCGCCGCCATATCGGCCGCCATGGCCGATTTTAACAACACTGGTAGGGAGCCAAGATACTAACTGGGCCCCCACTCCTTTAGCTATAGCGACGCTAATCCTACTAAAAATATGAGCAGCAACACGTGCTCCAATGTCTTGAGTCATCGAGAATCTTCAGATACGCTTTAGTAAGGTAACCGCATTCTTCTCAAGTTCCCCAAAAGAGGAGAATGAAAAGGGGAGAAACCCATGCTCCAATGTATGCGTGGTGGTTGAGCTGGTTGGTTTTGCTTCTCTTGGGTTGATGTAGAGTTTGTGGTGCGGATTTGTGTTTGTTCAAAAATTTCATGTGGTTGTGAGCTTGTTGAAGTAGTTCTAGGAGGTTTGAGGTGTCGGGGTTCAAATGAGCAAAGGTCGCGTAATTTTGACATGCAGTGATTTTACAATTATGGTCAACGGATTTTACACATCACTGTACCACCACTCGATTGGTTTGCATGGTTGAAAGTATCTGGTGTAAGGTTTCGGCGGGGCAGTGCTAAGGTCGTGTGTCAAGTTGGTGGCGGGTTTTAACAATCTCTATGTTTTCAAATCGGGTGATGCCCTTAAGTGGTTAGGTGTTGCGCTAGAGTTTGAAGTCGGGATGTCCTTGTTTGATTGTTAGATCTTTTACATTGTCGATGCAAGATCATTTTGGATAGAGAATTTAGAGTCGTTGTAGTTGTTTAAGCCTTTGAGGTTGATGTTAGTTAGTTAGGTTCGTTGTCGAGGGCTGTGGTTAAAGATGAGTTTAGTTGGGTAATATCTTATAGGGGATGAGTTTAATTGACTCCTCGCATTTGTATTTAGAAATTGGATACCAAAATATCACCATCTACTTATTGGGTCTGATCTTGACTCAATGTACATGAGCTTAACGTTTAATGTTAATGGTTCTTGCTCCCGTTAGTCTTGTGACTTAATTTGTTATGCCACCAACAGTGTTTGACACGACTCTTAGACCATGCTACTTGTACTGTACAAAATAGATTTTAGATCTGGTCACCAGATACAAATAATTAACTCATGTATTATGGTGTGGTTAAATCAGTTTGAATAAACAAAACCCATCCATATATAGCTAGCATGTTCATTCTTTTTATATCTTGAAACCAAAAGAACCATGAAAAGTCATCTTAGACCAAACCTCATAATACTAAGACTAGAAGGCAATTAAAGGGGTGAGTTTGCCTAAGGTGAACACCAACATCATGGCAGTGTGTAATCTAGCTTGTTGTTCACTACTAGCGTTCTTTTAGCTCGAAATAGTATAGCGCCTTATTTCCATATTTAGAAACAAACCAACTATGAAAACCATAGTAGACCAACATCATGAATATATTTGGTGTGACTATGATATTGGACCAAAGAAAGATTCGAGTTACAATGCACAATTGTTCTTGATGTTTCCTTGATCACTCCACAGAGTCTTAAGAGAAGAAATGACCCATGCAAACCATTTATCGACCAAACATCGCCATATGATTTGGTATGACTCCGATCGTGGACCAATGCACAAGTTTACATTCCAATGGTCACTGTTGATGATTTGTGTTGCTGCATACCCCATATAGTCTTATAACCTTTTTATTTATTTATTTATAGAAACCAGATTATTAGGCCAAACATCAACATTTTAAAGTAACGCGACTCCAATTGTGATCAAGCGCACACAATCTTGTTGTTCACCAATGGCACAACAATTAGCGAGTTACAAATTTGTGTAAACATGTAATCCTAATTCATATCATTTGTCCATTACTATCAATGTCCCGAAATGTAATGTCGATCTGTAATCTATACACTGACACAATAGATACATACATATTTTCAGAAAATTGTATGCATGCTTGTCTTCAAAAATGAAAAATCGAGTTTGCTGGCTTGAAGAACCAATAATTCCATAATACTTATTGTAAATTAGCTTCATTTGAAGATCATGCCCAAAAAGAAAAAAGAAAGTTAGACACAAATTATACAAAGTTACAAACACACTTTTCTAACTCAACTATGAAACTATTCCTGAATTGGGCTTTGGTCGTTGTTAAGTTTGCTAAGTTAATGGGCTTGAGATGACCAAAACGTTTATGGGCTGAACTGATAATAGGTTAGTAATACATTTTTTTTTGGAATTATTACAAATAGTATTGAAATTTGAATGGCTATCTTCGAGTCATGAATTGTGCTTTTAATGTCAATTTCATGAATAAAATCTACCATATTTGATGATGTGACATTTAAACAACAAAGATGACTATTCTGTGGTTGTCGAGCAATAAGAAGCTTTATAGCTATCATCATTAGAATGTGATGTATTTCATGTTCCGATAATAATGATAAGAGTGGCCGCATCAACATCTTTTAGGTAAGGCTTTAACCTGTGTATATGTAACAACAAACTCAATCTACGTGTATTAATCGATCAAAATGCGGTAAGCTATAGTTAAAAGAGTTTGATGGACGAAGATAATAAATAGTTGGGAACGATAATGAAAATATTTCAATTATATCTTAGACATTTTAATAAAAGACTCATCATCCTCTAAAAAACCTGCCTTAAAGACAATAATATAAAACTTACCTTGGTTCATGATAGGATATACAAAAATGAGAAATAAGATAAAAATAAACTTTTCAAAAAGCTTTGCATACAAATTTGTTATTCGATGATGTGCAAGAGTAAAATAATAAAAATACATTCATAGTTCAGTTTAGTAACTATAAATTCAGTATTGGTTAACAACCTTCAAAGAAGTTAAAGAACATAATCAAATAAGGATGAAAACCCATGCTTAGCCATATGTAAAGATCTGTGGAGTAACCTGTGAGACTTGTGAGTTGTGGGTGGGTTTTGATTTTTTACCACGGACTTTTACGTTCAAAGTATCTCTACTAATGACCATATACTACAATTGATATCTCATCGAATCATTTTGAATTTTTAAAGTATTGTTCAGAAAGCTCACTTTCTGAAATCATACACACTTTCAGCAATTGCATTAACATGTATTGTCGAATAGTAGAAAAGCCCGCTACCTTATTTCATTACTTCTTATGCATGTGGGAACACAAAGAAACTTCAAAATTTCATTGCCACCAATGCATGTGTTAATACTTGCCCATAAGGCATAAGCATTAAGTAGTTGGCTCTCTACAACATTACTGTATGACATGAGTGTATGACTGTATGTACAAGGAGAATCACAACAACCGAGATGACATAGCGAACCTAACTTCAAACGTATTCTTGCTGAAATATAAATGGGAGTATGTGTAGTATTCGACAACCTACAACCTGGTTACTATCACGGATAACTCGACCAAGAAGACGACACAAGTAAGTATCCCTAATCTTTTGTTGATTAGTAATTGAAAAAATGCGTACATAACCCCTCCCCCCTCACCTCCTTTTCCAAAGATGAGGGGGGAGATCAACCTATACAACTCTTCCCCACCTCCTTTATATAGAGAGGGGGAACAACCGACTCTAACACTGTACCTATGTCGGCTGTGAAAAAGAATAATACAGACGTGTTGGGCTTGGGATGCAAACCGACCCAACGACACGTTATTGACGCGGTACACGTTATTGACGCGGTATTGATATTCTAGAACTAGTTGACTAATGGAAGCTTCATGAATCCCTAGACTCTTGTAGGCTAAGATAAAGACTAAATACATAACAATGTTTCCACCTTAGGCTTTATATTGGCCAACACCAACACTCAGCAACTCCAAGCAGTGCTGTAACTTGAGTCCTGGTACCACCTTCGTCAAGGCATCCGCAGCATTGTGTTCGATCCACTTTCGAACTTCAACCGTCTTTGCTTCAAGACCTCTCGATAAAGTGATACCACATTGATGTGCTTAGTCCTTTCATGAAAAACATGATTCCGCGATAAGTGATCGCTACCGATTTTCACAATTAATCGCCACATTGTTAAGCTCCACACCCAACTCTTCCAAGAGTCCCTTAGCCAAATAGCTTCCTTCATGCCTCCGTAGGGCATATACATAACTCGCCTCTGTATTGAAAGAGCCACCACGTGTTGCGTTCCCAGCTTACAACACATCCATGTACTAAAAACGCGTAACCAGTGATAGACCTACCTTTATCCGGATCCTTAGCGTAGTCTGAATCAACAAAACCTGTTACGTCCACATGGTTGCCACGATTTGTCCCATACACCAAACCCACGTTTAGTGCCTCAAAAATTTCGAATCCACTTCACTGCTTCCCAATGCATTTTACCCGGATTCGCCAAATATCTGCTAACTATACTTACCGCATACGCTATGTGCGGCCTCGTGCACACCATCAGTACATTAAGCTCCCAACTGCATTTGCATATGGCACCTTACTCATCCTTTCAACATCACAATCCCTAACCGGGCAATCCTTCAACGCATGGCAGGGTGCCCACCCAATGGCATCGTAACCGATTTCCCATTGTCAACTCTAAAATTATTTAAAATCTTAGAAACATACCCGGATTGTGACACCCTCAGAATCTTGCGACTCTGATCCCTGATGATCTCCATACCAAGAATCTTCTTTGCTTCCCCGAGCTCTTTCATGTCGAACTCCTTTTTAAGCAAAGACTTGATAGACCCAATCGCAGACCTTGCTTTTACCACCGCAATTAGCATATCATCTACATATAACAATAGATAGATATACTCACCTGGTGCATAACTCCTGCACTAGTCGCCGTAATGCTATGCTTAAACCCGTTGCTCAGCATATACTCATCAAACCTCCTATACCATTGCCTAGGTGATTGCTTCAATCCATAAAGGGATTTATTTAACAAACATACCTTGTTACCTTGTTCATAACCCGATGGTTGTCTCATGTAGATCACTTCTTCAAGATTACCATGTAAAAATGCCGTCTTTACATCAAGCTGCTCCGGCTCATAATCTCTACCGCAGTCAATGCAAGTATAACCCGAATAGATGTGTGTCGAAGAACCGGCGAAAATACTTCATTTTAGTCAATACCTGCCCTTTGTGTGAATCCACGAGCCACCAACCTCGCCTTGTACCTAGGATTTTGAACACCTTCAATCCCTTCCTTTATCTTGAACACCATTTCAAGCTCACGGCTTTTGCCCAGCTGGATGATCTACTAACTCATAGGTCTTATTCTTCCTTAGAGAATCCATCTCTTCATCCATAGCAGCTTTACACTTAGAACTGTCTTCACAAGCAATCTCCTGGTATGTTAATGGTTCATGAGTATCTTCTTCCTCTGCTGCAGCAAACGCGTAAGCGACCATATACTTTCATCCCGAAACCTCAAAGGTTTCGTTCTTGTCCTTGGCTCTCTATCTCGAACCAAGCGATAACTGTGAGATCCGGTGTTTGATCATGACCTCATCCTGCATCTTCATCATCGCCATCTTCTTGATCATTTTAGTCGATCTTCCTCAAGCGAACGATTATTTAACCTCTGCAGTTCCACCTCAACCTGTAATTCCTCAACAGACTTATCAGTACCTGCACCAGAATCCTTCAACGTGTCTTTGTACATGACACTTTCATTGAAGACCACGTCCCTGCTAGTGACTATCTTAGGTGATTCATTATCAAGCCTGTATAACCTGTACCCCTTCACACCTTCAGTACTCTGCCCCCATCGCATTCCAGAAAATCAAACAATAAATCTAACCTGGGTGTCATGTGGTATGAACCTCTTGAATCCATAATCCAGTCCAGCAAGGCATCTGCACTCATCACCATCATCACCTCAGAACCGTCATAAACCGAACCACTGAGCTTGGTGATCATCTTTCTTGACTAAACCATTTGACTTCTTGCGATTATTCTTTGGACGGCTTCAAGTGCTCCTCAAATTGGCAAATATAGCACTTGAGTCTTCCACCTCGAGACTTCGATCTTGACTTTCCCTGTGACTGATGCTAATTCCTGCAGGAGTTCTTCCTCCACGAATAACCCTTCACCATCATCCCCTTGCGCTTTAGATCTTTCTTTGATTTCCTTTGAATTTAGTGTGGCCATCACATCTTCCAAAGTCAAAGATTCCCGTCCATAAAGCAAGGTATCCACAAAGTGTTCGTATGATGTTGGTAAAGAAGTGAGTAATAATAAAGCAAGATCTTCATCTTTGAATTTTACCTCAATATTTGCTAAATCAAGAACGATTTTGTTGAACTCATCTATATGCTTGGAACGTATCGTCGGCCGGCATGTAGAATGTATACAACTTCTTCTTCAGGTACAACTTGTTAGCCAAAGACTTTGTCATGTACAAAGTCTCGAGCTTGTTCAAACCCCCTCACGATGCCGTCCCCGGTAACTTCTCTCAGACTTGTTACCCAAAAACAAAATCCACGGCACTATGAGCTTTCTTATTTAGCTCACCTTTCGCTTCATCCATGTCCGCGGGTAAAACCTCTAGAGCTGCTTCACATCCATGTTGGATTAATAAAGCACGCATCTTGACTCTCCATAACCCGAAATCACCAATTCCATCGAATTTTTTGATGTCAAACTTGGCTCCCGTCATTATTTAATCCCTTTATTAATTTGCTAAACCTTCTGAAAAAACCTCACAATCACAAACTAACAAAGTCCCTTGTGCAATACCCTCTAATTTAATATCCTTTTACAAAAGAAAATCCCCCTAAAAACCAAGATCTTCTTTTAAATAAAAAGAAACATCCACTGACTTCTTTTACTAGTTATTATAATAAATAATAAAGTTTGTCACCTTCACTTTACGTGGGAATGTTTTCTTTTTCTTTATTAAAGGATGAATAAAGACCCTGCTTCAACTTGATGTCTTTGGCTTTTTAAAATACAACTTGTTCTTCTTGACTTATCTTCTTCTTTGTTACCTGCTATTTCCTCTATAACCAAAACAAAGAAAACCGACCACCATTCAAAAAAAAAATTAACGATCTATAATAAATCGAAAACCAACAAACCCTTAAGCCTCCTACACCTTGTCGCAAACCCGGACAATTAAAGAACTCAAGATCCCTTCTCGATCGATCCTAGATAACCAGAGAACTTTCGAACCAAAGCTCTGATACCACTTGTAGTATTCGACAACCTACAACCTGGTTACTAGCATGGATAACTCGACCAAGAAGACGACACAAGTAAGTAACCTTAATCGTTTCCCCTCACCTCCTTTTCCAGAGATGAGGGGGGAGATCAACCGGTACATAACTCTTTACCTCCCCACCTCCTTTTATAGAGATGAGGGGGAAGAACAACCGACTCTAACACTGTACTCTGGCAATCGGAGGAAAAGAATAATCTGAGGCGTGTTGGGCTTGGGATGCAAACCGACCCAACGACACGTTATTGACGCGGTACACGTTATTGCTAGCAGTACACGTTATTGACGCGATATTGATATTCTAGAACTAGTTGACTAATGGAAGCTTCATGAATCCCTAGACTCTTGTAGGCTAAGATAAAGACTAAATACATTACAGTATGACCATCAAAATAATAGAAACATGACGAATTATATTGAAGGTTCAGCCACGCATATACACGATTACCTAAGGGTAAACATTAGACTTTTCAGGTCGAGTTTATACCGAATTAGTAATAAATAATCTCGGCTATTACTTTTATTTTTCACACCTGTTTGTCACCTTTGGTTTAGAAATAGGCATATAACAAATATTATATTCTGAAATTGAGTTTTAGTAATCCGGAGAAAGTGGAGAGGGGACTGGTAAAAAGTAACGGTTCAACCCGTGACCCAAACTCATTTTGACCCATTACCTGACCCGTCCCACCATTTTGAGACCGCTAGTTTTATTGTCATGCCTCAGTCATCTTGTGCCCCTTCTAAGGTTTTGGATACACTGCTGTTACGGATATATCTTCATAGCCTATGACAATGTTTTAAACAATTTGCATCACAAACCATGAAACTTGATTTTTCGGATATTATTAATGACCATATACAACTTTGGTTGTTTGATAGGTCGAACCGGGCTATATAGAGTTCCATCAGGTCATCAGCTAAACTGTCAACTAATTTCTAATTATCTCACAACTTGCCAACAGAAGCAAAAATGTACTCATCTTCCATAAATCATAACAAAAGGCCAATAAAATTAGATGGCAAAAATATGTAACCATGTGTTATTTACTCGACACACACGTCGTTTGTCTTCAAGGCAGCAATACAACACAATAACTTAAGTGAACCATAACAGTGGGGACTTGTTTATAGAGCCAAAGCTGTACGGAACTGTAGTATTCCTAAGGCTACTTGCATTATGAAATATCGGGCTTTATGTGAAATTGCCTCCAACCAAACATATATAGAGGCTAGAGAGACTTTTGCATCACAGCTTTTTTCTCAAATAGTGCCTTAGAATATCCTTTTCCGATGATAATGGAAGACTCCACAGATGGTCTTATTATCTGTCGATCAGTATTTGCAAAACATTAAATTCTACCAATTATAGATTTTTTTTGGAAGGCAAGTAAATTTATTGAACAACAAAGATACAAAGACAGTTCACACAGGCTCAAGAGGCTACCTAAACTTTATCTTGTTCAAACTCTCCCAACAAGATGACAGGAAGAATAAGCTCAAGAAAAGAAAATTCCCGAAGAAGCACATGAAACACTCACACTAGCAACCTTACATTACAAAATGACAGATTACCACACATTAAATAATGCTCAAGGCTTCACAACTAAACAACAAGCCACTGACACATTCGTTATTGACTGAACACAAGCAATCATTAATCTTTAACATTTAAAGAATGACAAATAGCAGTTTATGCAGAAATTCTGTGATTTGAAGAAAATATAGGGAAGCACACATCTGCGAAACAACAGCAGGGTCACTGGCATTGTCTTGTATCAGCAGCAGGTGGAGGGCAGATAAAAGAAATACTTTTAGTTTCCTCTAAATTCAACCTTCTATATCGTCCATACAGCCTTTAATTTGAGTTTCTACACGAATAGGGAGTTTGGTTGCTGAGAGGTTTTGCGAAAAGGACGTCTTTGCTGATTTTAATGCAGAAAAGTGAGTCTTAAAAGGTTGTTTGGGTGCTGAAACATTTGTGTTGAAAATGATCCTTAATAGGATGTTTGCTTGCTTAAATTTGGTGTAGTAAACTATTTTCAATAAGACAGTTTGGTTTATATGATTTTGTGCAGCAAAGTGACCTTAGAGGGGTGTTTGGTTATTAAAATTATGTACAGAAAAGTAATCTTTTAGGCTGTTTGGATTAGCTATAACGTGCAGAGTTTTGTAGCCACTTTATGCTAAATTTTAGTGTTGCTTTATGCAGATTTTTGGGCTTTTTGGATCAACGATTGCAAGGTTTTTTGTGCAGAAATTTATGGCTACCCTTTATGCAGAAATATAGGCCGTTGCTGAAATTTTAGCAGAAAATTGGCTTTTTGCTGCTGATCTTTATGCAGAAAATTAGCCTTTTTGGTGGTGATCTTTTATGTGAGAGACCAAGTAACTTTATTACTAATTCCTATCAACACACTAATATTACATACAACATAATTCAAAGAGACAAAACGCAAACATCAAAATTCAGAAATACGACTGCACAATTCATAAGGTTCCAGCTCCACCCAAAATCCTCTACCTGCATTATAAATTGTTTTAGAGCAAGAAAATCTACAGAGCAAGGCATTTTGCAAAATTGGATGAAATAAGAAAACATGTGAAACACCCTACCTTCAATGAAATCATTTCCCGATATACATGTGTCTTCTCTTCCTTTTCTTCAAGACCAAACTCTCGGCTGCATCAGCAATTGCATTGAACCACTTGACTTTTCGTGTTGACAACATGAGATATCCCATCACCAATCCGACTAATGTTCCACATCCATATCCCAACGTCACCACTTTCCATGTAAATTCACTCTCCTCCTCGTCATCATATTCCCCATCATCTTCAACTTGTGAGGAAATTTGATGTTCACTTTTGGGCAATGGAGACCCATAGAGACCTGAATTCCCTCCAAAGGAAGTGCCAAATGTGCTGAACTGTGGTCCTTGTGGAATACGTCCCACGAGATGGTTTTGCGAGAGATTTAACACTTCAAGGGTGGTGATGCTGCAAGACTTTTGGGGATCTCCTGAGAGTTGGTTCCAAGATAGGTCTAACGACTCAATCTCTGTGAGATTCCAGAGCATGGAATTGGACCCTTAAGGCAATTGGGGATAGTTAAGCACTATTAGTGAATTAAGACCACCAATAACGTCCGGGATCTCTCCTTCAAATGTGTTATCTGATAGATCAATAATTGTGTAATCAACCGAAATTTGTGGAAAATTTTGATTCACCCCTTTCACCGCAACAACGAATGAGTAATACTTTACACCCACACCCATCTGTATATACGCTGGTGTTGTGCTGCTTTTAACAACATTCTTCATGGAATTGAAACTTTGAAAATATTTTGTAGGGAGTTGACCTACAAACCCATTATGAGATAAATCCAGAACTCGAAGACTTGGAAAGAGGGATTCAACAGTTGAAGAGGATTGAATGTCCCAAAGTTGTTTGATTTAAGGACAAGAACCTGCAAATTTGGAAGGCCTTCTAACCAACTAGGAAATGTACCATTTAAGTGGTTATTTCCAAGAGCAAGCACATTAAGGCCTGAGCATTTAGACAAGGAACTTGGCACCTCTCCTCTTAATTGATTTCCATTCAAACTAAGCCCTTGTAAACTTCCACAATCCCTGTATATGTTTGGAATTGTTCCTTCAAAGCTATTATTCCGCATATCTATCATTTTAAGAGATGAGGTGTTTCCAAAGCATTGTGGAATCAATCCACCAAAGCTATTATTGGACATGTCCAAATAGTGTAGCTGGCTCATGTTGCAAATTGATGGAGGGAATGGTCCCTGAATCAAGTTGGACTGCAGATACAGTTCATATAGTCCGTACCATTGAAATTGTGGCAAGCCTTTTATGAAGTTATATGAGAGATTTAAAGAAACCAACTCATTGCCTCCTATCTCCCCTTCCCAATGAGGAATTTGGCCATGGATTTCGTTGCTAGAGACATCTAAAAATCTAAGTTTTTTCATGGATCGAAAGGAATTCGGAAACACCTTTAGCTTGCAAGAGGCCAATCCTAAGAACCGAAAACCAAGGTTGACATAATGATTGGCATTCTTTGTTGTAACAGAGAAACCGCTGTAAGAGATATCTAACCATCCAAGGTTTGTGAGGCTTGATAACAATGTATCCAACTCCCATTCACGACTAAAATTATTATATGAAAGGCCTAGAACAATGAGGTTGGTGAGTTGTCGAAATGTTTGCATATCAATATGCCCATCTAACTGATTGCCACTGAGGACTAACCTTTTTAATGATGAAAGAGGAAATGACTCAAAAGGTACATTTCCACTGAACATGTTACTCAGTAGATTGAGATATTCTAAAGAGGGGGAAGTAAACAACCAAGATGGCAATGTCCCATTAAGTCTGTTATTTGATAATCTCAGATAAGTAAGGTTAACTGAGATATTTGAAGGGATATTGCCTGTGAAAGAATTGCCTCCCAAGTCAAGTGTTTCCAAAGAATGAAGATTGAAAATGTAATGAGGTAATTTTCCTATCAATTCTGTGTAGGGAGGAGGTCGAAATGTCAAAGAAGAAGTCATATTAACATATTTAAGAAAATCATACGAGGAGAGATCAAGGGAGACCAATTTATGAAGGAGTGCGATATCCGGTGGGACTTGGCTAGAAAACCCACAAAAAGAGAGGTTGAGATGTGTGAGACTATTTGAAAACCTTCCAATTTCATGTGGAATTTGGGAACCAGTAAAATTATTGTAAGCAAGGTTGAGTGTTTGGAGATGAGGGAGGTTAAAAAGGGAGGTGTTACGATGGATGGTACCACTTAACATTCCACAACTAACGTCAAGACCGATAACGTCACCGGTGGAGTAGTCGTAAGTAACCCCATTCCAATTACAGCAATCTGTACTTGTGTTCCAGCTCATCATTATTGGATGATAATCAAATCCTAGCCACAAATGACAGTAGTCATCTAGGAGAACGTTTGTGTAATTTATGGATGAAAGGTTATGTTTAAAGAGAAGCAAAGCTTAACTCTATTTTTTAGGGCATTTATGAATATCACTGAAAGAAGAAGCAATGGTGGTGATAAGAAAGAAAAGACAAAAAGATACTCAACAATTTTGAATCACTCATTATGTTTTAATTGCTATACACATTCATACTTGCTACACATATATATACTAACACTGTAGGTTTCACAAGAATATGATGCAAATATGTGTGTGGTCTTAGACTCGTTTCTAAACGTATCACTTGGGTTGTACAAGTCTATCAAAATTGATAGGCTTTGAACTTTAATTTCTTGTCGATTTATACACAATTCTAACTTTTGATAGCGATGAAAAAGAATCTTTCACTAAAAATATGTGGTTAAAAGTAATCTTTAAACACTAAAGGAAAACTATTTTTGGATGATTCATTAGACCAAAGACTAAATCAAACCAATAGCAGAGTTCAATGCAGTGAAGAAATGTATAAGAAAGATTGATTGGGATGTTACTGTTTGTGTTTGTGTCTGTGTCTGTGGACCAACAACTTTAGAGTATACAAGGGTTTAAGAAGACTTCAAAGTAAACTCATCTTGGTCCTTCCGTACCAATAGTTAATGTTACTTCATCATTCTTGATCATACATTTTTTATGTCTTAGTCTAATAATAAAATGAAAGGAAATGTAAAATTTGCCTGATTAAATCAACAAAGTTACCGGTGGTCTTGAAGAACATATAAGTTTTCATGTGGCTTTTTTTGTTATTTGAACACATTGTTTTGCTTCCATTGTCGCAGTAAAATTATGAATTAGCTAAGGGACGTGGATTAAACGATAAAAGTAGTCTAGTGTGTTTCTTTTAGGATGTTCAGTAGTGACATACTAATATCCGAAATTCTTATGCTTGGACATAAAATGTGTAAAACATAGCAGAGATGCAGTAGGATCTATTTTCTTTTTCATTTACACATTAGAAGTTAGGTTATAACATTTATTTCAAGGTGAGGCATCAAAGAATTTTGGACAGTGTTCGTTTTCAAGCAGTGTTCGTACTGGACAATCAGAGTAGGTACCGAGCCTTTTTTTTGAAATGGTTTCTGTTCTGTACTTCTTACACCTCCATTTGATCTCGGTTCAATACTTGATACTTGAGCGTTGAGTCGTATTCTATCTAGCATACCAATTCTCTCATGTAATCTCTAAATGGGAATTGCCTTCTTGTGGCCTCCACTTGTTTGCTTCAGTTTATCTTCTCTGTTCTCGAGTCTGTGCTTTACTTTTGAGTTTAAACAGAGCGAATTGAAGTAAGAAGAATCACTGAATAAACTCGTTATAGTTTGTCTACAGTAAGAGATTTAACGCTTTGTTTTTGTGAAGCTAAATCTTATGCCGATGCTATATAACTCAATTTGGATATAGTCTCGTCCTATTGTAATTCTTTGTCAATGATCTGCTCTTTAAGTCTGGCTAGCTACAGATGAGATAAAAAAAATACTCATATATATGAACCCGTAGATACATAGAAGATTATTGATCCGTAACCATCTTATATCACCTACAGTAATAAATCATTTACGAAATATGTATCAGGTTGTTGTCGGTAAAGTATAATTATGCCTATTAAGTCTATCGGGTTTAGATAGCTAATAATATCAAATGAGTAACTGCACATAGCTTGAACTATGACTCGACCATTACAACGGTCAACCACTGAACTTGTGTGGTGATTATTTCCATCGCCTTTATCGCAACCAATGCAATCACCACCCCTTAATAAACCACTGATGTCTCGATTATAACAATCTAATTCCTTACAAGCCCGAGCCTCATTGACTCTAATGTTACATTTGTCAAGACTCCTGAGTTTACCAACTCAAATAAAACTTAAGCCCTTCTGATGACGTATAGTCGGGTCACGAACACGACTAGTGAATAACACTAACTAGCCCATTATGAATGGGCTAACTTAATAATGGTTTGGGCTCACGAAAGCCCAAGTCCAAAGTCATTTATGGAATATACCGATATCTCCTAACTTTAGAGATAATCGTTTACCAACCGACTTAGGCGGGATACGCCGAAGGTTGGGGAACACGAAACCAATAAGGATTTCGTATGTATATAAAGGGAACCCTATCCCTCATTAAAGGGATGATCTAAAACCCTAACTCTCTTATTAAACCTAAAACCGATTACTTACTCTCACACCAGAGGATAATCGTGGGAGACAATCCTACGATAAGCCTAACGGTGTTTTCTGTTTACTTAGTGCGCAGGTCTCAGCGCAATATTCAATTGATACGAGAACCGAGCCCAAACGAACGCCCCAACTTTAGTATCAACAAGTGGAGCCATCCGTGGCACCATCACTAAGAACTAAGAACTAGAATGACGAAGCATGGAAACCCGCGATCGCAACAGACCTTACAGGAAAGAAGCTGCAGGCTGATCGACTTCTAAGCGGAACAACCCGTGTCGCAAAACCAAGGATCACCAGACCTGGTCTTCCCTCTGTGGAACAACGCTCTGGACAACCCCCGTCACCACCGCGCAGAGATCCGCTGCTGCACCCTTGCTACCCTTCAATCAGTATTAGAAACTCCCTCTCGAAGGCACCGGATACCTGACTGCAAAGGGCCCAATAGTAGAAAAGGCACCCTTGCTCTAGGGGTCAACGGAACTAGCACCGGAGATTTCGTATCTCAAAAAGAAACTTTGGCGCTCTCATGCAAGACGAAGCAAAGAGGTCGAGTCGGAGCCTCGCATGCCCGACTCAATTCACTCTGAAACGTCCCCCACCGCATCAAGCCAAGGAGCGGGAGGGATAGCCGCCGACCCCCGGTGTTTAACAGGATTGGGAGGAGAATTGAGAATGATGAGACATCTAACTCGCAGCATTTGGAAGGAAGCGAGGAGGATGAACGGCGTACCAATGTCCACGCCAGGCTTGGTAGCCGAGTCAGGACAGACTTGGGCGAAGGTACTCCCCAGTGAAAGCCCTTCAAGTGCGATTCTCGAGGACATCCAAATGCGAAGAAGGGAAAATTCGTCCTTGGTAATTTCTCGGACAACAAGGATAGCGAAACTAGACAACTGGAAGTCCGGAGGAAATATCGTGACGGGAGGAGGAAGACATGTCTTTTCCGTATACCAAAAGGTGGATGTTCACTCGAATGATCGTTCTCGAAGATAAGAAGGCGCATGCCCGCGAATGTCAAAACCTATGATGGAACAGGTGATCCTGATGATCACCTAAATTTTTTTGAATCAGCCGCTACTATCAAAAACTGGCCACAACCTGTGTGGTGCCACATGTTCAATTCCACCTTAGTGAAACGCTACGAACGGTTCAAGAAGCTTCCACGAAGCATTGATGGCTTTGAAGAGTTGAGAAAGGCGTTTCACCTAAACTTCACTCAGAAAGAAGTGCGCTAAAACCCTCGAACTCGCCAGGGTCAAACACGGAATCTACAAGCGCTTATATGGAGCGCTCAAAGATAGTGCATACAGTTAAGGCATGCCCGAAGTGTTGAAAATCTCGGGTTCATGAGCGGGATCAATAACCAGAACTCATCAAAATGTTGAACGACAAGATCCCCCAAACCTTTGATGAACTTATGAAATGCACAAGGTCCTTCATCCGGAGAAGCCGACGGATAGCAAGAAAGGCTACTCAAACTACCGGTCACGAGAACAACCTGGGAGACAATCCATGACCGGAGTAGCAACCGTAACAAGAACTACCGCGCCGTGGGAGCGGGATAATAGACAGTATACCCACACCAAGACTCCAAAGGAAATATTCCAGACCCCCGCAAATGCGCACCCGAGAGGATTCGGCGGGAGTGGATTGTGACTATCATGGACGAAGGGCCACACCAATGAATGTGTCCAAGCTGCGCCAACTCATCGATAAATTAGTGAAAGAAGCGGATTGGACCATTTGGTCAAGAACATCAAAGAAGGAAAAGATAGGCAGAAGAGTGAACAAGAAAGAACCAAAGATGCTGACACCATCTACTGATACCATGGCACAGTAACTATGAAGGTCACCAAAAATTTTCCGCAAAGGAAATCTCTTTCCCCACCTTGACGGACAACGTGAGTGGTAGAGCCGCTCACCATTGAAATTAACGCGGGGGGTCACGATATCCACCGCATGTATGTTGATGGAGACATCTGCAGCATACATAATGTAACAACTTGTTTCAAGTGGCTGCGACCGAGATACGCAATTAATCCCGGTCATGATACATTTGGTTTTACAGAGAAAAGATATGGCCTATGGGGCAAATACCTACTAGTCAATGGGTAATAAAGAACACTCAACTGAACGAATTTTATGGTGATCAAATCCCTTCGCCATACAATGGCATTATCGAAGACCGGGGATATCGCCATGCGTGCAGTGACCGTCTACACATGGGATGCTCAAATTCCGAAGGTGGTATTGTTACCCTCTACAATGCCACTGTACCACATAGAGAATGTAACACGATTACATGCGACGACACCGTTCCAGAATGAGCGCAACCAAAGTTCCAAACCTAAAGGTTGCAATTCATCCGATTACCGCAGCAGAAATATCGACGGAGGATCATTGTCGGACAATGGCAGCAATTGGTGCTGCGCTCTTGCAAAAGAACACGGACATCTTTGCATGGGAGACAAAGCACATGATGGGTACCACGTTCAATCACAGAACACAAGCTGAGAATCCGACAAGGATACTCGCCACGCAAGAAGTAAGCGCGCCAAGCTCCGAGGCGCCGCATGCAATTCTGGCAGGTACACAAACTTGTGGAGGCAGGATCATGAGAAGTCTACTACAATGACTGGCTTTCTAACCCGATAATGGTCAGAGCGACGGCTGGCGGATGTGCGTGGACTTACTGATCTCAACAAGGCATGTCCACAAGACAAGGCTACCCACTACCAGAGATAGATGGAAGATAGAATTGTGTGGATACCCACTCAAGTGCTTCCTAGATGCATATAAAGGATACCACCAAATTCAGATGGCTAAGGAAGATGAGGAAAAAACGGCCTTTCATATAGCAAGAACGTCTTGCTATACCAAAATGCCCTTTGGCCACCAGCCGGCTATCAAACGGTTAGTGGATAATGCATTTGAAAAAAGGTGGGCGCAACTTAGAGTTTACGTTGACGACCTAGTCATAAAAATCCATACTGAGGATGAGTTGGTGCACGACAATGAGGAAACATTTAGGACACTCAAAGAGATCAACATGAAGCTAAACCCTAAAAAGTGCACTTGCGCTATTGAGGCATGTTTCTGATACCGATAGAACCTGATGGCATCAAACCATGTCCGGAAAAACTAAGGTTTGTCATCGAACTTCCTTCACCGCCGTTGAAGGAAGTCCAATCTCTCAATGGAAAAGTGGCGGTCTAAATAGATTCTTGTCCAAGTCGTGACAAGTCACTACCTCTCTTCAAGACACTCAAGAAGTGTATAAAAAAGGAGATTTTCGCTGGACTACGAGGTAGAGAAGCCTTAACGGCTTAAACAACACCGGCAGCGCTCCCCACACTAGTCGACCCCACGGGGAAGAATTGATTATGTACTTATCTCAACACATACGGGAGCGTGGTGTCTTGATGGACGGGAGTCGTACAAACAGTGTATTTTGTAAGCAAAGCGCTCAAGAAAACGGAGATTAACTATAGCGCCATGGAAAAGTTGGTCTTAGCATTGGTATTCGCCGCCAAAAGAGCGCAGTATTTCCAATCAAGCATCCAATGTAATCACGACCAACCTATCAAACAAATTATCTCCAAACCTGCGAGGCGACTACGTAGTGGAGTGTGTTGCTCTCGGTGAACACAACATCTCCGGACCGCGTCTGCAGTAAAAGGGCGGATACTAGCGATTTCATCATCGAAAAACCGGACCACGATGATACACCCGCACCAAGCAAGAAGGAACTACAAGATCCATGGATCTTGTTCACGGATGGATCTTCATGCGTGGATGGGAGTGAGCGAGCCTCATCCTCACAAGCCGAAGGATTGAATTCACTTACGACTGTGCATTTTGAGTTCCAGCGACAAACAATGAGGCGCAGTATGAAGCCCTATTTCCGGACCACGGCAGCTCGAATGGGTGCGCGAACACGGAAGCAAATGTGGATTCCCGGCTAGTAGCCAACCACGTGTTGGGCGAATATGTGGCTAAAGAGGAAAACATGATCCAATACCTCAACAAGACCAAGGCACTAATCCAAGGCTTTGACAGGTTTACCATCGCGTGTTCCTAGAGGGGAAAATTGAAAGGCGATGCACTAAGCAAGATTGCATCCACAAGCTTTGGCACACCCTGTCAAAACAAGTGTTGGTGGAAACGTTGAATAGCAAATCCATCTCGGAGATGGAAATATCCACGGTAATAGAGGAGGAAGATCCTACGTGGATGACACCAATAATGGAATTTATAAGCAAGGGCGTATTGACCCAAGAACAGAAGGAAGCCCGAAGAATACGGCGCACAACACAGAAGTTCGAACTTCGAGACAGTGTACTATATCGGCGATCCTTTCTGCAACCATGGCTCCGCCTGCGCCGCCCCCTACGCAAAATTATGTACCAGTGAATCGACGCCGGTTCATGCAGATGCATTCAGGACCACGATCCGTGGTGGCACGTGGCTTTACGCTCAGATATTATGGCCCACCATGCACCGATGGATGGAATTAATAAGAAGTGCGATATCATCAGGTTCATAGACCCATCCTGCGCAACCACAACAGGTAGAGCTAACGCTTATCAGCGCCATGCTTCTACAAATGGGGTATCGACATTGTGTGTCCTTCCTCCTTGGCAGCAGAGGATTGAAGTTTCTCATAGTGGCCATAGACTACTTCACCAAGTGGATTGAAGCAAAAGCAGTTGTAACAATTACTAGCAATCAGGTCAAACGCTTTGTTTGGGAAAATATTGTATGCCGCTTCAGGCTACCTGGGGAAATCATCTCTTACAACGGGAAACAATTCTGTGACAATCCCTTCAAGGACTGGTGCGAGAAGTTGAATATCACGCAACACTTCTCGTGATCGTTAAACATCCAAACCAACGACTTAGTGAGCGGTAAATCAAGTCTGGGTAAAGGAATTAAAGCACGTCTGGACAAGCACAAAGGAAAGTGGGTAGAAGAATTATCGCATGTTCTTGTGGGCGACCGCATTTCAATCAAACTAGCACGGGGACACTACTTTTCTCTAGTATGGGATGTACGGCCATACCAACCGAAATTGGGATGCCAACTGTTCGCACTGCTGAAATCAATGTTGCAACCAATGATGACGAAAGCGCGTATCGACTTAGACCTGTTGGAAGAAAGACGTGAGCGCGCAGCTATATGTGAAGCAAGGTCGAAGTAAAAATGAAGTGATACTATGATGCTAAAGCCGAAGTGCCCTATCAGCACAGTGACTTCGTATACCGTGCCAATGATGCGAGCCATGCGTGTACACACTGAAAAACTTGGACCGAAGTGGAAGGACCCTATGAGGTTATCAAGCATTAGGGACAAAGGCACAAGCTACTTCTAGACATGGATGGTCGGGAACTACCGCGTACATGGAACATTTGCAATCTTAAGCTATGTTATCTCTAGGAATGGCTACGGCCCAGCACACGGACGCCTTGCATTCTTTTAGTGAAGTGCCCAATAAATATCCGTGTATTTACATTTTGCTTTACTTAGGGAAATGTCTTATTTATTTTCTTCTTATAAAACTGCAAGTATTAATAAAATGTCGCGGTTTCTAGCTAACTCCGCGACACATTTCAGTTTATTATTTCCATATACCTTATGTCTTAACATTTTCTATCTCTTGTTACATGGTGTGGTGCATGCACTTAATAAACCCACCATGGTACAAGGATGCAAACCTACTAAATAACTCGTTGAGTAAGAGGGTTGCAAACCCATCAACATTGATCATGTATCCTTGTTAAACACCTTGTTCTCAAGACGTTGGAATAAGTTCGGCGTCCTGACGACGTTCGGGTGGCTTATGCATATCGCGCGCTTTAACAAATTAGGAATCAAGATACTTGACTCCTTTATATGATATTTACAGTACGCTGCATATCACACCATACACGACTATGATACAATTACTTAGAAATTATGTTTTAAGTATACCGTGATTTTCATACATGACTATGAATTTCCTATCTTATTCGCGCTTATATAACAGTTTGATTCTTAGACAACAAGTACGTTTTTTACGCAAAGACGAATAACTAAGTACAAACATTACAAGCTGGAATAATACCAACACGCATTCAACAAAAGGAGAATTTTATTAACTAACATGCGTTCTTACAAAAATGATGTTTACAATACAAGTTACTATCTACATGCTATTACAACGTCTAACCGACGAATTTCCTACACAGCTTGCAGCGCCCCCAACCTCATTCAGCTTCTTCAGTAAGTTGGAATCTTGGCGTGATACCGTGGCAACACTAACCGGTATCCCGTCACGATGGGGAGATGTGCTGCGCAATACCGCACAAAACAAACCTTTACCTTTTTAATTTTTGGCAAGTCTTGTAGCATACGCTTCCAACACTTGCTTTATGGGCACTTCTCCAACGCGAAGGGATTTAAGATATCCTTGGGGCGAGCAAATATAGGCACTTGGAGTTGAGATTCATCGGTTTCGAGAAATGGTCCAGCTCGCTCGATTTTCACCACGCATGCCGCCTAGGTCAGCCCTCCATAATGACCCCATCTGATAATCCTGGTCGCTACTAACTCGAAATCGGGGAAGCTCCAATGACTTCATCTTCTCCATAGCAGCCACCACTCATCGTATGATTGGCATTATAACCGGTACCTCTATCGTGCACCTTCAACAACTTAGCCTCATGAAGCTCCTCAACAGCCTCTGCCTTACCCTGTGCCAATGCTCACTGAACCACTCCCCCAAAGGCGTCCACTACTTCCTGCGACTCCAAGGTGCTGAGAGCAGCAAGTCGCAGACCGTGGCCAATGAGCCACCTGCGCTCAGCGATTGTAGACAGGAGTTGGAGATATAACTCCTCATCATACTCCAGGTTGAGCTTGCGAAACTTCATCTCCTGCGCTTCCAAGGCACTGCGCACAGTGGCACCAAAGTTTTTCAACTGCGAGGTCAACTCTTCCTTGCCCTTTTCCAGATACTTCAAATACCGAGACACGAAGCCTTGTACCCCGATGACTCAGACGCTTCTTGCTTATTGACCCATCAGCGCATCTTCTTCAGCGAGCTTTTGGGCATACGCACTCAGGCCCTCTGCCTCAACCTTGGCACTATCCAACTGCGCCTCCAGCGACGCAATTTTTTGATCCTTTTGTGCGCCTTGGCTGCCTTCCCCAGAAACCTTGGCCTTTAGCTTCTCCACTAGTGAAGCTTGATGAGCAGCCGCCAGCATCAACTCCTCAACAAGCTGGTCCATGGGCGCATCCCCAGCCGCCAATGGCTCAGCGTTTTGGCTGTTTGGCTCAGAGAACTAAAAGTGTACAGGACTATCTCTGGGGGGGCGACTCCGCAGACTGTTCAAACCTGCACACAAGAAAGGGAATTATTAATTTCTCGCATAAATAGGGGATGCGCAAAAAACTTTGACGACATTACTTACTGTGGGCCAGATGTATCAGCCGAGGGGGAGGCAACGCAACGTCGCTCGATAATGATTCCACCGTTAGGATAACGGGGCAATTCTTCCTCGATGAGCTTGCGCCATCCTCTCCAAGTGATCTCTTGCGCTTCAACCCTGGGTCCTCCTCCTCTTCTTCCTCCATATGCTTCGCCATCGCTACTTGTGATGGCCGTGCAATGGGAAGGCACTCTAGGGCTCGCGACACTCTGCGGTGGGGTCGCCGAAAGTGCGCGATGGATGAGCTAGCCCCCGCTTCTCCCAGCTCCATTTCCATGGTACGCCAGTGTAGCATCAAGAATGGGCTCTTCTCCTCTCTCAGCCGCGTCCTACATTAACCTCGGCGCTTCGCTTCGCTAGTTGCACGACTTTGAATAGGTCCATTTCTCTGCGAACAACAAAACAAACAACAAAAATAGATTATGACAAGTACATAGAGAAGAAAGAAAAACGCTTATAGTAATATAACACAACGGATTACGAAAGGACGAGCACACCCCGCCATCCGCGCCTAAGAAGATCGGAACCTCCTCCGGACTACCAAAATAGTTGCGGCTAATGCCCATGTGCACCAAAAATTCCTCAGGGTAGGAATTGATGGGGATGCGATTGGTGTTTATTGTATCCGCATCCTCCGAATTGTACGATCCAGGGAGGGGGCGCTCATCCTTTGGCAGTGTACCCTGGGTATAGAAATCGAAGCGCGATGGGAAGCGCCGTCTACCCGGAAAAAGTGTTTCTCCAACCCGCCGTCTAATTTTCGGTATAACACCTAACCTGAAGGCGCCCAACGCTTAGCGAATGATACCCACCCGCTGTGACCACATTGTGGTAAAACGCGGAAAGTGGATAGTCGGGTTAATTTCGCAATTAACCTCGAAGTCGGTGATTTTAGCCGCACCTATGCAGTGTAGCTGGATATATGCGACGTAGTAGTTTAACACGTCGCTAAGGAATAAAGATATTGGCACACATTGATTCACTAACTCAAAAAACGCGTGTATACCCCTATCCTTCCCGGGGAAGTCCCAGACTAATTGACGATTTGCACCCGAACTTCCGGATGCACCGCGAGGGGAATGTAATAATCGGAGGTGAACTCTAGAAGTTCGCCCTCAGTTATGATGGATGTGAAATCAGATAAAACTTTGACCATGGTATCGTTTTTATATGCGCACGGCCGCTGTTACCTTTGGAATAGTTGTTTTCTAGGTTGCAAGTTGAAGGTTTGTTAACAATGGCGGATTAAGTTTTTACTGTGATAATCACAGTAAAAGGAAGGTCGATGGTTATATAAGTTTCCATTATCCACGTGATGCACGACACGTGGATCCCACTAACTCTGAATAAGTGGCTAGGATATGTTGAGGTGACAAGGACGTTACTTTCCAATTCCGAGGCATTCGCTTTTTGAAGATATTTGACCTAGATGCAACTTCTCCGCTACGCCACGAGGAGTTTAAATGCCCACAGTTTCTAGTCTAGCATCCGCAGTTAGTCGCGCATACTAGATGGGGACATGATGACGATAGTCCACTCGGTCACGAACCCGACCAGTGAATAACACTAACTAGCCCATTACGAATGGGCTAACTTAATAATGGTTTGGGCTCACGAAAGCCCAAGTCCAAAGTCATTTATGGAATAAGATATCGGATATCTCCTAACTTTGGAGATAATCGTTTACCAACCGACTTAGGCGGGATACGCCGAAGGTTGGGGAACACGAAACCAATAAGGATTTTGTGTGTATATAAAGGGAACCCTATCCCTCATTAAAGGGACGATCTAAAACCCTAACCCTCCTGTTAAACCTAAAACCGATTACTTACTCTCGCGCCGGAGGATAATCGTGGGAGACAATCCCACGATAAGCCTAACGGTGTTTTCTGTTTACTTAGTGCGCACGTCTCAAGCAGCAATATTGAATTGATACGAGAACCGGAGCCCAAACGAGGAACGCCCAACTTTTGTATCAACACCTTCATACAAATTATTCCATCGATCCCGAGTGAGGAAATCTAATTCATTATGGATTCACAGGAACTTAATGATGTTTTGTATCTTTATTTATGTTTGTTATAAAAATATACAGTAGTTAGGAATTTGTGCCAAATGAAATAGTGGAAGAGGTTTCAAAAGAGCATACTGATGAGATTTCTTGTCCCACATCACTGGGTTAGCTAGAGTGGCAGAGGCTGGGAGGTGTATAAAATAAGATGTTGGGATGGGTTGTAAAGCATCTTTGCGCTTGGGGCAATGACGCAGCTAATGAGGTAATAACCGAGGCGCGTCAAATGCTGGTTGAAAACTATTTCCAAACCCCCTCCTTGGCCTTGGGTCTCCCTTGGGCATCGAGAATTTTTGGAAGGGCTCCCTTTTTAAGGATAAAGCCCTACAATCCTTTGTGTAATTTTATTAAGTCTAGAGTGAGTTTGCTTTGCTTTTGTAGTCTGTCAACTGATTTAGTTTAAGCCATTTTGGTTGTCGTATGATGTTCTTTACCAAAATGGTTTGATTGAGTAGATTTATAGCCAGGTATATTAGCTCCTCTTGCAAACCTTTTGGTTATATGGGTCCTAGCACTGGCTGTTGTCATAGATCATAAGATATCAATTCGAGACCATAGTGAATCTATAACCAACATCAAGTCAACACCCATGACCCAACTAGCTTTTTAGTTCATGTTCATTTCTTTACCTTATGTCTTTATGTTATCTCATCAGCTGTTATGGTCTTAGGTCCTTATACTATAAAGAAAAAACCGATTTGCCTTGGTTGTGTAAAATAAATAAATTTGTTTCGTCTAATGTATACCAGTCCCCAATTTGGCCCCCGTAAATTCATGACCAACTCAAATGATTGAGTTCGGGTCACGATGTGACGTGATTAGATTCAAAAGATCGAGTCAGGCCCGTTCCATGATGTGATTTGAGACCAAAGCCACATCTAGATCAAATTATGAAAGCACCAAACTACCGATATCATGTGCAAACTAAACTGGCTGCATTAGTTAATGATGGATCAATCTTCAATGTACATTCATGTTCGATACAAACTTTTTGTAGCAGTATATGCGACAATAAAATTTTTACTTGATGACAACAATTATAACAATGAAACACTTTCTTATGCAAATTGTGATTAAGACCGCAATTCAAATTACCTCAACATTCCATAACAATAACTAGTTTCGAAAAATGAAATAAGATGACAACTCCTATCTCATAAATATAACTAGAAGAAGACATTCTTAATTAAGTCATAACATGTTAGAAACAAAATACATATAACATTTCCTTAATCTGATTGCAAAACAGCCTCGAAAGACAAGCCATCCTTAGCCCTCAATTCATCTATGTAACTCCTAACCTCTTTAGCAATCATCTTCTTCATGACATCTACAAGACACGTGTCCTCAATCTCCTTTTCTACCTCATCACCTCCTTTCTTCTTCCCCATCGCCGGTGGTACTTAACGTCAAAGCGTATCCCATCACGTACCGGCTGACGTCACTCACACTCACACACCTCCTTTTATTCTTCTTAAAACCCAAACCCTCGTCATCATTATCATCAGACTGAGTCGACTCACTCTCAGAAGACCGAGTCAGAGTAAGTCCACGTCGCCTGAGAGTCGAGTTCCAGTTGTTCTTAATCGCGTTATCCGTACGACCAGGCAAGAGCTTGGAAATGACGGACCACTTGTTGCCGTGGATGAGGTGTGCTCGGAGGATGACGTCATCTTCATGAGGAGTGAAGGGACGGTGTTGGACGTTGGGGCTGAGCTGGTTACACCAACGGAGACGACATGACTTGCCGGATCTTCCGGGTATACTTGACCCGATCACCGACCAGTTTCTTGCACCATGTGTTTCCACTAACCGTAGACGTACTTAACGTCTTCTTCTGGGGTCCATGACCCTTTCTTTTTGAATAAGTTAACGTCGTCGTTTGTCATATTTTGGATGGGTTTGTGAAATGGAAATTTGAAGATGTGAAATGGTTTGGTTGTTAATAAGAAGGTGGGAAGTTAGGTTTAACCGTTTTTTGTTTTGGGATGGAATGGTTGGTTAGTTGGCATGCATCAGGAATCATAAACTGCCCGTGCAACTTTTGTTTATATATTTATTTGTAACTAATTTGTAACAACATGGCTCATTCAGTTAAAACTTCTTTTTACCCATTTTCAGTTTTCTTAATTTAGGTACTATAACCGTTTAATTTATTTTATTACAAACTTTTTCTATTTTAATTTAGTCAAGTAAGTAATGCATTAGTCATATAGTCTAATTGTTAACAGACAAAAAAAAAAAAAACACGTTTAAGATAAATGAGACCACTACTTTCCACAATCAATCAAATAACATCCTTGCTCACTAAATTCTCTTTTAATTGGTTTAAATAAGAAGTGAATAATTATTTTGAAATATCCTAAAATTAACAGATGGATAATAATTTTGAGACGGAAGGAGTTGTAAATAGCTTATTTTGGTAACAATGTTTTTTTAACTACTAATTTTATGAAATTTAAACTCACTCTCATACAAAGTATAATTACATATTTTTATTTTCTTAAGATTTTGATGTGATCACTTCATATTAATCTATTTAGAATTTCAAAAGTGTTAAATCAAAAAGCTTTGTATAATGTTTTTTTAAAAAAAGTTGTTAATACTTTTACAACATTTTGTGTTTAACTTTGGGTTAAACCTATATATGTCGTTTATGATTATCATATAGAAATCTTCACTTTATTATGAATAACTTGCAGGTTTATCTAGATCTTATGGGCGCGTTTAGTTGAAAGGGAACACTATTTGTTTTGCACAAAATATTTTGTACAAAACAAGAAAAATAAAAATTACGTTTAAATCAAGGAAAACTACAAAACACAATTTTGTGTTTTCCTTGTTTTCTTGATAATATAAAACAATTACATAAGAACACGTTTTTTAGGTTATGTGGAAAATTAAATCCTTTTTTTATTACAAATCTGAAAATAAAAAATTAAATAAAAAAGTATTATTATTATTATCATTATTAAATCTGAAAATAGAAAAACGTCTCCAACATCTTCCATATTTAGAGATTTTTTGAAGGGTTGATTAATATCCTTCATATTTGGATGATTATTATTCATCCTTCAAATGCTTTATAACATTGTTTTAATTAGTTTTTCTATATAATATGTTAGATGTCTTCGAAACTTTGCATTAGATACTCCATATTTGGAGTATATGGTTGGAGATGAATAAATTTTGAAAGATGTGTTGGAATTATATAACATGACAATCAATAAATAATCACAAAACATCAAAGTATACATGCGGAAACGTATAGGATTTATTAACAAATAATTAATTAACATAAGAAGAATATGCGTACCTTACTTGATTCTAGCCGAACAAGAATCAAATCCACAAAACTAGCAATTGGATGAACCCTAATTAGGGTTTATAGGATTATATGAATTACCCCTTACCGTTTTGTAATTCAATCCAAGAATAACAATAATGTGTGTTATACCACGCTCTGTACACACACGCATTCAAATCAAATTAAAGTAATGCTAGTTGTAATCAAACAAAATAATTTGTTTTGGAAAAACAAAGTATTCCACAACCTTGGGAGGTAGTCGACCGAATATAAGCAAAAAACACACACAAACACTTTTTAGGTTTTAGCTTATGAGTACAAGAGTGAGAAAACAAAGACCCTAAGCCTTGTATTTATACCCAATATAACTTGGTGACCAAGTTAGATATGGATTGGGTTTGGAAACCCTTAGGCCGACGTGGTTTAGGACTCCACAAGGGATTCTTGAACCTTCTTGATCTTTAATTTCACATCTAGTCATTCCAATTAACATTTAACGATCGTTAGTCCATTACACTTAATTAACTTAACGTCCGTTATATTATTTCGTGTAATTAATAAATAAATATAACATTTACATTTAATTATTAACTTTAATTCTCATACGTAAAGTGTGCAATCCTGTGGTCTCGAGTTCGATCCTGTTAGCCTCGCTTTTTTATAAAGATAACGTCACTTACGTGAATTGGACTAGATGCGTAGTATACTTTGCCCATAGGACTAGTATCGTTTATGGCAAAGTTAGAGCCTATAAATATCCCTCATGACTCTCCATGAGGGGTGAGGTGAAGCATTTGGTCATTTGTATTGTGTGTTTATTTATAAAAGTTCCATTGTTTTCTCCTCCCTCTCTCTAGTTTCTCTCTCTAAAAGGATGAAGATGTTCATTTTCTTTCACCAACCACGACCTCCAAACCACATAAATCTTTATACTTTTTCGGTCCTAACAAGTGGTATCAGAGACAGGTTAGTAATAAGCGGATTTCGGCACTTACAAGTTTGAACTTCTAGTGTGTTAACAGCATAGTGTGAAAACACGTCTCTAATTCTCACAAAGGCCATTCCTGAACTGGAGTCCCACAAGTGAGATAACGATGCACCAAGTACACCTACAGTCAGATGAGTCGCGAGGTACACCGGCATCACCCCATGATCTGAGACCGTTTGAGACACACTAAGCGTAATCCACGAAGATTACCGCTGACCTGCTGCCGGGCTGCTTGATGTTGACCCCGTAGGAATTTCTATTCAATCACTGAAGATCACAAATGTGAATCTTCTCATAAATGTTCTAGCAGATTGCTAAGACCCGTGGGACTCTAGAATGTATCACTTGTGCCCTTATTCTTGAACAACAAGTTTATGAAATGTCAAGTGTTCCTATGAGATCTTTTGATGAATCTCGTGGCTCTAGACTCAATTATTGCATTTTGGTTTTCCTGAGCGGAGACTAGAGAGAGGGTCTCCTTCTTCAATATCAACGATCTCTAAGAGAAAGTCGATAGATTATGTAGGGTTCCCAGTGAGAATGAAACAAATCCTTTTAAGAGGAATTGAGTGGCTAGAAGGTTTAGAGCAGTGCGTCACTAGGTCCATGACGACTTTTAATCTTCAATACCGGCGTCATCAAGTGACAACCAGTAGCAGATGAACTGAACCCGGTTTCTTCCCTAAGGTTGATTATGGAGGGCTATTTCTTTTCACCCTTTTTCATTACTTTTCTTTTTAATTCTTCAACTCCTTCTTTCTCCTTTCTCACATTACTCCTTTTTCCAATCATTCCTAAGGACTTCTAATACTAACTATTTGTGATGTCCTTGGGTAGATCCTCTCGCTCAAGGATCATAGACGGATTTCCTATCCTTAGACACCTTATAACTCCATGATTGTCCCATGTTGCCATAAAACCATTTTTCTTGAAAATCTCTCAGAGTGTTTATGATTATCAAAATATTTTGTTAACACCTTGAGAGTTTTGATTTTTAGAAACACTCCCCCTTCACATGCGCTTATAAGTTTTGAAAAAATCTACATTGAGGGTAGAGTTCAACTTTTGAATTGATCGGCTCATGATAGACAATTACCCACCAGACACGGTTACGTTGCTTAGTTAAAGAGTTCCATTGTCAGCTTTTAGGTGACAACTAGCTCTAATAACTAACTTGAAGTTGTAAAACTCCTAAAAAGGAGGTTAGACCCATGAAAGTGCATATCTATCACAAGTTTCTCGAGATGGTACATTTAATGACTTTGATTCCCGCCATTCATTTGTTCCGACCGAGTCGAGCTCATTTTGAGATTCAAACAACGATCATTAAATCTTTTGATCACATTTTAATCACGTTTTCCCCCTCAAAAATAGCATATTCGTGATATTTTTGATATCAACGGATTAAACAACATTGTAGAAACTTTTTGGGAAGACAAACGGATTTGTCTTAAGCATGAATTTGGAACATTTTTGTTTTATACTCCCCCTTTAGTAAAGCATAATCAATTAAAGGGTTTTAGAGAGAGTTATCTTGAGCACAAAAGATTTTGAAAAAATCTTTTTGAACAATTTTGAAAAAAGGTGCTCAAGATGATGATGATTTCTCACCAGTTTTAAATGTAGTGCAATCAAGCGCATACACTTGATTTTTTTTCTTTGAAAACACGAGTTTTGATTTGAAAATAATCAAAAGTCATCATTTTAGTACGGTTTCGCATCAAGTATACTAAAGCCATTTTTTTAAGAAATTTTGAGAAACGATATGTTTTGGAAAACATTTAAAGAACTCGCCGAGCATCTGTACATACCCGTATCATGTTGAATGACATTTCTAGAAACGCATAGAATATCGATTATAATGAGACATGTCATGAGAAGAATATTTTTGGATTTTTGATTTTCTATTGTTTTTGTATTTTTGAAAATTTTATATTTCTTATATTTTGCTTTTGTTGGTTTTTCAAATTTTGTATTTTGTTTTTCAAAAATATTTACAGTAAGCTTTTGGAAAATCATTTCAAGAAGATTCGAGAAGACGTTCTAACTCCTCAGGGGTTAGGCTTCAGATTCCAATTCGTCGAACTAAATCGCCAAACCTTTTGGAAGGGCTTTAGTAAATAAATGAAGTTGGTAATCGCTTCACAAAAAATAATTCAATAGTACCATTTTCGACGCACTCTTTTGATGAAGTGATAGCGACACGAATGCTTAGTCTTTGAGTGATGAACAGATTTCATGATATGGCACTTTTCGAGTCACAATACATAGGTATTTTATCGAAGTAAAGCCATAACTGAGTTGTGTTCTCATCCATAGAACTTGAGCACAACAGCAGAAACACATACTCGCTTCGCCGTTGAAAGTGCGCAATCTTGTTTCTTTGAAGACCACTTACTAACTTTTCACCCAAAATTGTGCTCCTGATGTACTTTTGTCTGAACTTGATCACCTGCGTGGTCCGATCTAAAAGGCAAAGATCAAATCCGGATTCCTTCGGATACCAAAGACCCATGTGAATGGATGTCTTCGTGTACCGAAAGATCCTTTTAACCCTTTTGAGGTGCGCCCGTAGGATTTGCTCGAAACCGTGCTAATAAGCAAACAGTAAAATGAATATCGGGTCGACTAGCAGTGAGGTACATGAGAGAACCAATCATGCTCTGATATTTCTTCGATCAATAGGTTTCCAAACAAATCGGCTCCAATTTTGGTGAAGTTACCATTGGTGCAATGAGTCACAATTATCCATACCATGATTTTTCAAAATCTTACTTGTATATTTAGCTTGATTTATAAAAATTCCACGAGGGGAATGATGTATTTGTAAACCAAGAAAGAATTTTAGTTCCCCATCATGGACATTTCAAATTTGCTTTTCATGAGATTTTCAAAATGTTTTAAAGATTCGATTAGTGGACCCAAAGATGATGTCGCCCACGAATCTGAACAATCAAAATGTCGCTTTTGCATTTTTGTGTAAACAAGGTAGGATCAACTGTTCCTTTGGTGAAATTGTTTTGGATAAGGAAAGAGGACAGCCATCATACCACGCCTCGGAGCTTGTTTCAAACCATAGATTGCCTTTTTGAGTTTGTAGACGAGTCCGATGTTCCAAGTCTATGAAGTCTTCTCGGTGACTCACGCATACACTTCTTCTTTCGTGAGTTCCATTCAAGAACGTCTTAATGTCCATCCGATAAACCGTGATGTTTTTGTGTGCCGTGATAGGCTAAGAATATCCCGACCGCTTCTAGTCTAGCTACGGCCAATGACTCCTCAAAGTCTATCCCTTCCTCTTGTCTGATCCTTTGGCCACAAGACGGCTTTTATTGCGTAATTACGTCATCTCTTCATCCTGTTTGTTCTTCCATAACCATTTGAGATCAATTACTCGAATGTCAATTGGTCTTGGAACCATTTCCCAAGAGTCATGTAGACGTTATTGGAGAAGTTCCTCCTGCATCGCTTCTATCCATGCGGTTCTCGCCATTGCCTCAATGTTTTTCGGTTCAATGTTGCTAATTGAGCAAAGGTAAATGCATAAGTCGCAATCGGTGGCAAGTTGGCGCCTCGTCTGAATTGGCCTTGAAGGTTCACCAATAATTTTTTCAAGGGATGGTATTTTGTCCACTTCAGTGTGAAGGATACCGTAGATTATACGAAAGCGAAGTTAGATGGTTCTCGTAGCTTGAAGATGATTCACTGACCGTAGCAAACGGTTTTCAAATAATCTTCATCTAACGTTGCATCGTTTTGAGTAAGTTCTTCTTGAGATGGTATGTTTTGGTTTTGCTCATCAACCGGCCGTAAAACGTTTCAAGAATTGAGTTTCGAGTAGATGTAGATGATGTTGATGGAGTTGGTGCATTGGTTTCGACCAGATGCATCATCTCGGTGGTGGTGGATGATTTTGAGCGGTGTACGAATGATGGTTTGATGCATTTGTCGAAGTTCCACCATAGTATTCATCGAACATTAATCAAGAAATTCTCCCATTCTTGTTCTTTAGGTTTGTCAAACGACGTTGATCGGTGAGCTCTTTCGAGGTACAGTCCGTAAGTTCAGTGGGTTTAGTGCGGGTTCTAGAGCCGGCCCTCTCACAAGCCATTTGTGAAAGTTCATCAAAATTCACATTCATCGTCTCCATGATCCTCCTAGTTCTTCCGTTATACACCCCAATGCCCTCGAAGTTATCTCAATATCCAATGAAGATTCCAATATCACCTTTTGCTTTCTCGCTTCCAACATCTTCTCCGCATTCGTAGGATACCACAAAGCCAAACACGCGAAAGTAAGAGATATCCGGTTTTCTGTTGTTCACAAGCTCATATGGGGTTTTATTGAATCTTGGATCGATTAGGGATCGGTTCTGAGTGAAACAAGCAGTGGCAACAAACATCACCTATAGAAATAACGGTGCACTAGAATAAATTAGAATTGTGCGAAAGCCAGCCTTCCACAAGAGTATGATTTCTTCTTTCAACTACCCCATTCTACTGTGGAGTTCTAACAACTGATGTCTGATGAGTAATTCCAACATCTTCAAAATAAGCTCTTAACTCCTCGATTTGTGAATTCGTGTTTGTCTGCTTTTACAACCCTTATTGAGTTTGAAGAAGTACTTGAATACGCTTCCGAAAGGTGATGATGATGTTCGGTGCTTCGCTTTTGATCTCTAAACCTAACCCATGTATATCTTGAATAATCATCGACGATTACAAGAATATACTTTTTACCATTAATGCTTTCAACTCTCATTGGGCCACATAAGTCCATGTGCAACATATGCAACTTTGCTTCCGAACTAGGTACGGATTTGGGTTTATATGATGCTCTTTTGCTTTTTCCTTGTTCGCATGATGGACATAAGTGATCCTTGGTGTATTTGAACTTTGGAAGTCCGCTGACGATGTTGTCTTTGGCAAGTTTTGTTTACTGTGTCAAATTGAGATGGGATAATCGCCTATACCACAACCGTGACTTTGTTCCGATGCTCGTGTCATAAGACATATTGGTGATGAAGTGGCCATTTGGTTTATGTCGATAGCATACAAGTTTGTATCACGATTCCCAGTTAAGAGATTAGTGCCATCCAAGTTTCTAACGAAGCAAGCATTTTTCCTAAAAGCAACCTCTAAATATGCATCACAGAACTACCCGACTGAAAACAAATTGTGTCCCAACCCTTCGACATAGTAAACCCGAGTGATCAAATAATTTCCAAAAGGTAGATCTCCATAACCCATGATAGCTGCTACATGATCATTTCCGAAACGAACGGTTCCCATGAATTTCCAGACGATGTTGATCAGCAGCTTCAGATTCCCGGTTATGTGCTTGGAGCAACTCGAGTCGACGATCCAAAGACATATTTCGATAACCTGCCAATAACAGAAGAAGAAGATTTTGGAAACCATTTTGATTTTGGTTCCTTTGGGTTAGAGGTAAAATCCTGATCACACTCATAGAAGTTATCTACTGGGAAAGCAGGTTCTTCACTCATTCTACCATTCTGGAGTGTGAAAGTTCTAACCGTAGGTTTCCAAATGTCATCCCTAAAGTAAACGATATGCTTCCTATCAGTAGTGTAAAGCCTAAGTCTTGCAACTAGTCTTCCTACTCGTTTAGCATAAGTTCTTTTAGGAACGTTCTTCTTAACAGGCTTAACAATCTCATTCTTAGAAACACAATCATCATGAACATTAGTTAAAGATTTCTTGCAAGTTAAACAAACAGATTCAACAGATTCATTAAACTTAGCAGATTTCATAGGTTCATTACATTCAGATGAAATTTCTTTCTAATTACAAAGTGGTAAATTCCTAGGGTGTTCTTCTACTGTCTTCTCTTTATTCAAGCTACTACTCTTAGAGGCATGCGAGACTCTATTGTTCCTTGTATTGCTCTTAGGCTTTAGTCTGCTCCTAGAGGTGCTTTCTAGTCCTGTAGAAGGTAAGGCACACGCATTAGGATTCACTTTGTTATCAAGAGAAGTGGTTTTGGCTATCCTAGTCTCTTTAGAGTGCTTGTTTAAACTTATGTCATTTGTTCCATATGGTTTAGATGTGGAGGCAGACGCATTAGTGGTACTCATCTTAAAAAGGCCAGGTGCTAAAACTTTTGGATTCTCGATAACCTCTTTTCCTTTTTCAACATTTTGTCTAGGCAAGGCAGGTGGAGTGACTGATTTTGATAAATCATTTTTCTCATTGACTTTTGGAGGAGACAGGGAAACAGACATTTTTGGTTTGAGAACCGGTTTTGGAACATTTGCTATCTCCTCAGTCAATGGTTTGGTAATCTTAGTATCCACTGCCTTTCCTTTTTGACATTCTAGTTGATCCCTCAAAAGATCATTTTTCACTTTCATGTCATTGTAGGCACGCTCATACGACAGTTTGTCATACTTGCATTCCTCAGATTTTCGATCAAGTTGTTTAAAATATGAGACATTTTCTTTTTCAAGTTTTTCAAGAGCTTTTTCATATTTTGAAACAATTTTGGAGGTCTCAGACTGGTCCATTTTTGTATCCTATTTTGGTCAAGTCATATGGTCTATTCTTGTGTCAAATCTGTCTTGGGTCAACACGGAGTATTATTGTCCATGTCAGTTTTGGTTATCTTTTATTTCCTTGTAGTACCAAATCTGTGAGAATGGTCCATTTTTGTGGTCAAACCGAAATATTCATGTGGTCAAAACGGGTCAAAGGAAGCATTTTTACGATGCTTTTCTGGGTTTCTTATGAAGATGGTCGGAAAACTCGCCGGAAAAAAGTCAATGGGTCAAAACCCTAAACTTACGCATGAGGACTTTTACACGTATGGAATACGCGTAAAAACTAGGCTACGCATAAGCTTCTTCAGAAATATTACGCATAACTGTGAAGTTATGCATAGGAAATGTTACGCGTAAGGTTTTACGCATAAACCATGTTTACGACTGTGCAGAAACTTACTCATAAGGTTTTGAAGAAGAGTTTACGCATAAGCAAAATGAAAAAAGGTTATGCGTAGACCCGACCACAATATACCATATACCAAAAGACAAGTCCTCGGTTACATTACATCATTGGTCCATGTTCAACAAGAAATCAATTAGACTCGAAGCATCATCAGATCCGGAATAAACAGATCCAACTCCAACTACATATACCAAACTATCCTATCTCATCACTACCTCATGACTCGTAAACTGTAAAGTAAACAATCTCTGATTAGGTTCATGTTTTATCTTTACAAGATTTTTTTTTCGTGGAACCATCAATCATCATTGATTCATGCCTTATGACACTATCCGAACATAAAGAAAGATAATTAACTAGTAAGTTAACTCCTTTCTTTGGCTCGTACAAACAAACTAGATTCATAAAAAACTCATCATTCACCTTACCCGAGACCCTTAAAGGATCTTGAAGCCTTACAATACTACCTTGAGTCGTTTGAAGCAGAAAAAGAAATCATATTGCAAACGGTTGCATTTGTGGGTTTCAATAGAATGTTTAATGGTTTAGGTTATGTGATGATGGTTTATCTGAGATGAGAGGCGATTTTTTTCCAGATCCGTTTGAGAGAAAGTGTTGGTAGGCGGACTGTTTGAGAAGTGGTGTTTAGAGTTAGTGTGTATTTGTGTTAGGGTTAAGTATCTTATAACCGGGTAGTAGTGATATCTTGTTTATGGATCGGGTTGTTTAATAGGTTGGACTGGGCCAGGTTTAATTATTTCTGGATCATGGTTATCAGTTGGGCCCGTTGAGTTAATGGATTTCGTATATCTGATATATGGTGGTTGGCTGATAAAAATTATAAACACAATTGTGTTATCCGAACGTTTTTGTTATAAAATTATAGGATACAAAATTGTGCTATTAGTTGGTATTTTTTGTATGGTAATATTTCACGGAGGGATACAAAATTCACGGCTTGAGCGAAGATCTGAAAAAATGACTACGGGGTTTTTGTACGGTATTATTGATGCGGAATTGAAATGACATTTCACGGGTGGACTTCTTTATCTTTGAGACGATGGTTGGTTGGATGCATGTCTCAAGATAACTTGTTGGAGCACATTATGAAATTTGACAATCTGGTTATAACTGGTAAGGAGTTAGGTTGTAGTGCTTACAATGTGTAACCATCACTTTAAGGAGTTACGTTGTAGTGCTCAGTATCACACGGCGTTGTGGATTGTTCAAAAATTTAGAACAAGCAGTAAGTCAGAAAGTTGGGATGTTTACTTCCTTCTCAAGTTAGTCGTATCGGGTTTTCTCCATATGTGGTCATTACAATTAGCCGGTGAATTCAAAGGAGGTTCGATTTAAAGGTTGGTTTGAGAGAAGTATATTGAGAGTATTTTTGCGACATATTCTCACGGAAATTTGATCAAGCTGTGATGTTAATATTGCATCAAGAAGGTAATACGGCATGTACGCAACATTATGATGATTCCGATAGCTCGCAACCATCAGGAGGGAGAAGTTGGTATTTCATCTTCCGTGATTGGATTACGAAGGGATTTGTACTTAAGACTGAAGAAGGAGAAGTAGTGTGTGTACATCGGGGATTTTTACAAATACTAAGTGAGTTATGTTGTTATGATGTTCCCAGAACGACAACCATTGTGCTTCAAGAGTTTACTTTCTCCGCTGCATGTTGGAAGAGTGTTGTCGGTTCAGGAGGGAGCATAGAAAGAAAAAAAGAAAAAAGGCTCACTAGTTAGGAGGGAGTAATAACCTAACTAGACCGTTACAGTTGAAGTTCAGAGCTACAAGAATTTGTGCCGTCTGTGCCAAAGATAAAATGCCGAGGTCATCGGAAGGGAGAACTTCAAGTTTGCCTCAGTATCTAGACTACAGAGACTCTGTGCTTCAAGAAAGTCAACATTGTTCATTACTATTGTAATTTACTTTGTTTTGTATTTATAGGTCTCATTGTAACCATTCACGTGTGACGCTATCTTGGAGGGAGATTGTTAGCCTCGCTTTTTTATAAAGATAACGTCACTTACGTGAATTGGACTAGATGCGTAGTATACTTTGCCCATAGGGACTAGTATTGTTTAAGTGGCAAAGTTAGAGCCTATAAATACCCCTCATGACTCTCCATGAGGGGTGAGGTGAAGCATTTGGTCATTTGTATTTTGTGTTTATTTATAAACGTTTCATTGTTTTCTCCTCCCTCTCTCTAGTTTCTCTCTCTAAAAGGATGAAGATGTTCATCTTCTTTCACCAACCACGACCTCCAAACCACATAAATCTTTATACTTTTTCGGTCCTAACAGATCCTAACACACGTCTATTAATTTATTGTCCATTAAACCAACATCTCCCACTTGGACATATCTTAATAGAGTGATCACATCGGTTAGTGTCTAGCAACACTTCGATGCCTCTAGTACAACTCGAGTAAGGCTCCTGGAAAACCTTTTAATGATTTCTCATTATTATTATCCTTTTGTTTCTAATACCATGTTAAATAAAGATATGGAATTAAGTCATTCTTTATTTAACCATTCTGTTTCTCGTTATAAGTGATTGAGCAAGATTACCAAATCTTCTAAACATATTTAGGGGAGATCTTGGGCATGGCCATGCAAACATCTTGTCAACCACACGAGGGGCCCAGCAGTATTAAACTCCAAATAAATTTGAAGGAACAAATTCTATCTTGACTACGAGAATAACCCATGAACTTTGCAACACTTCAGGAAACAACTCTTATGACTACCAGTTACGTATAGCGTTAAGTTGATCCACAGAAGTGCACCACATTCATGACACTTATCTGGTATCTCAAGTCTGAGGATAACTATTCATGATTTACTTAATAACAATATCCATAAAGTAAAATCATGTAGTAGGGATAAGTCCTATATTCAATTCATTGAATATCATCTGAAATTGGTATGCATTCTCATCAATATACTTTCAAGTATATTCTACCATATCTCTCAGATTTGTCTTAGTTTAATGATACTCCCATATCATTAATTGACAATGGACGATTTAGAATAAATAAATTTATTCACGGATTAAACATGCAAATATAGGATACAATATATTATAAAATCAAACATACCAAGTATTTGATTTATTATAACAATTGTTTAACATCCCTTATCCAAATACCAAATAGATCAATGCATGAAAATTCATGTTGATGAATTATGCCTCAAGTAATGACAATCATACTTGTTGACAAGGCATAAATCAACCAACTTGATCTATCGTAATTTTGAGAATACTTATTTCAAGAATTCAATTAATGAAGTACTTGTACATGTGCATTCAACAATCCACATAATAATTCATAAAGTGTGTGACATCCTCTATCACCAATTTATGACAATTTAAACTTTCAAACATTTTAAAGTTAAAATAATTCTTATTCTTTTAATGTATAATGCAACTGTGCTTTTAGTAGCACAACTAGTTCACATGGCCATTAACAAGGATGAAATCCTACCATGACTAGTATTGAGTGTCATCTCAATTAAATCAGCATCATTATATACAAACAACAATATGCTTATTAAAACTCTGTAAACTTTAATATCTTATTGTGTAATGTTTGATGTATTCCAAACTTTCAAGTTTGAAGCTGATGACAATCTGCACAACAATTGACATATTGTTCATCCATAGAATCTAGGAGCAATTCGAGGCTGAGGATGTAATTCTATTAGAATATTCATAACACAAGTTATCTAATAACTTTTAATTAGATATCAATGTTGTCAAATCATCTATCATTCATCTTCATGAGGAGTGAGGAGGCGGTGTTGGACGTTGGAGCTGAGCTGGTTACACCAACGGAGACGACATGACTTGCCGGATCTTCCGGGTATACTTGACCCGATCACCGACCAGTTTCTTGCACCCTGTGTTTCCATTAACTGTATCAGCTTGGCGTCTTCTTCTGGGGTCCATGACCCTTTCTTCTTCAATAAGTTAACGTCCTCGTTTGATGATGATGACGTAATTGTTTTTTGTTTTGAAAAGATGGAAATATTGTGAAGATGTGAAGAAATGTTGTTATAAGAAGGTGGGAAATTAGGTTTAACCGTTTTTGGGATGGAATGGTTGGTTAGTTGGCATGCATGAGGATTCATAAACTGCTCGTGCAACTTTTATTTATTTATTTATTTGTAACTAATTTGTAACAACATCCTGATTCAGTTACAACCTCTTTTTACCTTTTTTCTTAATTTAGGTACTATAACCGTTTAATTTATTTTATTACAAACTTTTTTTATTTTAATTTAGTCAAGTAAGTAATGCATCCGTTTAATTTTTCAGGGACAAAAATACACAATTTAAGATAAATGAGACCACAATTGTTTTAAAATATCAAACTTTCTTTTAATTGGTTTAAATAAGAAGTGAATAATTATTTTAAAATATCCCAAAATTGAAAGATGGATAATAATTTTAAGATTGATAATAATTTTAACTACTAATTTTATGAAATTTAAACTCACTCTCATACAAAGTATAATTACATATTTTCTTTTTTTTAAGATTTTGATGTGATCTTCATATTAATCTATTTAGAATTTCAAAAGTGTTAAATCAATAGGCTTTGTATAATGTTTTTTAAAAAAAGTTGTTAATACTTTTATAACATTTTGTGTTTAACTTTGGGTTAAACCTAGATAAGTCGTTTATGAATATCATATAGAAATCTTCACTTTATTATGAATAACTTGCAAGTTTATCTCGATCTTATGGGCGCGTTTAGTTGAAAGGGAACACTATTTGTTTTGCACAAAATATTTTGTACAAAACAGGAAAAATAAAAATTGCGTTTAAATTAAGGAAAACTACAAAACACATTTTTATGTTTCCCTTGTTTTCTTGATAATATAAAACAATATCATATGAACACGTTTTTTAGGTTATGTGGAAAATTAAATCCATTTTTTTATTACAAATCTGAAAATAAAAAATTAAATAGAAAAGTATTATTATTATTATCATTATTAAATCTGAATATAGAAAACCATCTCCAACATCTTCCATATTTAGAGATTTTTTGAAAGGGTTGGTTAATATCCTTCATATTTGGATGATTATTATTCATACTTCAAATACTTTATAATATGATTTTAATTAGTTTTTCTATATAATATATTAGATGTCTTCCAAACTTTGCATTAGATACTCCATATTTGGAGTATATGGTTGGAGATGAATAAATTTTGAAAGATGAATGTTGTTGAAAGATGCTTTTATCTCCAAATTTAAAGTACATGATTGAAGATGGCTTAACACATGTGTTTTAATAACTGTTATAGTGCTTAGCAAAACTGTTTAACCTTCGAACGAAATATGAAACTTTAATACTCCTCTTGAAAAAACACACGATTTGAAAAAACATAACTATTACTTTTATCTTTTCATTGCTCTTTGCGGAATGACACATTTATCCTTAACCAATTAATTAATATTTCTTTTAAAATTTGTTATAATAATAAATAAATGTAATATGACAATCTGGATCTAATTTCTTTATATATCCATGCTAATATATAAGCATTTGTGACATTCTTTTTATAAAAAGGATTAAAAATATTAAATACACACTTTTTGTTAATGACATGATATCTAAACTTGTAATACTAAGTGTATTGTAAATAATCTGGTAACAGTAATTTTAATGCAAAAAATTTAACTTGTAACATTCAATTAGCTTGTAACATCTCTAAACTTTTACTGTAACAATCATTGTGATGCTAACAACTGAAATCGTAACATTTAGTCAGTTTGTAAAAGCCATGGTCAACCATATTGCAACAACATGCTAATTATAAGGTTGATATTTTATTAAGTCTGAAAATGATAATTTAAAGGTGATCAATTTATTCGGTGCTTGAAAACGTAAATATTTGCTCACCGAAAAATTAAATTATAGTTGCGGCGGGTACCCTTCTAGTTGTTAGTAATGGATAATTAATTTCATATATCCTGGAAATAAAGATGGACAATTAATTTCATATATCCTGTAACAATCATTGTGATGCTAACAACTAAAATCGTAACATTCGGTCAGTTTGTAAAAGCCATGGTCAACCATATTGCAACAACATGCTAATTATAAGGTTGATATTTTATTAAGTCTAAAAATGATCATTAGTAATAAAAGTACAAAGTTATATTTGCTTACAGTTATTTATGTTAGATGAAATTTTATATAATTGATTGTAGTGATTAACTAATGACATTTATAATGTTTTTTTTAAGACTATTTGGTTTTGATTCGATATGGGTTAGCATGAGAAAGTGTGGTTGGTAATATAAAACAAACATAATGAGATTGTTGGGGGGGGGGGGGGACAATCTAAATGATCCTTCTTTAAGTTAGTTGTAACTGATTTTGCATAGTTGTAACGGCCTTATCATAAAACCATCAATATGGACAGCTTTGTTGTATTTTTTACTCGATTCTTTAAGTCCATGTCGCATGAGAGTCGAGTTCCAGTGGTTCTTAATCGCGTTGTCCGTACGACCAGGCAAAAGCTTGGAAATGACGGACCACTTGTTGCCGTGGATGAGGTGTGCATGGAGGATGACATCATCTTCATGAGGAGTGAAAGGGCGGTGTTGGACGTTGGGGCTGAGCTGGTTACACCAACGGAGACGACATGACTTGCCGGATCTTCCGGGTATACTTGACCCGATCACCACCGCCGCACCTTGGGTTTCCACTAATCAGACGCTTGGCGTCTTCTTCTGGGTCCATGACCCTTTCTTCTTCAATTAGTTAACGTCGTCGTTTGATGATGACGTCATTATTTTTTTGTTTTGAAAAGATGGAAATGGAAATGTGAAGATGTGAAATGTTGTAATAAGAAGGAAGGAAGGAAGTTTGGTTTAACCGTTTTTGTTATGTGATAGGAGTGGGTTGGTTGGCATGAGGAATCATAAACTGCTCGTGCAACGTTTTTTGTTTATTTATTTGTAACTAATTTCTAACAACATCACTTGTTCAGTTACAAACTTTTTTTTTAATTGGTTTGCACACAATTAAATTTGATTGACTCCGTGCATTTTATATTTGTACAATATTAAAATTCTGCTTTAACTGTTTGTACATTTGAGTGTACAAATAATAAGTTGGAGTAAATCATCTCCCATTTTTTTTAGTTGGTGTACAAATAATAAGTATAAGCGTTTAATTAATTTTATTACCATTTTTTGTTTTAATTTACTCAATTAGGTACTCTCGGTTTCAAAATTATTGTCATCAATCAATAAAGATACAGTTTAATAAAAGTGAGATCACCACACTCTTCGACCATTCAAATATGATCCTCACCTATTAAATTCTTTTTTGATTAGTGACATAAAAAAGAGAATATTATTTTATGCATCCAAAATGAAAATAAAGACCATAATTTTAGAACGGAGGTTGTAGTAAATAGTTTATTTTGGTAACGATGTTTGTTTTAACGCTAATTTTATAATATATAAACTCACTATCATACAAAGTATAATTACATATTTTGAGATTTATAAAAGTTTATTGTGCTTACTTCATATTTTTTTGCATTAAATAGAATTTCAAAACTGTTAAATCAAAAAGCTTTATATAATTATATTTTAAAATGTTGTTAATACTTTTAATGGACATTTTGTGTTTGAGTTTGGGTTTAAAGTTATATGAGTTGTGATCTTGTAGAAAGTGAAAATATTCTAAAAAGTTACCAAATTGTTACAAGTGCCTCTTTTACTTTTGCTAGATCATTTTTTGTTATTTTGACTCTTTAGATGAACATTGTGATCTAATTGATGAATATTATGATTTTTTTTATATAAAATTGACGAACTTGGTAACATTATGATTTTTCTTATCTTTTTAGAAAGCTGATTAACATTATGATTTTTTTTTAAAAACTGATGAACATTATAATTTTTTTTTAGAAATTGATGAACAATTCGAATTTTTAAAAAAAATGAAAGCTGGTGAATAACATGATTAAAAAAAATATGATGAAAAACTTGAGTTTTATTAGAGAACTGATGAACAAAACTAACTCATGCACAAGATTAACGATAAACAAGTGAGATGAACAAGACTAACTGATAAAAAAGACAACATTAATGTTCATGTTATTCAGCAGTGTTCATCATAGTCTATGTTTATCTATGTTTTTCTCAAAACATACTTTGTTCATCAGTGTTTTTCATCATCAACTTGAATCTCCAATATATCCACGATTTCCTAATAAACCCAAATTATATCGAAAACAAACGAATTGAAAATGTGAGAACTCTAATCAACAGCAAAATGAAGTTATTTATCCACACTAATTTTCTTTCGGTTTTTGTTCCTTTGCGACTCATAAATTCCAAGGAAAAACCAACAGTCAACCAACTTATACTCTTGCATGTTTTAAAACACGCGATATAAACTTGTACTATTGACCATCAAATGTAAAATAAGCTAATTGTGATGAGATTCTTAACAAACCATGAATTACATGATTCTCAAAAATGTAAGTTTAGTTAATGATAAAATAAGGCCAGAAGACCGCCGGTTTTGGTTGTAAAACTGGCGATTCTGGGGTGTCAATTAGGAAAAAATGACTAATTTTCCAAGAGATTTAACGACAAAGACTAACGATGGTTAAATGCAAAAAATTACTACTTTACCCTTAAAGACTTATAAGCTTAAAACTCCCTAATTTCTTTCATATCAACACATGTTTAGTACGTGTTTTATCCAGAGAAATTGGAGGGAAAGAAATGAGTTTCCTAAGGATGAAGAAATCATACTTTTTTGATGATTTATAGGATGATTCTTTTATGCTAATTACAAGATGATATAAGCTCCTTTGACTAATCCCCATCATGAGTAAGTGTTAATAGTTTTAATTGATCATGTAGAAATTAAGGGTTTTTGTTAATAAGTGTTTTATTGAAGAATTTAGTTATGTTTACCATGTTAGACACATGTTTTATGATCATAGACCATGTTAGAATGTTTTTGTGGATTAGAAAATGATTATGTTACAGAATTATAAAGTTCATGTTTAGAGATGATGAGCTAGTTCATGATTATGATGATAATGATGCTTAGATATGGCCAAGTTAACAACTTTAGATGTGATTTATGTGTTAGTAATGCTTGAATCATGTTAGAAATGATTATATACGTGTTTAGTAAGCTGAGGTTTTATTATGAAAGTTGTTAATACAAATATCGTCATTAAACGTTATTTATATTTTTTGATCTTTACCTAAGTTTTGTTAACGACAAAAGTAAATTTAATTTGTATAAAAGCTTAAAGCTTGTCAAGTTTAATAGATATTAAAACAAGCTTTTTCAAACAATATATTCATCATTCAAGCATTTACATTTATGATTAGTAACATCTTGATATGACTCTAATCATTATGTATGATAGTAGTTTTAGAATGTGTTAGGTTCTTAAAACCAAACACTACTTAAGTACTTGCATATTTCTAAAAATAGAAATACAACATATGACATCATGTGATGCATCATGGAAATCATTGGAAGATTTCATTAGATATTTTGTGTGGATTTGTACTCTTCATATCTTGCACAATCTCACTTAGATAGAGTTGACTTTAGCAAAGATTTGATATCTTGGTGTCCGACCGGCGGTACCAAATTGTACACACGGGCGAACCCTTTAAGGGTTCCGCGGTCCGTGACGCCCCCGTCCATTTTGGCTATACATAGCAATGCCAAGCCAAGTAGTTTTTCATCCCTTTCTAACATACTCTCATACATATCTTCTCTATAACCTTTCTAACTCAGTTTCATATCATATTAGTGATCTCTTTTGTAGCAAAGAAGATCAAGTCACATTCAAGCTTCAAACGAAGTTGGAAGTCTTTTTTGTTTAGTGTTGTATGATCTTGTGTTGATTCATACTTCATTGTTGTATTAAACCATCATAATCTTGTGAGTGTGAGTGGTTAGTATTTTAGTCCTCAAAATACATTGTGTGTGGGAGTAGTTGTACCCTTGGAAAGAACTCGACATCTAGCTTAGTGTCGGAAATAGTGTAAGTGTAAAGGTTTTCTCCGCCGGTGAAAGGAGCTTGTTGACTAGTGAAGTTAAACTCTCGAGTGTGAGACTCGAGGAGTGGAGTAGGGCAAGGAAAAAGAGTCCTTGTAGACCGAACCACTATAAACAACTTGTTGTGGTTTGATCATTTCTTTCCTTATTTACTCTTTACATATTGCTTGCATATTTCATTAACATATCTAAGATCAATATCAATTGATCTTTCAATAAGTTTCAAAACAAAGTTTTAATTGGTAAACTATTCAACCCCCTTCTAGTTTTCTACAATTGGTACCAGAGCCTCGTTGCTCAAGAATTTCTAAAATAACTTGTATTTTATAAACTTGAAACGATCCATGGATTCTAAAAACTTTAAAGAAGGGCAATCTATGCAAAGACCACCACTCTTTGAAACCAATGGATTTATCTATTGGAAAAACCGTTTGGAAACATATGTAAAATCAAAAGATATAGATCTTTGGTTTATTATTGTTAAAGGGATTTTAGTTCTACAACAAAGGATATTTCTGTTGATGAACAAAAGAAATTAGTTGCTAAAAATAATGAAGCTAAAATGATGCTTTATAATGCTTTACCTAGAAAAGAATATGAAAGAATTTTTATGTGTGAAACCGCCAAAGATATTTGGGAATCTTTAATTGTTACACATCAAGGTAATTCACAAGTCAAGGATAACAAAATTGATCTTCTTGTTCAACAATATGAACAATTTGTTATCCCTGAAGATGAAACCATTGATTGTGGCTTTGCTCGCTTTAATACTATTATTACATCACTTAAAGCACTTGATGAATCTTTTCGTAGTAAGAACTTTGTCAGGAAATTTCTTAGAGCACTCCATCCCAAATGGAGAGCTAAAGTGACCGCCATTGAGGAATCAAAAGATCTCTCAATAATGTCACTAGACGAATTGATCGGTAACCTCAAAGTACACGAAATGGTGATGGAGAAAGATTCGTAGATCATCAAAGGAAAAAGGGAGAAGATCAAATCCATTGCTCTAAAAGCAAAAGCGGAATCAAGTGATGATGACGAATCTTGCTCCGGTAGTGAAGATGAGGAATATGCCATGGCCGTTAGAGATTTTAAGAAGTTCTTTAGAAGAAGAGGAAAGTTCGTAAGACAACCTCGAGAAGAAAAGAAGCCATTCCGAAAAGATCGGGATGACAAGAAGGGTAAAGGTGAAAGAAAATGTTTTAGATGTGGTGATGCAAGTCACCTCATAGGAGAATGTCCCAAGCCACCTAAAAGCAAAACTCAACGAGCTTTTGTAAGTGGTGCTTGGAGTGATAGTGAAGACGATGAAGAATCAAGCAAGGAAGAGATCGCTCTAATGGCACATGAGTCAAATGAGGTACTTTCTGACTCTTCTTATTCTTCTATTGATGATGACACTTTGCAAAAACAATATAATCAATTGTGTGAGCTAAGTCTAAAAATCATAACTAAAAATAAATTTTTAAAAACCAAAAAGGAATTTTTGGAAAATGAAGTTTATGAGTTAAAAGAAAAAGCAAAACGACTAGAAAAAGGAAAAGCAAATGACGATGATTGTAAATCATGTCAAGAGCTTAAACTTGAAATAGAAAAACTAAAGCTCACACAAGATGTTTTAATCGAAAACAATTCTAAATTTAAAAGGTTTAACAAGAACATCGCTCTTGCCGATGAAATAGTTAAAATTCATAAAACACCAGGAGACATGAATGGGCTAGGTTTTAATGAAGTATTAATTCCAAAAAGTCAAAACAAAACGGCCGAAAAGGACGAACAATCTGTCAAAATTGCTGCAGTACAGCACGGACCAGACGGAACCAAAATAAGGGTTCCGTCCATTGTGCAAAATGGTGCCGTGGGTACTTCAGCAGAACAGAATGTTCGCAATACGGACCGTACCGAATTTGTTAAAATAACAAAGAAAACCAATGATAGTGTTAAACTAAAACCAGCTGTTACATCAGGAGTAGGACTTGTCAAAAATGAATTTAGATCAAAAACTACTCAACAACGATATAAAACTCCTTTTGCCAAACGCCCCTTTCCTAAGAGCAACCACAACGTACAACCCAACTACCAACACAACGGTTGGAATCAAAACTTTCCTAGACCATATCAAACTCCAGATTACATGCCATGGAACTCTTACCCATCGTTTCCATACATGAATCAAATAAATGGTATGTTTAACCCAAACGGACCCATGAGATATTGGGGACCAAATGTTTGAGTTATTTGCTTCTTAGGTATGCTTGAAAGTTGGATTGGAACCTGATGAATGGATAAAAGATAGTGGATGCTCACGACACATGACGGCAACAAAAGTCTCTTCTCATCATACCAAGAGTATGACGGAGGTAATGTCACCTTTGGTAGCAATCTCAAAAGCAAAATTATTGGCAAAGGTACGATTGCTCATAACTCCCTAACTATTGAAAATGTTGCTCATGTGGATAGGTTAGGATTTAATCTACTTAGTATTAGCCAACTTTGTGATAAAAAGTATAAGGTACTATTTGATGAAAATGGTAGTAAAATACTAAAAGATGGTATCACCATAGCTAAAGGAGTTAGGAAAAATAACATATACGTCATGAAAATAGATAAAACATATAATGACAAACTTTGCCTAACAACATTAGATGATAGCTCATCTCTTTGGCATAGACGCTTAGGTCACGCTAATATGAGACTTATACAAAACCTATCTTCAAAAGAGTTAGTTAGGAATTTACCAAAACTAAAATATGACCAACACTTTTGCGACGCTTGCAAAATTGGTAAACAAACCCATAGTAGTCACAAATCTAAAAATATGGTGTCCACATCTAAGTGTCTAGAATTATTACATATGGACTTGTTTGGACCATCCGCTATAAGAAGCTATGGAGGCAACTTATACACTTTGGTCATAGTAGATGATTACTCAAGGTTTACTTGGACGTTGTTTTTGAAAACCAAAAATGAAGCTTTTGATAAATTTGAAATACTTAGCAAGAAAATTCAAAATCTTCTAGGTGTCAAAATTGTGTCGATCCGAACGGATCATGGTCGTGAATTTGACAACGAAACTCAATTTGGAAACTTTTGTGATACAAATGGTATAACACATAACTTTTCCGCTCCACGAACACCTCAATCAAATGGAGTAGTAGAACGTAAAAATAGAACAATTCAAGAAATGAGTAGAACAATGCTTAATGAACAAAACATTCCTCAAAAGTTTTGGTGTAACGCCGTCGACACTTCTACATATATTTTGAATAGAGTCTTAATACGTCCTTTCTTAAACAAAACACCATATGAACTTTATAAAGGTAAAAGGCCAACGTTAGGATATTTTAGAGTCTTTGGTTGTAAATGCTTTATTCTTAATACTAAGGATTATCTCACCAAGTTTGACCCAAAGTCTTATGAAGGTGTATTTCTTGGTTACTCTCAAACTAGTAAAGCTTACATTGTCCTAAACAAAGAAACAATGATAGTCGAGGAATCGTTGAACATAACATTCGACGAAAGTCCACCTCCCTCTAAGACATCACCTTTGGTAGATGATGACTTAGTTGAAAGTCAAATGATAGAAGGTCAAGAAATAATTAATAATAACAAGGAAGATGAACCATTAAATAAAGAAATTGTAAACATCAAAGAATCTAAAAGTCATCCATTAGAAAAGGTCATAGGACAACTAAATCAAAGAACCTTAAGGTCACAAGCCCAAAATCAAAGTAATTATTTTTGTTTTGTATCCACCATTGAACCAAAAACATAAATGAAGCAATAAAAGATGAATCATGGGTAATTGCCATGCAAGAAGAATTAAACCAATTCGTTAGAAATGATGTTTGGAAATTAGTTCCAAAACCTAAAGATCAAACTATAATTGGAACAAAATGGGTTTTTCAAAATAAAATGGATGAAAATGGGATAGTATCTAGAAACAAAGCTAGGCTTGTAGCGCAAGGTTATAATCAACAAGAGGGATTGATTATGATGAAACTTATGCACCGGTAGCTAGGCTTGAGTCTATTAGAATATTGCTTGCTTATGCATGTGCCTATGATTTTAAATTATTTCAAATGGATGTTAAAAGTGCTTTTCTTAATGGGTTTATTAACGAAGAAGTGTATGTTGCTCAACCTCCGGTTTTACCGACTTTGAGAAACCACATCATGTCTTCAAACTCAAGAAAGCATTGTATGGTCTTAAGCAAGCACCAAAAGCTTGGTACGATCGACTTAAGACTTTTCTTATTGATAACAAATATACTATGGGATTAGTAGATAATACTCTTTTTACCAAGAAAAAGGAATCACATATTATCATTGTTCAAATATACGTTGATGACATTATATTCGGATCAACTTGTCAAGAATTATGTGATGATTTCTCTAAAATCATGCACAACGAGTTTGAAATGAGTATGATGGGTGAGTTAAATTTCTTTCTAGGACTTCAAATAAAACAACTAGAAGATGGCATATTTTTTAACCAATCTAAATATATAAAAGACATGCTTAAGAAATTTGGTCTTGAAGATTCCAAACCAACTAAGACACCCATGTCCCTCGGACACTAAACTTATCAAGGATGAGGAAGGTGAATCCGTAGATAACACTAAATATAGAGGAATGATTGGTAGCCTACTCTATCTTACGGCTAGTAGACCCGACATTATGTTTAGTGTTTGTCTATGTGCTCGCTTTCAAGAAAACCCAAAGGCATCACACTTAGAAGCCTTAAAAAGGATTTTTAGATACATTAAGGGAACAACGTGTTTAGGATTATGGTATCCCAAAGGAACGGTATAGAAACCATAGTGTATGCCGACTCGGATCATGCCGGTGACAATGTCGATAGAAAAAGTACAAGTGGTATTTGCACTTTTGTTGGACATTGTCTCACCTCATGGTTTGCAAAGAAGCAAACGGCCTAGGCCATCTCAACTCATCCGAAGTACGTCCTCACCGAAAAGCATGTCAACAAGCTCTTTGGATGAAGCAAGCTCTCGTAGATTATGGAATTCATCTCAACGACATTGTGATACTTTGAGACAACAAAGGAGCCATCGATCTCAGCAAGAATGCCGTTCAACATGCTCGTACAAAACATACTGAAATCCGCCATCACTTTCTTCGCGACAATGTTCAAACAGGAAACATTTCAATCGAGAAAGTATCCTCCGAAGAAAACATTGCCGACATCTTAACTAAGCCTCTTAAACGAGAACCTTTTAATCTTCTTAGACTTGGTTTAGGGTTAATGGAACCAAACATGTAGGATAAACATAGCCCAAAACATTAGAATAGTCAAAACTAAACAAATTTGTCTTGTACCTGCTACTGTAGCCACGGCACCAAACGACAACAAAGACGGAACCAAATATTTGGTGCCGTCTGGTCCGTGGTGTCTACGAGCAAAATGCTATATACAAATCATCCTCTTCCTCAAAACCCACTTTACCAAAACGTGTAAACTTAAACCAAGCTCATTATTGTCATCTTCCCACTCACTAATCACTGAAGATAACATCATTGTAAGTATCCTAACTACATTTTATCTCTTAATTCGGAGTCTAGGATTCTTATTTATGCACAAAACTATCACAAATCATTACATGGGTTTTATGTATGCTTTTATACCAAATATGAATTCAATTGGCAAAATGCATAACTAGTCATTGAAATTAGGTACTACATTATCATATTGCATAAACAAATCATGCTTCCCACTAATTGATAGATAATGAATATAAGGCCTTATTCAAACAACCAAACACCCCATGTCAAAAGTTTTGAAAAGCTTCTCACTTGTAGGAAAACAATTTTTCATTGCTAATACAAATAGAAACGTTAAATTTTCATCACTTGCATGCTCTTGAATACTAAAGGTATTGCATAACTAATATGCATTCCCGGGTATATTCAAATGAAGCCACATTGAATTAGGAGCATTTGGGTTATCTCATGGTATTTGCCAAACACCCCACTAAAACCAACTTTGTGCATAAAATGAGTCGAGATAACCGCAACTCCAAATTGTTTTCATATAGGCACACACTAGAACCAAAAACGTTAAAACTTATTCTCATTTTATAACATATTAACTCTTGTCCTTAGGAATAACCATGGTAGCCGCAAGATTCTATGATCACAAAGACACCCTTAACTACATTCCCAAACACCACAAAACCAAAGGACTTACCAAGGAACAAGTAGAAATATTTAGGGGTCTAGAATCAAGGTATTTCCATGAGGGTAGAACCATTCACTCTTCCTTCCTTGAACATACCAATCTTCGTGAAGAACTAGCCGCCATTAAATTCGATTGTCTTCTTGACATCGATGAACCAATTTGTCCTAGGTTTGTGTTAGAATTCTATGCTAGTGTGACCGGCTTTAGTGATGAAGACGATGATGAATTTTGTCTTAGGTTTAGAATCAATCAAAACGACTACACCATCACCTTAAGCGACTTTGCTCAAGTGTTAGGAATTCCCAACCGAGGAACTTGTGTCTACACGGATAAGTGGTCACTCACCGCTTTTGATGCAATCAATGACCGCACTTCTCCCTACCTAACCCATTTGGCCGATAAGGATGCCATCCGTGAACACCTTTTTTAACCCAAAAAGTGATACAACCCGAGTTACCCGAAAGGGAAAAGAAGTAAACCGAGATCCATATGGAATGGAGCTAAATGAACTTAAGCCGAATTTAAGAAATGGGAGGAGCTACTTAGAGCCAACGTCATTAGCACCATAGAAAATAGGGATCACATTAACGCTTGCCTTTGTCATATGCTCTACAACTTGTCCACCCGTCAACCATTCAATTTAGCTTACTACATCGCTAGGAGAATGATTGATATTCCAACTCAAGGATCGGTTGCTCTTCCATACGGATGCTCCTCACCCGTCTCTATAGAAACTTTGCACCAATTCCACCAAGTCCAAAAGGGATGCATCTACACTATGAGCTCATCCCTCACATCTTTGTACCTTTGAGTGATGCATGAGTTGCTAAGACAAAAGGCAAGAGAGCAAAACCTCCAACTCCATCATCATCATCATCAAATAGCTCAGAGGATGGTCTTCCAAGCTCTCGTCTTCCGCCTCATGAGTATTATGCGTCTCTTCCCGAAATAGAGAATGAATCAGCTGAGTTCAAGCAAACTAAGGGAATGTTCAAGTGCCTTGGTAGGATGAAGAACAAGATTTACAAGAAGTTGGACAAATAAGGGTACTTTTAAGGAGTGTTTGGAACAATGCATTATCGTTAATGTTTGATACAATTTCGTTGTTTTTATTATGTAGGATGATAATATAACCTGAAACAATGGTGAATGCTAACAATCTTATGCAGGGGGATAGCGCAAGTATGCTATCAAATTTTACCCATTTTCACTATAATGTGAAAATCAAAAAGTCTTTCTCAAAATCTATGCTCCACTATGTTTATACATGTGTTATTTACTTTTCCTAACTAGAAATGTTTAGTATACACTTTTTGAGAAAAATTTAGGTTTCGGAAAGTCCCCGACACCTAAAACGAACTCTGTCCATTTTTCTGCACTTCACGGATCAGACGACACCATAAATTTGGTACCGTCCGTTATATAAATTGGTACCGCCGGCACCTACCGTACAGGCGGACCAGACGGCACTTTTTAGGGTTCCAGCCGTTGTATGATTTTGGTGTCGTGGATCCTTCAGATAACTTTCTGAATTTCGACTATTTCGTGATTCCAAATTACCATCCAATGCTTATAAGTCAATCATAACTTGCTTATACTCTTATTAGAACTAGTATAATTCACTTAGGTATATAAGAAATCCATTTTCCACCAAAATTCAAAAATTTGAAAAATCCACCCAAAGAGCCCTTTTGCATAAAGGAAGGAACCAAATTTTTGGTACCTTCAAATCCGTGGGTGATCTGAATATTAGGAAATTCCACTCATTAGAACACATTTATTGCAAATCTTTTCTTCTTCACTCCATCTCTCTTGAATGGCTTGACTTGGGTGATATGACTAGCATTCAACCCACTTCCAAATCATTAGGAACCTCATCTCTTCAATGGTTTAACATCAAATCAAACACATTTCTCCATAATTTTTCACTTCTATAAATTGAGAGGTTTTACCATGATCATCCTCACACCTTCTTCATTCTTACTATCATCTAGCAAAGTAAAACCCAAGTCAATAATGACAAAATCATCTCCAAAACCTTGCAAGAAGACCGCTAGAATTAGCGTTAGGCCTTGTTGCTTCGTAAACATTAGCTCCTCATCCGAGTCTTCTCCGCTCACAATTTTATCTCCCATCCGAGATGATACAAGCCTTACCTTAGCCACACCTACTCAATCACACATTGTGATCACCACTCCACCACCAACAAAAACACCAACTTCACCTCCACCGCCACCCATCCAAACATCCAAAACACCCTCACCACCTTCACCAAGGTCTCCAACTCTCATTCCTATGGAGTTATTTTCCACTCCACCTACTTCACCAAATCCTTTCTTGGAGGACTTGGATGACTTGCCTCCTAGGCCAATTCATCCACCACCATTGCCATCCTTTGGCTCAATTGAGCGGATGGCTCATGAGTCACCTCGGTCATCCTTTGACCCAAACGCCCCATTAGGGCCTAAACCTCTTCTCTTCCACCCCATTCACAAAGACATTCATGGTCCTTTATATGGGGATCATTCACTCCCCACATCAATGTCCCCTCATCTTGAGGACATTGAGGAGTGTATGTGGGATGCCAATCCCACTAGAGAGGAGATTCAAACGGAACTCCACAACCTCCACCAATTCAAAGGCATGGTGGACTCTCACTTGAGTGAGACAATGCAAATGCAAAGTGCTTTGCTTGCTTCCATCATGACCACCCCAAACATTTCCACCAACACCAACACATCTACCATTCCACCACCACAACCTCCCCAAACATACTACCCCCCCTAGGCATGGTTGCTCAACTTGTGAGCAAACGGCCCAAACCGTTGATAGGACACGGGTTATGGTCCTTGACTTTCAAGAAGAACTGAGGTTCATCCTCAATCATATCCTTGAGCGCCTCAACGCTCTTTCTCATCCACCATCAAATTAGGATGGTCATAGTTTAGCATTTCTAGTTTTCTCTTCTTAGGATTATTTTTTTTTCTTTTCTTCTTGTACTAAAACACATCATTGTGTTCCCATTTCATGATCTTTATTCATGAAAATTTTAACTAATGAATAGTGTTTTTATTATAGTGTTGGTGCTTTTACATAGTGTTTGGAAATGCTTGTGAATGATCATTATTACTAACATTTTTTTTGTAGCTTTTATTTTCACAATCCATGTATCTTCCCATTAAGCACCCAATTTAGGGGGAGCTTTGATCAAGGGGGAGATAATGGCTCAGGCTCATTACATTCCCCATCGCCTCTTCTTTTTGTTGAGACAAAAAGGGGGAGAAAATATAGAACTTGATAATATTCTGACATTGACTTTCTGAAAAAGTCAAACAGGATACTTCATTGGTAATACTTGACTTTTTTTAAAAAGTCAACTGCATAAAATTGACTTTCTGAAAAAGTCAACATCATGCATCAACTAGTGAATACTTTGACTTTCATAAAAAGTCAAACATCATACACTTGCATTATCATTCTCATTCCAAGTTCTAAAACTAATATTTTTATAACTCTTGCACAAACTTTGTATCTTTTATAAAAATAAAATTTATATTTTGTCCTCAACAAAAAGGGGGAGATTGTTAATACAAATATCGTCATTAAATGTTATTTATATTTTTTGATCTTTACCTAAGTTTTGTTAACGACAAAAGTAAATTTAAATTGTATAAAAGCTTAAAGCTTGTCAAGTTTAATAGATATTAAAACAAGCTTTTTCAAACAATATATTCATCATTCAAGCATTTACATTTATGATTAGTAACATCTTGATATGACTCTAATCATTATGTATGATAGTAGTTTTTAGAATGTGTTAGGTTTTTAAAACCAAACACTACTTAAGTACTTGCATATTTCTAAAAATAGAAATACAACATATGACATCATGTGATGCATCATGGAAATCATTGGAAGATTTCATTAGATATTTTGTGTGGATTTGTACTCTTCATATCTTGCACAATCTCACTTAGATAGAGTTGACTTTAGCAAAGATTTGATATCTTGGCTGTCAGACCGGCGGTACCAAATTGGTACACGGGCGGAACCCTTTTAAGGGTTCCGCGGTCCGTGGACGCTCCTGTCCATTTTGGCTATAAATAGCAATGCCAAGCCAAGTAGTTTTTCATCCCTTTCTACTATAATCTCATACATATCTTCTCTCTAACCTTTCTAACTCAGTTTCATATCATATTAGTGATCTCTTTTGTAGCAAAGAAGATCAAGTCACATTCAAGCTTCAAACGAGAAGTTGGAAGTCTTGTTTGTTTAGTGTTGTATGATCTTGTGTTGATTCATACTTCATTGTTGTATTAAACCATCATAATCTTGTGAGTGTGAGTGGTTAGTATTTTAGTCCTCAAAATACATTGTGTGTGGGAGTGGTTGTACCCTTGGAAAGAACTCGACATCTAGCTTAGTGTCGGAAATAGTGTAAGCGAATTGTAAAGGTTTTCTCCGCCGGTGAAAGGAGCTTGTTGACTAGTGAAGTTAAACTCTCGAGTGTGAGACTCGAGGAGTGGAGTAGGGCAAGGAAAAAGAGTCCTTGTAGACCGAACCACTATAAACAACTTGTTGTGGTTTGATCATTTCTTTTCTTATTTACTCTTTACATATTGCTTGCATATTTCATTAACATATCTAAGATCAATATCAATTGATCTTTACAATAAGTTACAAAACAAAGTTTTAATTGGTAAACTATTCAACCCCCCTTCTAGTTTTCTACAAAAGTGATTAGAGTTGGTTTATGTCGAGTTTTGATCGTTTTGGTTATGCACAAAAACGGGACAACAAGTAATGCAAAATTTTGCCTCATGTTTAAAAAATCGTAGTAAATCAACTATTTATCGGATTGCGATAAGGTTAGAACCAAAGTTGCAGTCCTCTTAATCTACTTTCTAATGAAATTGGTTTTAAGTCATGATTCAAAGTTTAAGTGGGTCAAATCAGTGATATACAACAGACTGTCCAAAATTCACAGATTTTGGTTTTGTATGAAAGTTAGTGAAAGATGTAGCTTGTATGTAAGGATGTAATTGGAGGTTCTAATGACAATAGGAAGATATATTTATGGGTTTAGGTGATCTCGGAAGTCCAAGAATGCCTAAGCCAACCGAGGTGAGCAACGATTTAGTTTTAGCTCCTTTTATGCTATTATAGCTTGTTTTAGCGCATGCATAGCAAGTGTATGTTTATTAGTAGAAGTAATTGTTTGGTCACTATATATGTTGTTTAGAGAGAGAAAGAGATGGTATGAAACACTTATGAGAGAATATAATGAAAATGTAAACTTAGCATAAATGAATCAACACCTCTCAAATGAGAGGTTACAAGTATTTATAGTGTGAAATGCATGAATGGGCGTTTCACTAGAAACTTCTACATGGCCCGTTGACTTACTTCATGGTCCGTGGACTTTTACAAACATATAAACTTAATTAATAAACGACCTCTTACATAAACTATATGACCAACACTTTATAATGATTACACGTAATCCCAACAATCTCACCCTAAGGGTTAGTCATTATAGGTCGTTTGATGTCTTTATCTATTCACTTGTTATTTGACTTTCTTTGGTTGAGACGTCTTTGATTCTTTACTTCTTTGTTCTTTTTTCTTCGTTCTTGTTCTTGTGATCATATGTTGGTTTTGCCTTTCTTTCATCAACGTCTTTGTCTCCGGTGTCTTTACGTCTTTTCCAACATGCTCGTACTTCTTGTTGACTTTGTATCTTCATACTTGTGTAGTTCTCATTACTTTTCCTTGATCTTTGTCTTTTAACTTTGTAGATTCTTTGACTTTGATGTAGAATCATTGTGAACTTTACTTTGCTTTGATCTTTGGTGAGAACTTTCTTTGAACTTTGTTGATCTTTATCTTTTATGATGGAGTTGGTACGAGCATGTGGAAATGGATGAATTTAGATGAACATGGTTATGGTAACGGTCTCCCTCCAAGATGCATTCGCCCTTATCTGCATGGTAAAGGTTAGTGATAATTTCCAATCGATCACGGTGAACCTTTCTTAGAGAATTGTTCACTACAATTCTTTTACTGGTGAATGTCTTGATTCCATTCACCTTGTTCGGGGACATAGATGTATGAATCCCGTTAGGGACAATTACCAACACTTAGAATAGTTTCCAAGTAAAGACTCACGTCTTCAGGACTCAATTCGTGAAACAAATCTCCTTAGCGGGATTTCCAGCTCTTACAGACTCGGATGTCGAGAGTCGTAATAACATACTTTGAAAACACTTCTCTAATCCTCACAAAGGCTATTCCTGAAATTTGATTTACAATATATACTGACGTATATCAACAATTCAGTTGAGTCGCTGAAGTATATCGAATTATCACTCCATGACTGTAGACCATTTGAAACAACAACCAAGAAGGATGATACTCAATGTTGATCATGTAGCCATAAAAACCTTTTGTAAAATCTCTCAAAGCATTTATGATTATAAAATATATTTTTCTATTCCCCGTCTCTTTGTTCCTATGCTCATTAGTAACATGAAAATGAAATATTAATGAATAAGAGTATATATTCATGTAAAATGATATAAATGATGAGCATGCTAGGAGAAAATTGACACTAAAATATCAGGACTATTTGATGTTATCAAAGAAGCATTGGCCAGATGACCCATACCTTTGCAGTTATAGCAACGAATAGTAGAACCCCCAGTCTATGCATTCCGAGTTTCAACAATTTCAACCCTTCTCTGCATTAGTCACATTACCACCAGTTTTAATCACTTGTTTTCCATTCCTTGAGCTCCTAGCGTATCCACCAGTTACCAGTTGACGACCATTATTTCTACTCTTCAACTCGTCCCCCATTAACTACCACTTAATTCCTTGTGTTTGAGGAGTTTTGGAGACGATTGTTAGTTTGCGTCGAAAATTTGGAGAAAGCCTTTGCCAGAATTGTCATTCCTTGATTTAAAGTTTGAAATGAATCTTCCTCGCCATCATTTGTATAGTACACTGTGTCCATATTTCCATATGCGAAAATTTGGTTGCTAGTTGGTTGTTGTTGTAGATCAAAACCATAAGGTTGATTTGGGGTTTGAGGATAAGCAAAGTTGTGTTGTTGTTGAACAAACGCTTGATTCGACTGTAGATATGGAGTAGGAAAAGATTGAGCCATAAGTGATAGTGAATTGTAAGTTGGTGGAGGTTGACGCATTCCTAATTCAGCTCAATCTTTCTCAAATTCAGACTGATGATGCTTTAGATAATCAAACAACAATCCATACTTCACATTGTGAATGTCCTTGACTTGGCGAACAAAAGTAACATATTTGTGCCAGAGTGGACCTAAGGAGTTTAGAAACTTTGTGTTAATAGCAATTGTTAGCAGATGAATCTTGTTTCTGTCCAAGTCATTGACTATGTTTGTGAATCGGTGATAGTAAGATTCTAAGGACTCCCCAGGCTCAGTTGTGAACGTATCAAAGATATGATACAATTTATATTCCATGTCAACTTGGTTCAGTTTAGTGCCTTCCATTAAGAGATGCACATGATCCCATATGGCCTTATCTGTCTGCTGAGAATCAACACTTTGGTAGATCAGATTAGAGTATTCCCTGAAAAATCTATTGCATAGCAATTTCGTCTGCCTCAAAATGAAGTCATTGTTCTGGAGTAAGCTAACTTTCTAGAATTGGTGTGGTACTTTCAGGTCTAGGTGGAACAACAGTAGGATCTCCCGGAACAGTCAGTGTTGGCATAACAAAAGGTCCTTCAAGTATAACCTTCTTCAGATACTTAGCATGAGGTTTCTTGAGGTCCATATACTTTAGGAATCTGCTAGCCCATTGTACATAGTTTCCCGATGTTAGCATTGGAGGTCTTGTATCTGAACCGGCTTCATGAATTGATTGTTGGCTGTTGACTGCTTCACCACACATTTGAGCAAACCAATGTTGTTGTTGCGGGAATTGCTGTTGAGGATATTATTGTTGTGGAGGGAAGTGTTGAATGTATTGTTGTTGTTGACGGTGTTGTTGAGGAGAATAATATGGATACGGTGGTTGAGACATGATTGTTGAATTAACTTGTGTAATTGAGTAATGGATCTTGTAGAAAATTAAGAAGTGTGTTGTAGTGTTGATAAGATGTGGTTCTTGGCTTGAAATCTGGAAGATGTTTGAAATCCCAACAAATCCGAAAGTTCTAAACAAATCCGAAAGTACCGTAGCAAATCCAAAAGGCCACAAATCCGAAAGATCTGTAACAAATCCGGAAAGTCACAAATCCGAAAGGTTACAAATCCGAAAGATTTGAAACAAATCCGAAAGTTTCTTCTAACTTGTACAAGCTAGAAAAATTCCCAAGGTCGAAGTATTTCTCAAATTCATACAAGAGAGAGAAGTACTGAGTAATTATTAAACCTTGAAGATGTTGAAGGATGTGGAAATTCGAAAGATATCCGAAGCCTAGGGTTTTAAAAAAAACCGAAAGATATTTGAAAGCTAGGGTTTTCAAACAAATTCGAAAGTTTGGGTTTTGTAACTAACCTTAAAAACACTAAAACTAAAAGAAAGTTGTGAACTTTAACGTTTTTAAAGAAATTTGAACAAGTAAGAAAGATGGTAAATACAAACTATTTCGAATAAAAAACTAAACTTTTAACCACAAAGCTTGTAACTTTCTTGTTTAACAAGGTTTCTAACACCTATTTGTAATCAAAAGGAAAAAAACAAGAAAGGAACCAACTTCGAAAGATGAAATGTGTATTTTAGTAAAACTAAGCCACGATCTGAACACAAAACACCTCTATATCATCTTTTAGCGATTGATACCACATGTTAGGTCACTATATACGTTGTTTATCACACGAGTTTAAAGAGAGAGAGAGAGAGAGAGAGAGAGAGAGAGAGAGAGAGAGAGAGAGAGAGATGGTATGGAACACTTATGAGAGAATATAATGAAAATGTAAACTTAGCATAAATGAACAGACACCTTTCAAATGAGAGGTTACAAGTATTTATAGTTTGAAATGCATGAATGGGCGTTGCCCTAGAAACTTCTACACGACCCGTGGGCTTACTTCATGGGCCGTGGACTTTTACAAACATATAAGCTTAATTAATAAACCACATATTACAAAAACTATATGACCGACACTTTCTAATGATTACACGCAATCCCAACAGTAATAGAATCAATATGTATTATAACTCGGCAGTTCAGTTTACTTTTATATGTTGCGGAATAGTGCAAGTAACAAAATTGTACAGACCTGCAAGTACGACAGTTTTAGAAGTAAAATCACCAATTTTAAAATTAATACCACCGGTTTTAAGACAATAGATTGAGTATAACAGGTATACATTAGTAGCCGTAGTCTGTAACAAGCATGTGCTTAATAGGTGTCCAGAAGTTCATAGTATATAAGTTTGAGACATTCAATAGCTTATGTCATGGGTGCTGGCTGAGACTACTCCTTGATGAGGTCGTTCAGAGTCTACTCATTGAAGAGTACAACTCAATGAACTCATCAACGTAATAAGGTCGTTCAGAGTCTATTCACCGAATAGTATAACTCACTGAACTCATCAGCTAGCTACCTGATTTCCACAACACCACTATTTGAGTCGGGAGATTCAGTGACTTGATGGGTGTACACTCCGTACCTTCAAGCCCATTTCCAAGTATGACTTGAACCCTCAATTGTATAAACAGCGAAAACGACACAACACTCTTGCATGTATCTCGTGTACTACGTTAGATTGTTGCCTCAAATAGAAAAGGTCACGCAAAGATACATGCACCTCTTGAAATGGTTAATGTTATTTTCTTTTCAGGCTGGTCCCTAACCTATACATGCATATCACAAGTTCTTATGGCAAACCTTGAAGTGTATCATGTTTTTATTAGACGAATGATTGTTAAGTATGATGATCTTGAATTTGTTGAGGAATGTTATTAAAAGACTGGAAAGTCTGCTCGTGGTTGTTGTAACGTTTCTAGTTCTCCAACTCCATTGTCAACTAAAAACACTGTGGCCAAACCCCTCCCGTTGTGATAATCAAAATGACAATGCATAATCCAAGCACCAGAGAAAACAAAGAGTTAAAATAAACAAGGTGAAGTATGCACAAGACCACCGGTTAAATCAACTATATTAAGGCAAGATTGATCTATTGATCACAGTTTAATGCCAGAAAAAATGAATATCTTTGCTATAAACTGTTTAGTTGTGCCAAACCATAATTAAAATATCAACAAGGTGTTATTGTAAAAAAATGCCTGTACGTTTCGCCAGGATTTGATTCTTGGTTAAGATGGTTTAAACTCATCATAGATTTTTATTGTAAACGGTCTAGTAGCTTCACTTTTTATTATTTACGCTCAGTTTATTTTTGGATTGACCATGTTTGTTGCTTAACATTTAAACAACATATGTTTGACATGCGGGTATAATAATATTCGATATAAATAAAGTTCATCTCGCAATTAATTGCATGAGATTGTATCAAATAGAAAATTAGAAATGATAACATATCTTATCATTCCTTGCTTTTGTATTTTGAAATTGGATACCAAAATCAACTTGGGTCTTATCTTGAATCAACGTAAATGATCTTAACGACTTAACGTTCAACGATTAATGGTCAAAGTAATGAGCATGGGGGATGACTAACAAGTTTGTGGGCTAAAACAATTATAATTTTTATTCGTTTCTATCAATGTTTAGACTCCCACCTCGGCACTGTCTCAAGATCATTTGTGAAGATATTTATTAAAGAAGCTAGAAAAGACATTTTTTGGAATTATTGCAAATAGTATTAACAAGCTATGTTGAATCGTGACTTGTGCTTTCTCAAGATTGGAATGTATAAACACTGATAATCAAAATAAACACTTTGATTGATAATAGGAAAATAGCTCAAAACCTATTACATGTTTATACATTGCTTGTATGCATTTGTGATATCTAACCTCTTGCTAAACACCCCTATTTATACCCATAACAAACCCAGCAACTTCTGGTCTTAATGGTCATAGTTAGGTATTAGGTATATTGGAACACTAAGTCTTGATAATGGGTCCCACATGGATTATGATGACATAGATGATGACAGCCATCTAGAAGGTTGTAAGTACTTCTTCTTTGACTTAGAATTCCAACAATCACCCCCGAATCTCTAAGTCCTTCTAGAGATATCTTTGATTCCAATCAAGCTCCGCATTTCCTTGAGCTTGATTCGTGCCAATGGTTTCGTGAGAATGTCCGCCTTCTGTTTCTCACCGGGAATGTACTCCACTTCCACCTGTTCGTTCTCAACCACATTGCGAATGAAATGAAACCTTTGTTTGAATGTTTTACCTCCTTCCGTGAAAAACGGGATTCCGTTGTTATTCGATAGCAGACTTGTTATCAACCCTAAGAACCACCTTCTCTTGCGTCTTGTTCATAATTTCTCCAAGCAAATCCTGAAGCCATATTGCTTGACAAGCAGCCGCGGTAGCTGCCATGAACTCTGCCTCGCAAGATGATAAGCACGGTATCTTGCTTTTGCGAACACCAGGTTTTCGGAGATAACCCATAGTAGAAAATGTGACCAGTTGTGCTTCTTCCGTCATCCGGATCAACATTGTGACTACTATCACGATAACCATGATTCTGTTTTGAACCCCATCCTCCATACTTAATTCCGTATCCCGTTGTTCCCCGTAAGTACCTCAGAATGCGTTTAATTGCACGACCATGTGATTCTCTTGGACTTTGCATGTATCGGCTAATAACTCCAACCGAGTATGCCATATCGGGTCTTGTTTGCAAGAGATATCTAAGGCATCCAACCACCTTTCGATATTGTGTATGGTCGATTTCGGGTTCATCTTCGGCCTTTGACAATTTGGTTCCCGGGTCCATGGGAATGTGAGTCAGATTCCAATCTTGTAAACCAGCTTCCTTCAAAATGCGTCGAGCATAGGCTTCTTGGCTTATCGTAATCCCCGATTCTTCTTGCTTGACTTCAATGCCCAGGTAGTAAGTCAATCTTCCAAGATCTGACATCTCGAAGTTCTTGGACATCTCGAATTTGAACCTTTTGATCATGTTCAAATTTGTACCTATGACAAACAAATCATCAACATAAATTGCTAAAATTAGCAAGTTAGTTCCTTCTCGCTTCAGGTACACCGATGGTTCTTTCAAGCACTTGTGAAATTTCAACCCCTTCAAAATTCCATCAAGCTTCGTGTTCCATGCTCAAGGTGCTTGTCTAGACCAATAAAGTGCTTTGTTAAGGTGATACACTTTATGCTCGTTGCCCTTCCTTATATAGCCTTCCGGTTGTGACACATAAACGGTTTCCTTCAACTCTCCGTGTAAGAAATCCGTTTTGACATCTAAGTGGTGAAGCTCCCACCCGTTTGTTGCAGCTAAGGCAATGAGAAACCGGATGGTTTCGATCCGAGCTACCGATGCAAATACTTCTTGAAAATCAATACCAGGTTGTTGCACGTACCCTTTAGCAACCACCTTGCCTTGTTTTGATGGTGGCCCGTCGCAATTTTTCTTCAGTTTGAACACCCATTTGAGTCCAATCACCTTCACCCCCATAGGCTTGTTCACAAGAATCCAAGTGTTATTCTTGTTGATCGAATTGATCTCTGCATTTAGGGGTGGAAACGAGCCGAGCCGAGCTCGAGCTCGTTAAGGCTCGAGCTCGGCTCGTTTATATATTAAAGCTCGAGCTCTGGCTCGAGCTCGTTTCGAGCCTATACTTTGAGCTCGCTCGGCTCGTGAAAAGTTTCACAAGCTCGAGCTCGGCTCGGGCTCGTCTAATTTTTATGATGTTTTGAGCTCGCGCTCGTTAATTACATAAAGCTCGAGCTCGTTTACTACTTTAAGCTCGTTATACGTATAGACGATATATTCACGTATATAATTCTAGGGCTCGTTTAGGCTCGCGAGCCTACTCGAGCTTTTTGTACAGAGCTCGGGCTTGAGCTCGATTATTAAATGAGCCAAAAATTAGGCTCGAGCTCGGGCTCGAGCTCGTTTAAGCTCGGCTCGTTCAAGCTTTTTACAGATCCGATCCCGAGCTTTTCACGAGCGGCTCGGCTCGTTTACACCCCTATCTGCATTCATGGCTTTGACCCACTCTAGTTCTTTCTTCGCCTCTTCAACCGATACTGGTTCGTCATTGGTTATTAGGAGAAGTTCATCAGATATTAAGGTTAAGCACAAACTCTTGCAGTCGAGTTGGAAGTCTCCTTGTTCTCGTAGGCCTTTGGTTCTGGACATTGTTCACGTTTATTGTTTGTTGACCGGCTTGGTTGCTCGTTGTCTTTAACCTGCCACTCCGTCTTCAATATCGTGATCCGATTCAATCGGTTCAGTTTGATCATTGCTTACATCATCTCCTTGGTTTATAGCCTTATCTTCTGGATAGTCCCATGGAACTATGAATGACCCCGGTTCTTCATTGTTGGTACCGGCTTCTTTGTCCCAATCCCACCATTTGGTCTCGTTAAAAATAACGTCTCGACTTACAATTTTTTTGTGTAGCCGTTAAAAAGCGATAAGCTTTTGTACCCTGTTCAGAACCAAGATGCACTAGTGGTCTTGATCTTGCATCCAACTTCTTGAGATTCACCGGTTCAACTTTCACATATGCTAGACACCCAAAGATACGAACATTCTCCAAATTTGGTTTTCTTTTATACAACTTCTCGTACGGAGTTGTATCACCAAGGACTCTTGTGTAAACGCGGTTGATCAAATTTGTAGAGTGTCTTACAGCTTCCTCCCCACAGATAACTGGAACATGCATCGCCTTCATGATACTTCGTGTCATGTCCCGATTGTTCGGTTTCTTTGTTTCATAATTCCATTTTGTTGTGGTGAATATGGGGCGGTAAGCTGTCGTTTGATTCCATTTATATCACAAAAGGAATTAAACTCGAGCGAAGTAAACTCTCCTCCTCGATCACTTCGAAACATCTTCAAAGACTTTCCGAGCTCCTTCTCCGCCAAAGCTTTGAATTTCTTGAAGTGTAAAAACGCCTCACTTTTCTCCTTCAAAAGAAAAGTCCACATATATCGTGAAAAATCATCAATTAACTGTGAAATGTACCGATTTTGACCTTTCGTTGACGGTGTGATCGGACCACATAAGTCATCGTGAACGCTCCAATGTCGTGTTGCTTTGTATGTCGTCATTAATGGAAATGACTTTCTTGTTTGCTTGCCCACCAAACAAGATTCACATAATTGATTCTCACTGTTAAAATGAGGTAACCCTTTGACTAGACCTTTCTTGGACATCTTTTTCATTGACTCAAAATTGATGTGCCCAAGTCCTTGCATGCAGTGCCACGTGTCTTCACCTATGTCCTCGAATGAAGGCAAATAGGTACTCCATTTTTAGATTTATTTTTATAAAGGCGGTTTGGAGTTCTTTGTACCTTCATTAATACGTTGTCAGCATCATATGCATCGTCCAATAGTCACCTTTTCATCCGATATCACACCCGCGCTTCATTGCTTGTACTAGACTGAAAATATTATTTTTCAAATCCGGTATGAAATAAATCTCCGTCATCAATCGTTGTTGCCCCGATTTTCCTTGGAAAAGAATAGCCTTCCCTTTAATTCGCACACAATTATCACGAATTTCACCTTTCCGGTTTTTCCTTCGTCGAGTTCGGAGAAAAACGATCGATTTCCCGTCATGTGATTACTTGCCCTGTTATCCAAATACCACACATCATTTTCTGTGGCGTTGTATCGAGACGGTATCACATTTTTTCATTCAAAATACTGTCTCGTGTAAAAACACAGTTTCATCAGTATCTTCTTGCTCCGTAAAATTACTTTCTTGGAATTTTTGGAGTCGGTCCGGACATTTAGACGCGTAATGACCTGATTTATCACATCTGTAACAAATAATTTTTGACAGATCTTTTTTCTGGTTTCGGTTTGAGTCGGAATTATAATTGGTTTGGTTATTGGACTTTTTGGATTTATTGGGTTTATTAACTGATTGGGCTTTTGACCCAGATCCAGTATAAGAACCTGCTCCACCTTTCACACTACCAAAACCATCTCTATTATTAATCTTTTCCCACCTCTGCTTTCCTCTCGATCTAGACGAACCAGAAATATCACCACCGCCGCCTGCGCTCCTGCTACCACCGTTCGATCCACCACCACCATGAGTAAACAACACCCGCTGTTCTTCTACACCATCTTCAACACGTATGCGTTCTTCATATGCCTTCAAACGGCCGACCACATCTTCAAACCCAACTGTTTTCAGATCGAGCACTTGCTCGAGGGATCCAACAAGTTGAATAAATCTTCTTGGTACCACTTTTAACAACTTCTTTACAAGTTTTGATTCTTCAATCACTTCCCCCAGCGACGCGGACTTCAAGGCTATTCCGGCGAGTTTTCTGGCGAAAACATCAATGGTCTCGGTCTCGTGCATCTTCAATCGGTCAAACTCAGAGTTCAAGGTTTGCAGATGTGCTTCTTTTACTCTATCAGCTCCAACATAACGGGCTTTGATCGATTCCCACAACACCTTTGGACTATCGACATCTCCTATCTGCATTATAAGAGTTTCAGGGATTGCTTGGTACAGCAATCCCATCGCCAGGTTGTTCTTTTCTTCATTTACTTCTGTTCCTGGTTCAATAGTTGACCATACTTTGTGGATTCTGAGCACCACTTTCATTCGTAGGGCCCAGACAGTATAGTTGGTGGATGATAACATAGGACAGGCTACCGTGGTTGTTCCGACCTCCTTCACCCTCACCGGCGTTGGTCCAGTTGTAGATCCTCCTGCATCTTCAACGTCTGACATGTTTCAAGAACACCAGGTAAGTATTTCAAAGCCCCTTCTCTCAGGCTCTGATACCAATTCAAGATTGGAATGTATAAACACACTGATAATCAAAATAAACTCTTTGATTGATAATACGAAAATAACTCAAAACCTATTACATGTTTATACATTGCTTGTATGTATTTGTGATATCTACCTCTCTAAACACCCTATTATACCCATAACAAACCCAGCAGCTTCTGGTCTTAATGGTCATAGTTAGGTATTAGGTATATTGGAACACTAAGTCTTGATAATAGGTCCCACATGGATTATGATGACATAGATGATGACAGCCATCTAGAAGGCTGTAAGTACTTCTTCTTTGACTTAGAATTCCAACACTTTCAAAGTCAGTATCATAGTATCACGTAAAAATGCGAACATCATAATTCAGAAATACAACTGCACAACTCATAAGTTTCCAGCTCCATACCAGAATCCTCTACCTTCATCATAAATAAATTGTTTTAGAGCAAGAAAATTTATGAGTAACGACATTTTGCATAATTTGATGAAATAAGAAAACATATGAAACACACGTACCTTAATAAAATCATTTCCTGAAATAAACATGTCTTCTCTTCTTCTTCTTCTTCATCTTCTTCAAGACCAAACTCTCGGCTGCATCAGCAATTGCATTAAACCACTTGACTTTTCTTGTTGACAACATGAGATATCCCATCACCAATCCGATTAATGTTCCACATCCATATCCCAACGTCACCACTTCCCACATAATCCTTTCCTCCTCTTGATCTAGCGTGCTTCAAGCTTGGGTGGTATACCACTGCACTTTTGGGCACGGAAACCACAAAGTCCCACATTCCCTTCAAATGAGTTCTCAACAAATGTATTAAACTGCGTTCCTCTGGTAAACGCCCGAAAGATGGTTATGCGAGAGACTTAAGACTTCAACCGCTTGATTCCTGCAAGACTTTCAGGATCTCCGGTGAAGTTGTTCCAAGATAGGTCTAACGACTCAATCTCTGTGAGATTCCCTAAAGCATGTGGAATTGGACCAATGAGCTGTTGTGGGATTTTGAGCTCTATTAGCGAATTAGACCACTGATGATGTTTGGAATCTGTCCTTCAAATGTGTTTGGGACAGATCAATAATTGTGTAGCCAACCAAAATTTTTGGAAATCTGATTCACCCCTTCACCCGTAACAACGAGTGAGTAATAGTTTCCACCAAATCCCATGTACATATATTCTGGTTTTGTGCTGTTATGCACCACATTCTTCATGGAACTGAAACTTTGAAAATATTTTGCAGGGAGTTGGCCAACAAAACCATTATGAGATGAATCCAGAACTAGAAGACACGGAAAGGGGGATTCAACAGTTGAAGAGGGTTGAATGTGTCCATGAAAGTTGTTTGATTTGAGGACAAGAGCCTGCAAATTTGGAAGATCTCCTAACAAACCAGGGAATGTACCATTCAAATGGTTGTTTCCGAAATCAACTACTTTCAAGGATTGACATTTGGACAAGGAAATTGGCACCTTTCCTTTTAATTGGTTTCCATTCAAACTAAGCCCTTCTGATTTTCCACAATCCCTGTCTACGTCTGGAATTGTTCCTTGAAAGCTATTGTTCCCCATATCTATCATTTCAAGAGATGAGGTGAGTTTTCCAAAGCATTGTGGAATCAATCCACCAAAGCGATTATTGGACATATCCAAATCCACTAGATTGCTCATGTTGCAAATTGATGGAGGGAATGGTCCCTGAATCAAGTTGGACCGTAAATATAGTAGGTATAGTCCATACCATTGAAATTGTGGCAAGCTTGTTATGAAGTTATGTGAGAGATTTAAAGAAACCAACTCATTACCTCCTATCTCCCTTGCCCAATGAGGAATTTGGCCATGGATTTCGTTGCTAGAGAGATCTAACATTTCAAGTTTTATCATGGCACGAAATGAATTCGGAAACACCTTCAGCTTGCAAGAGGCCAATCGCAAGGTTCTAAACCCAGGGTTGACATAATGATAAGCATTCTTTGTTGTAACAGAGAAATTGTTGAATGAGAGATCAAGAGATTCAAGGTTTGTGAGGCTTGATAACAATGTATCCAACTCCCATTCACCACTAAAATTATTAAATGAAAGGTCTAGAATAGTGAGGTTGGTGAGTTTTTGAAATGTTTGCTGATCAATATGTCCAGCTAACTGATTGTTACTGAGGCTCAACACTTTTAATAATGGAGGAGCAAATGACTCAAATGGTACATTTCCACTGAACATGTTATGACTTAGATAGAGAGATTCTAAAGAGGGGGAAGTAAACAGCCAAGATGGCAATGTCCCATTAAGTCTGTTATATGATAATCTGAGATAAGTAAGGTGTGTTAGGTTAACTGGTATTTTCGAAAGGATGTCGCCTGTGAAATCATTACCTTCCAAGTTGAGTCTTTCCAAAGAATGAAGATTGAAAATGTAATTTGTTAATTTTCCTTTCAATCCAGTGTAGGGAGGATTAAGAAATTTCAAAGAAGATGAGTTATTAATTTCTTTTTCAATGAAACCAGATGAGGAGAGATCAAGAGAGACCAATTTATGAAGGAGTGTGATATCCGGTGGGACTTGGCCAAATAAAAAACAATTGGAGAGGTTGAGATGTGTTAGACTATTTGAAAACGTTCCAATTTCACGTGGAATTTGGGAACCAGTAAAATCATTGAAAGCAAGGTTGAGTGTTTGGAGATGAGGAAGGTTGAAGAGGGAGATGTTAGGATGGATGGTACCTTTCAGCATTCCGCAACTAACGTCGAGACCGATAACGTAACCGGTGGAGTCGTCGCAAGTAATTCCATCCCAGTTACAACAATCTGTACTTATGTTCCAGGTCATCATTATTGGATGATAATCGGAACCAAACTGATCATGACAGATGGAATATATGACATAGTAATCGTTTGTGTAATTGATGGATGAAAGGTTATGTTTGAAGAGAAGCAAAGCTTCACTCTGTTTTTCAGAGCATTTATGATTTTTTTTAAAGAAGTGGAAAAAGCAAAAGTGGTGAAAAAAAAGAAAAGGACAAAGATACCGAACTGTTTTGAAGAACCCATTATGTTTTAATTGCTATAAACATTCATACTTGTGACACACATATATATACCAACACTTGTTTCACAAGAATATGATCCAAATATGTGTGTGGTCTTAGTTTCATTTCTAAACGTATCACTTGGGTTGTACGAGTCAATCTAAATTGACAGGCACTAACCTTTAATTTCTTGTTGATTTATACACAATTCTAACTTTTGATAGCGATAAAAAAGAATCTTTGAATGAAAATATGTGGTTCGCAGTAATCTTTAAACACTAAGGAAAACAATTTTTGGATGATTCATTGGAACGAAGACTAATTCAAACCAATAGAAGAGCTCAGAGAAGAAATGTCAAAGAAAGCTTGATTGGGATGTAACTGTTTGTGTTTGTGTCTGTGTGTGTGGACCAACAACTTTATAGTATACTAGGATTTAAGAAGACTTCAAAAGTAAACTCATCTTGGTCCTTCTGTACCAATAGTTAACGTTACTTCATCATTCTTGATCATACATTTTTTATGTCTTAGTCTAATAATAAAATGAAAGGAAATGTAAAATTAGCCTTATTAAATCAACAAAGTTACCGGTGTTCTTGAAGAACATATAAGTTTCATGTGTCTATTTTTGTTATCTGAACACATTGTTTTGCTTCCATTGTTGCAATCAAATAATGAATTAGCTGAGGCACGTGGATTAAACAATAAAAGTAGTCTAGTGTGTTTCTTTTAGGATGTTCAATGGTGAAGCATACTTATAGGTGATGTCTTAAAACGAGAATTAACTAAATTAAATGAGGAATTTAAAATAGTGACATACTGACATCTAAAATTCTTATGCTTGGACATAAAATATGTAAAAGACAGCAGAGATGCTTTGGATCTATTTTCTTTTTCGCTTTACACATTAGAATTTTGGACAGTGTTCGTACTGAACAATCAGAGTAGGTACCGAGCCTTATTTTGAAATGGTTGCTGTTCTGCACTTCTATTACACCTCCATTTGATCTTGGTTCAATACTTGATACCTGTTCGTATTCTATCTTGCATCGCAATTCTATCATGTAACCCTAAATGGGAATTGCCTTCTTTGGCCTCTACTTGTTTGCTTCAGTTTATCTTCTCTGTTCTCAAGTCTGTGCTTTACTTTTGAGTTTGGACAGGGCGAAATTGAAGTAAAGTAGTAAGAATCACTGAATAACCTCTTTAGTTTATCAATTTAATGGATTTAACGCTTTGTTTTTGTTAAGCTAAATCTTATGTCAATGCTTTATAACTAAATTTGGATGTTGTATCGTCCAATTGTAATTCTTTGTTAATCATTTGCTTTTTAAGAAGTCTGGCTAGCTATAGATGAGATAAAAAATACTCATATGAACCCGTAGATACATAGAAGATTATTGATCCGTAACCATCTTGTTGGAATTCTAAGTCAAAGAAGGGTTATTTATAGCTTCTAAA